>CAUJNA010003827.1:358951-466451 GCA_963377175.1 Effrenium voratum
TCGCGTCCGGTTGGGATCATTTGACAGCGCTTTGGAACTTTTCGGCGAATGCTCCAGGAGCAAGCCAGGTCTTTTCTTGCTTGAGCGGCAGGTGTTGTTCGGGAGTGTAGCTCGGGAGTGTAGCTTTTGCCTCCACCTGTTGGTACAATCACTTGCTCCATCAAGTAGCTGTTCTCTTGTTTGCTATGCATTGCGATTGTTGTGAGGGCTCCCCTTGTAGGCTGAAGCTTGCCTTTTGCTCGAGTGCCTTGCGTGGATTGCGTTAAGGAAAATCATCTCGCCGAGCGTGCGGTGCTTCACGGGCAGCGAAGCTTTGCGGCACACAGCCTTTTTCCGGTAGGTTGGGGGGCGTTATTCCACAAATCCTGACGGGTGTGCGTTTGTCTGGTGCCCTTTTCGTGGCATAATGTTTTGCCGGGCGGTTTATCTATGAGAAGCCTGCATGCCTTCGAGCGAAGCCGCGGAGGTTTATGTTTGTTTTTTTTGGCCGGGGCAGGCGCTTGAAATCGTGCTGCCGGCCTAGGCGATGTCGTCTTCATCTCGCATGGGAAAAGCGCCCAGCATGAGAGGCTGGCCGCTCTCTCCATAGCTCGGATGGTAAGCCTCCACACTAGGAAGCCCTGGCTACTCTGCTCCCCCGACTGCAGTGAATCCAGCAGATGTTGGTTCCTCCATGTGCCACAGCCGCATTGCAATAGGCAGCGCCTGCACTGACCGAAGCTCGGGTCGCCCAGCGGCTTGGCGGAAGTTGCTGGGAGTGAGGGGGGAGGGTTCCTAAGGGCCGTTCCCAGCCATCCTCTGATTGTTTTTTTTTTTTTGTTTGTTTTCTTTCGGGGCTTAGCGGCGGTTTCCGCGAAGTCACCCAAAGTTTTGATTTTTTGCAGGGGATTTGGGCGCAGCCCAGAAAAGGCGGTTCCTTCGAACGGAACCAAAAGGCAGTTAGACCAGACCTTGCCCGTCTTTTTTCTATAAAAAATCCTGGGACCCCCCCCCACACTTTTAGCAACATTTTAAAACAGCACCTCAAACAGCACATTTTCAAAAATCAACATTTTAAAGCAGGTAATTTCCTAGTAAGTTCATCCATATTTTAAAATATATTTTTTAAAAATAAATTTTACAAACTTTTTAAAAAAATAAATTTTACAAAATTTAAAAAAAAAACAATAAATTTTAAAAAAATAAATTTTAAAAAATAAATTTTACAAAAAAAATAAAAAAAATTACAAAAAAAAATAAAAAAATAAATTTTCAAAAAAATATTATTCCAAAAATTATGATAAATTATTATACAACAAATTTTATCACAAATTTTGTAGACATATTATGGGCAAGGTCTGGTTCATTCGTTTTTTACGGGCACCATTCTTCCTTAATTCTTTCTATTATTTTATCACACGTTGTTTCATTATAAATATTACTTCTTATTTGTTTTCTAAACATTCCCATTATTCCAATTGCACGTGTTATTGTATATCTAAGTTCGTGAGTTTTATACCGATCATTTAAAACCTCATGTAAAAAATCAAGGTCATTATCATTCAATGTTTCATATTTTAAACGTTTAATGCTAAAAGACATATTGTATAATCTTTTTACCATGCTATAATACTTAAAAATAAAGTCATTAGCGTTTCCTTCATCATCGCCCTGATATAATAAATTATCAAACCCTTCTATAGTTAAGAAATTATTCATTTCAATAAATACAAATATTTCTAAATCATCATCAATAGTTTCATTATTTATAATATCAATATCCTTGTTATTCATATCATCATTTTTTTTTTATAATTCTATTGCAATTATTGCATATCATATATTGACAAATATTATTACAAACGCCATTTGTAAAACCCCGTTCAATTGGTAATTTTAGCATTTCACAGTCTCCACATTTATAACTCATAAACTTTTTTTTTCAATATATTTTTAGCATCATGGACTGTATCACTCATCACACTATATAATAGTATTATAAAATATTTCTTTAAATACTTTTTACAAGAATTTTAATTTTAAATTAAAATTAAATTAGTAAATTAAAATTATAATTAAATTATCATAATTAAATTATAATTATCATCATTTACAACTACAATTACATAGTTTACAAAATGGGATGATATTTTCTATTGTATGAGTTAATTCATTATCTTTTCGTTGTGCTGTTAGATTAGTCATTATATTACCATTTTTCATATCAATAGTAAAACCGCAACCGCAGTAATTACATTGATTATTTATATTATCTAAAAACCATTGAGTATTTACATAACCTTCTCTAGGTATGCTTCTTTTTGCTTTCCTGTCTTGTTCCTTATAATTCAAAATTTTCCTTTCAAAATAACTCAATACATTTTTGATTAAATACATCATCAACATCCTTTGTATATTTATAAAATTTGACTTTGTTTAAATCACGAGCACGTGTTACCGCTGTAAAAATCCATTCTGGATAATTCTTTACCAAAAAATGATTATAATCAAAAATTGTTATGGTGTCATCAATGCTACTACCTTGAGTAGAATGACATGTAGAGCAAGAAGAAAATATAAAATTGCTTCTTATTTTAGCAACTTCTACGGATTGTAAAATTTCGGTTTTTACATTTTTTAATGTAAATATTCCATCACTTCCAATATGAACTATTTTATATTTGAAATTTACATTAAAAACTGATGTTTTAGTTTTAGTATATTCTCTACAAATTAAAAATTCCCCTACTTCATATTCATCCTTTCTATTTTCTAACTTTCTAATTTCATTTGATACATTTTTACAGGTTGTATTCAAAAATGCTATGTTGTTTTTGGAACTACTTATGTCTGTGGTGTATTCAAAGTATTTTTCAATAATAGTTTTAATTGGTAATTTATTAATAAAAATATCATATTTTATATTCTTGAGTTTATCCTTATCTTCCTGTGTGTTAAGTCTCTTACATTCTTTCAATATTATATTATGTGTAAAAATATTATCTATAATATTTTCAGTGTATAATTCATAGTCTTGAGTATTTGTTATTTCTTGCACTGGTTTTAATTGCTTGGTGTCTCCTGTTGCTATTATAATTTTGTTGCGCTTATTTTGCTCTACAAATTGTTTTATTCTCCAGTATATATTTAAATTACTAAAATAGATTTCATCAAATACTATTACATCAAATTCTGTAAAATCAAATGGTTCTAATTTAGCATCTCCATAATTAATACCAATTAATTTATTTATCGTCATTGCTTCTCCTTCAAATGCCTGTAATAGTTTATTAGTAGGACAAATAAAAATTACCTTATAATTTTTATCAACCATTTTTTGACATATATATGATTTTCCTGTGCCCGGTAGTTCACCTCTGATCATAATAGGATTATTCTGTTTAACAATCTCTATAATGTTATCAGTGTCGTATTCATCTTTAATATCAATAGTTTTACTTTCATAAGCTGGTATTTTTATTAATTCATTATTTACAACGTTGAATTTTACTGTAGGTAAATTAATTTCATCTCTCTGCTTTGAACTTTCCAACCTCCTATATCATCATGAAATTCTAATAATTGCTTTGTTTTTTCTTCATTGCATGTATCAATTACAAAAGCATCTGTTTTTACACTATATATATTAATAGTATTAGTTATTAGTGTCTTAAAGTCTTGGTTCATTTTAAAATTGTGATGTTGTAAAAGTAGTTCTTTAATATATCTATATCCGTTTCTTAATACTGCCTTATCCTTCAAATTCAATATATAATATGATGCCTTTACATCCCATTCATCCTCATCAAATCCATAATATGTTGTAGTTGCGCCTCCTTCGTCGTCATATTCGGTTATCATTTCGGGATATTCGCTTATAATATGCGATAACTTATTAATTTTACCTCCGTACTCTGTTTGATAATGGACTGCTTCATCAATACTTTTAAATAAAATACTTTGATGTGCTGTAGCACCTCCCTTTTCTAATAATCCAAAATTTACATTTGCTATTAACTTTTTAATTAGTTTATCTAATGCTTCGTCATGTTCATCTATATTTGTTTGTAAAAGTTCATTAATAATATTTGTATATTCAACCTTATGAATAAATGAAGGTTGTTTATAATATAAAATATTGATTTTGTGTGTCTTATTCTCATTGATGAATTCCTTCAAAAACTTGCCATATACTAGATTATATTTTTTGTTGAAAAATAAGTTGTGATTACCACTTATTACAATGTTTCTAATTGCTTGTTTTAATTCATCAGGATTTAAAAACAAACTTAAATCATGTGTTTTACGAAATTCTATATAAGTAGCAACGTCAATACCTTTACTATATGCAATAGAATATATCATCTGCTTGGTGTGTTGATTTTTCTCTATTAGTTCCTTAATGCTGTCCATTGTTGTTTTTAATGGTCTTACATTTGTATCTATAGTTTCAACAGAATATAAAGTTAATTCATGGAGTTCATCTATTTTAATTTCATCGTTGTATTTTTTCCAATGATCAAACTGGTTAAATACTGGTATTTCCCTAATATTTAAAAAACCTTTGGTAAATGCTTTATTTACATCTATTTCTGTTTTATAAACTAAATTAATATTACTCAATAATAACCCCGAAGGTGCTATACTTCTTGTTTCATTTAATATTTTAATATCAATGTCGTTATAAAAGGATTTATGTGATGACATGAATAAGGATTTATTGAAATTAAACATTGCTTTGTTCATATTGTTGTATGTAGTTTCATTGCTCACTGCAACCCATCCATCGCCGGAAGATTTAATTAAATTTTGAGTTTTTATGATATATGTTATCTTGTTCAATCTTAATCTTATTTCATCAATAATACCTGTGTATTTAATTCTGGGTTCATATCCAATATTCAACAACTGGAATAATAATTCTGCCAAATTATTATTTTCAGGCACTAAATATATTTCTTTTGTTTTATCATCAGTTTTAATTTTAAGTATATCATCTATACATTTAATCATTTTGTATTGTGGCGGTTCTTCTCTTTCATTTATATAATAATCAGTGTGTGCCTTTATAGTAGGTAGTTTTGTTATTAATTGCTTTTGTTGTATCTTACATAAATCATAGTTTAATGTGTAAATATGGTTATTCTTCACCATTGCGTAAAAGGTTTTTATATGGTGGTTTCTTTTTTCTGGTTCATATTTATAAACAACTTCATTTACAAAATTGAAAATTCTAACTTGAATATTAAACTTTTTGAATACTGCTTCCATTTCTTGAATGGTGGCTCCTACCTCCTTAAAATCATCCCTACCTATGATTTCAATAATTTTGTCTCTTGTTAATCTGTTGCGGGTTTTTTCATTCATGATTGTATCACTGTAAAAATCAGTTAATGAATTTATCCAACATTCATTGTCTATATAATTACCTTTCTTGATTGCCTTTTGTATAGTGCCCTCGCTCATTTTAATAGGTGTGTGTATATATTTATGATAAATTGATACGTTTGTAGCATCCCTTAAGTTTTCGGTTAATATATTAAACTTTTCGCCGTTTTTATTCATCACTTCCACTGATAATATTTTGACACATTCAATATCATTATAAAATTCTGTCATTTCTCTATATATTTCATTAACATCTTCATCTGTTGTTAATAGATTTATTGTGTCAGTAAATTCGTCATTTGGTGTATCATTACTGCTTCCATATCGTATATCCGAGTTGCCTAAGTATTGAAATATCTTTTTTTTTTTTTTTTATAATATCTGTTGAAATTGTCCGTGCTTGAATTGTAACATTAAGATTATCAAAAGTTTTTGTGTAAAAAATCATTAGTCTGTGTTTAAAAGCAGGTTTAGATTTTATCTTTGTATCTTTGTTTTCCTCTCTTGCTGTATGCAACATAAATTGAATAAAATAAGTTTTTTTCGCCCTTACTCCTCTTGGTTTATATACCCTGCCTTCTTCTTCCTTCTTCGCTCTTGTTTCTGTCATTCTTTGATTTAAGGGTTTTGTATCCTTGATTTTCTTGATATTATCCTTGTATTTTTGAAATGCTTTGTCATAAACCTTTTTGTCAGTAGAAGTTAAACCTTTGATTAAATTTTCTGCCGTTGCTACATTTGATAACTTTCTTTCAGTATAAAGTTTAATAATCTCATCAACCCTTTTTTTAGTTGCATTATTTGCGCTCTGTGTTGAATTTCTTTTGAGTTTGTTTAACTCGTTTATATTACGCTGTAAAAACTTACTCATAATATAATCTATATATTTATATTATAAAATATTTCTTTAAATAACTTTTTTACAAGAATATTTTTTATAATAAAAATTCTATATATTTTTTAAACTTTCAAAATTTCAAATCTTAAGAATGGTCGTGTGTTATGTTCCAAATAAAAATAAGATTGTCCTAATTTTTTTTCAATCCTTTCAACCTTATATTTTGTAGGTAACCAGTTGCTACTCCTTTCCTTTTCAGTTATTGCTTTCTTTCTGTAAATCTTCACTTCGTCACCTATGTTAATTTCAGGATATTTACGGGTTCTAGTTGCTTCGGTTGCCATTTTCATTTTTACTTTATAATTGTTTTTCTCCTTCAATGCTTCCGCTGGTGTCATTCCTATGCTTGAATGTTCCATTTTATTATTATAAGTTATTAATATTTCAAAATTATAATCTATCCATTGTATATTTTCCTTTCCTTCTTTTTCATCTTTTTCAACCCTTTTATATAACATATCTTTGTAGGTGCGTATAAAACGTTCTGCAAAATTAGGATGTCCTCTTGTGCGGTATAACTCTATTCCCTCTTCTTTGAAATAATCTTCAACTGTTTTATTATATAAACTGCCTTCCTCGTCGCTATAAATAATTTCTGGTTTGCCTTTCATTTTCTGCATTCCTTCCATTACTCCCGCTAATATGTCAGGCGGTTGTTTTGACTTAATAGGTATTACTGTAGAATATCTGGTAAATATATCAATTAAAACCATCCCTACTTTAAATTTTGATTGGGTATGTCATTAATAAAAAATAGATCTAATTGAAATTCAAAGTATGGATGTGGAGAAATAAATGAATTGTTGCCTCTTAATTGCTTCTTCTGTTCTATGTTCTTTTGAAACCATTCTTTAACATCATTTAAGGTTATGCTTTGTTCCTTTTGTTTAGCATCCTTATAGGTTGTTGTGATACTTCCGTATCCTGATCTATCATAATAGGTTTTACTAATTATATCATTTTTATTAATATTTGCCATATTAATAAAGGTGATATTATTTTAAAATATTGCTTGTTGGTCAATCTTCCAGAAATAAAATTCCTTGAAATCATCAATGCTATGTATATTACAATGTCTAAAAGGTATGATATTTTCACCTAAATAATATTTTAATATTAATTTAATACTTGTTTTAACTAAAAACCACGAGCGCCATTGAAGTTTGTTTTTGTTTATTTCTTCTTGAATTGTTCTACTAAACCCATTCCATACAAAATATTCTTTGTAAGCATTCTCAATATACATTACATTATAATATTTTTTAATAATATGAAAAGTTCTTCTATTTACTAATTGCTTCAATGTTTTTAAATCATCCTTATCAAAATCTTCAGGTAATAAAGATTTACTAACCATTCTTTTAAATTCTTTGATGGCGGTAGGAAATGGACATAATTTAACCAACATATATAATTGTTGTTGTTCAGGGTGTAGTGTTTTAACTTCATTGTCATCTAATATACTATGAAATTTACAACAGTTTTTACATTGTAAAAACTTACTTATATTGATACAATGTTCGCTTAATATTTTTTTATTGAATGTTTTAACTTTGTTCTTTTCAGTTCTACAGTCCTCACACATACTCACCATATAATAGTATTATAAAATATTTCTTTAAATACATTTTTACAAGAAATATTTTTATAGTAAAATTTCTATATATTTTTATTTTTTTCCTAAATTTATGGTTTCGAATCCCCCGGGTCAGGGTTTTCGAATCCCCCGGGCTAGGGTTTTCGAATCCCCCGCTCTGGGGGATTCCGCTAAACACCACCTAATTTAAGGATTTTTGGACAAATCCCCCGCTCTGTGGGTTTCAAATCCCCCGCTCTGTGGGTTTCAAATCCCCCGCTCTGCGGGTTTCAAAACCTAAAACCCAACAAATGCACCAAATATTTATTAAAATATATAAATTTTAATAAATATTACTTAAAATATTGAAATTTTAATAAATATTATTTATTCAACTGTTATAATTTTATATGTTTGCGCCTTATATTTTCTGGGTTTTGTATTCTGTAAATCTTCTGGTTTATTTTCATAATCAATATCTTTTAAATTAATTTCTCCATTTTCTGCCATCTTGTCTAATTTCTTTCTTCTGTGAAATCTTATAGCACTTGCCCTTTTGGTGTCCATAAAGTCCTTTTCGTGTCTTCTTCTTTGATAATATAATCTGTTATATAGTGCCAGTTGTTTCTTTATTTGTTCCAGTGTCATATCTTCAGGTTTAATACTCATTATAATATATATTATATTATGTTATATATTTCTTTAAATACATTTTACAAGATTTTTAAACTAAATATTTTTATTTTTATTTTTCTTTTTAAAGACTTCGTTTTCCAAATATTCTACACGAGCAATAAGTTTTGTTAAAGCATCCCAACTAATACAGGCCATTCTGTCATAACACATTGTTAAGTATTCTCCTGTGTCATTTACAATATTATATTTAGGATTTGTGTATTGTTGAACATCTTGAGCAATCCATCCTAATTCAGTCCTTTTAGTTTTTTGATTTTTAACAAATGTTTTAATCTTAATGTTTTTTACCATATTTATAGTATCGTCATCTACATCTTCTATATTATCTTTCAGTCTCTTATCACTACTTAAATTAAATCCGTTATATGATGAAAATTGAGTATCATCCAATTGTAAATATTTAGTGCCATCGATATAACTATCAATAGTTGTTGATGCTTCCAGTCTTAATACGGCATCACTATTCAAATGTCTCAAATTGATTTTATGAGCAATTCCAAAAGTCATGTCACCGTCAATAGTCCAGTCGCCTCGTAATTCGCTATTACTTCCACTATTCAAAATGATTTTATTATCAGCATATGTTGAAGATAATCCAACAACCAAATTAATAGAGTTTGAGGTGTTGCTATTCCTAATTATTAAATCATTTGTATCGAGATACATTTCAGCATTATCAATTATTAGTTTTGATGAGTTGCCAAATTGAACATTGCCACTCGGTGAATTTTGTAATAATAAAGTATTTCCTGATACTGACTGAACCTGATTGACTTCAACTTTCTTACCAGAAACCATTGTTAAATCGCCGTTTGTATATACATCACCTAATACATCAACTGGCTTATTGAATATGGTTTTTGATACAGCACCGTCGCACATAAAATATTGGTTAGAAGAATTTGTAATATCGCCAATACTACAAGCAACAAAATTAGGATGATGAATATAAAAACCTTCTGTTGCCGCGGGTGTGTGTGTTTCTAAATATGGAGTTAATGCATTGTCTAAATTAACAATTTTAGTTTTAATATCTGTTGAAAAATCATTATTTGTAAATAAATGTCCTTTCATATATACAGCACCTTCAAAATATGATGTTCCATGTGCTTGAGCAAAATTGTATGACGTATGAACATTACCGTTAATCGTAATTCTTGAAGCATTATTAGGTCTTCCAATAATGACATCTCCAGTGTTCCATCCTAACCATAATCTATAAGGTGTAGCACCTGTTAAACCTTGATAAGAGTCTAACTGACATCCTCGTTTAAACTCGAGTCTTTGGTTACTTACAGCATCTTGAATTCTAAAAATTGGATTAGTATTATCTGTTAAACTAATAATTAATGGCGAGTTCATTGTTTGGGCAGTTGTGATTGTTTTATCTAACTTTTGTAAATCTGCTGATATTAAACTATTAATCGTATTTGAATTTTGAGTTATTAATAAATCTTGTATGTTATTATCCGATATAATTGAAGCAAATGTATTACTGTAGGCTGTGTTAGTATTGAATAAATTAGTATCATTTGTATATAATGTTAATACATCTGCTTGAATAGTTGTTTTTTCAGTTGTAGTCCAAGAAGCACCCGCTCCTGCTTGTAAATCTGCTATATCTGTAAGAATGGTTGTTATTGTGTTTCCGTGTCCTGTTATGTTATTAATGTTTGTGTCAATTAATGATATATGCGATGTTATTGTAGCATTTAAATTACTGATTAAATGTGTATTTGAACTAATGTTATTAAAATTAGAATCAAGTTTAATTGTATTTGCTGATATAGTCGGTAGTATTGAAGTTATGGTTAATCCGTGTGCTGTTATATTATTAAGGTTGCTTGTAATTGTTGCGTTTTGATTTACTTGTTCATTAAACATAGTTGTTGATGTTGCGTTTAACTCAGTAATATCTAAAATATTGGCATCTATCTTATTTTTCTGTGCTAAAATAAGAACATCAACTTCTTCAATTGTATAACCTCCACCTAATGATCCTGCTGTGTCTGCTAATTCTTGTTTTGTAGCATAAACACTGCTTAATGTTGATGGTTCTGTTGAATTTATTAATACTAATTCACTTGCTACAATCCTGTTTGAGCCGTCCAGTGATAATGTTGAAAACATAATTATTATATAGTAGGTTATATAATAATTATATTTTATCTTTTTTTTCCTCTTGAACCAAATATGCCTTTATTTAATGCATTATATTTTTCTTGCTTCTGTCTCAAATATTCATTTTGCAATAATTGGTAATGCTGTGCTATATTGTGTAGCGGGTTTGGAGGCGGTTGTTGTTGCGATCTTCTTGGGGGCGGTGTGTTCGCTATTATATTATTTTGTTGCGGTTGTGGTTGTTGATTTTCTTCGTTGTACGCTACTTCATGATCTATCCTTTGAGGTTTTGCTATTGGAACTGCTTTGGGTTTAGGCTTTATGGGTTTAGATTCTAATGGTCCTTGGCAATTGCGTTCGTGGCTGTATCTGTATGATTTTAATGTTAAAGTTTTGGCACATTTTGGACAGGTTATTTTCTTTTCATTACGCGCTTGAGTTTTTGAGTTGTTTATAAGAGGTTCTACAGGTTTTATTTCTTGTGTTGGCTCTGTTATTGGTTCTGCCTTTGGTGCTTCTTCTTCTTCAATTGGTGGTAATTCATTTACTGGTGCGTCTGCTTCAATTGTATTAGTAATTTCAGGTTCGACTTCTGACATATATAATATATTATATATTTTGTCTATATTATTTATATATTTTGTCTATATGGACAAATTGAGAAATATTAATATTAATAATTTGATATAAATATTAATAATTAGGTTGTTTATTCAATTATCTAATTGAAAGAGAATGCTAAAAGAAATGGGTACGCCGTGAAAATCAATTAATTCGTTTCTTGAAGTTGTTATTCTAAAGTGTAGTCTCTTAATATTTTTACCGCCTACATCAATAAAATCTGCATATATGGGCGCTGTAAAATCTGTTATAACTCCGCCAAGTTGTTGATTAATTTGAACTTTTTTAATTACTGAACTGCTGAAATTATTAGGCGCTGAATATTTATAATCGCTTAATTGAGGACAATTTATGTATATATTCTGAAAGGGAACTAAATTAAAGTATCCACTTAACCAAGATGACGCAGGATCATAGGCAATATAATTACTTAATAAATAATTAATAGATTTTGGTCTTAAATTGTCATATTCAAACTGTCCTCTGTTCCATTCGCCATTTACATAAGTTTCTAATTCTTCATCTGTAGGTATTTTGATTTTGTAAGTTAGAGGGTCATTTAATTTAAGCTCCATCTTTCTCTCGCTTTGTCCGTATACTGTTAAGAATAAGTCAGGCACAATATCATTAAATGCCGTGTTTAATTCTGATTGTATTTTAAATGATAATTGATTGGCATAATAAATTTCACCGGATACATCAACGGCAGTGCTTCTTAATAAGACATTGGAACTATTATACAACATAATATAGAATCTTTCATAAAAACCTTTCTCTGTTGTATAAAACGGAGTGCTGAATGAACACTCCGTCACGAACATTTTTGTTCTTGGCGGAATTTCAAAGTTTTGGTCAAGTTCTATAATAAAGTCGCTGGTAGAATTGCTTTCTTGCAATCTGTAGGCACTATCAACATAGATTTTTTTATATGTTAATCTATCACTCATAAATATAATATACAATAGAAATTATAATATAATTATTATTATATGATTGGACGACAATTATTATTAGGTGCTATTGAAGGCAGGACGCCTACACAAATGATGGCAGGTGTAGCAAGTGATAAGGCATATACGGCAGGTAAGGATTTAATAGAAGATGTATTTTTTAACCATAAAAAGAAATTGGAAGACAAAGTAGGAGGTTTCAATAAACATTTTGATAAGCAAATAATGAAACATAAAACACGTTATGCCGAAGAAATCAATGTTCAAAATAAAAATAAGATTGATGATGTTAAGGGTTTAGACGCCGCGTATTCAAATGTAAATGGAATAACAAGAATAGGCAACACTTTATATATTGGCGGCACTGGCGCTAAAACGGGACTAAATCACAAAGTCAATGATGTAATCGCAGATCTGTTTTTTATTCCTACTCATAATGTTCAATTAAGCGAAAGGTATAAAGACGCAATGGAAGAATTAAGGAAAAATCCAGATGTGAATAGAATTGTTGGACATAGCCTCGGTTCATCCGTTGTTCAAGAAATCAACAATAGACACGGAAACAAATATGCTACTACTGTTTATTCATCACCTTTTGTATCAGGAATTAATCAACAGAAAAACCCGCGACACTTACGATTTAGAAATCGTGGAGACCCTATAGCAATGTTCGATGACGCGGCAATAACTGGAGAAATAGAAAGCAATAATTTATTAGATAAACACAGTTTCAATAATTGGACAGGACAAGGTATGACTGAAATTAATCCTACTACGGCAGTTTCAAACGGGTTTAATCCTAATTCAACACCAGAACAATAAATAAATATATATATATATATAACTTATATATGAGTATTGATGCTGAGAAATGGGACAACGATATTGAATATGCTTATAAGAAAATGATAGAGCGAGAGAAAAAGAAAGAATACAACATATCAAATAGTAAATATGAATGTAATTGTGGCAAAGAAGTATTGAATAAGGATAAAGAAGAGCACGAAAGCAATGATTTAAATCATTTATACTACAGAAAAGGTAATATTGAAGGACTTATAATAGGCACGTATAGTGAAATTATTAATTATGAAAATGATTATTTAAAATTACATCCAGAAAATAACAAGATACATTATACAGATTATAGTAGAATTGATTATACCGACTTTTTAAAAGAACAAGAAGAAAATAAAATTCCATTAGATGAAGATGATTTAAGTTATTTGTATAAGTATAGAGACGAATTAGAAGATTGTATAAAGCGTATAACTGAACTAACATTATCTCAATAATATTAATAATAATGTTTAGAAATAAAGACAAGCAAAACAAAATTCCATTAGAGAAGAAACTGACAAAAGAACCTACAAAATACGATAAACAATATAACATTTTAGATTATGATACTTTAAAAGATATAGTTGATACAAAAAATAATTATCTAATAAATACTATAAAAAAATACCACTTCAAACAATTCTACTACAATGCTTCCACATAAGAAAAATATAAATAATAAAAAATAAAATCTAAGTTTATCATATATAAGTAATGGATAATAGAATTGCAGAAAGTGAAACTACAATGATTAACTCATTAAATTTTGGACTTCCAGAAACAGCACAATACATCACAGACAGAAGACACGTTAATTTTTTTCCATCAGGTAGTAATGTTTATAATCCAAATGCAGGAAACAAAAATATTAGATTTCATATATCAGGAGAAGACAACACATATATTGATTTATCAAGTATTCGTTTATTTGCAAATCTTCAAAACACTGACGGAACACGAAGCCATTTTTTACGACCGTTAGGAAATTTGTCATCCTTCTTCAGTCGTTACAGATGCACTGTTGGAGGTCAGCAAGTTCAGGATATTATTGAATACAATAGACATTGTGAATTGTATAATTCTTTTAAAAGTCAAGATGCTAGAGATATGGACGATTTAGAAAGCAGCGCCAATCCTCGTTGGGACGATGACTGGCGACATACTTATGCTACTGGACTGGCAGAAATGTTAGATGTTAATAAACGAAAAAATCCCGGTACTGCCGACCCCGCAGCGACTACATTTCCAACTACAAGAGACCATAACAACTGGGGAGATTTAACAGCGCGATATACTCGCCATTCAGTAGCAGGAATTCCCGGCGCTAATGGTTATATGAGATTAGGACATAAACCAGTATGTGGATTGTTAGAAAGCAATTATTATTTACCTCTTCGGTATGCTCCACTTGAACTGGAATTTACAATTGTATCAGATGAACATATACCAGTCATTACACCATTTGCTAAAACCGATGACAATGTTCATATTGATGCAAATGGCTATTATTTCACAACTGGAGACACCTCAACGCAGTGGGAATTAAATAATGTAATTCTACGAGCAGAGGTAATACAATTGGACAACACGGTCAACAAAAATATAGTGAAACATTTGTTAGAAGGTCAAAGTTTGAAATTAGTATTCCCAATGTATCACACTATGACACAATCATTCAACGCGGCAGGAACTGAAATTAATATGAACATTGTTAAATCCGCTTCTAAATTAAATGGTTGCTTCATTACATTGTATCGTGCGCCAAGAGCAGGTGTAGATGCTGATAATGATAATTACTACAGACACGATAATTATATTTATAAGAGATGGAACTATTTTTACAATCCTATGATTAATTCTCGTATTTTTGATGGTCCTGATCCAGATGGCGCTGATCGTGAGCGTTTCCAAGGTAAAGGTTTTCAAGATAAAGATTTAAATTTAACGTGGCAATTACAAATTAATAATAAGAAATATCCAGAGTTTGAATGCCAGAGCCTCGCCGAGAGTGCCTACTACCTCCGAAGAACATTACACTATTTGAACCCTGACCAAGACGCCTTTAGCATTTCATATAAACGCTACAGAGAAGACAAGTTCGTTATTGGGATTTCATTTGAGAAAATGGCAGACACTAATTTTACTGGACAGAATACAAAGATGGGTGGTCTGTTAGTATTCAAACTGAAAGGAAGTAATAGAGCACTAACAACTGATGAAGATGTGCGCGAGGTGTTTGTGCATATGATTTCGGAGTCTGTTCTGGAATTAAGGGAAAGCGGATCTGTGCTCTATGATTAAAATTAAAATCTATGATAAATATATAATGTATAAATTCCACAAAAGAAATAATAAGAAAAATAAAGGTAAAGTATTTTTACAATCCTCGCAAATTAAAAACTCGCCATTTGATATGAAAGATAGTGAATATCTAAAACACTTACACGAACAAATGAAGTTAAGAAACTCACAAGAAGCATCAGTAGCATTAAGGAAAAAGATTGACGAAGGAAACAAGAGAGCAAACTATGTAAATGAGCTGGATAGAATGATGGGCGAATTATATCGTCCTAACTTACCACATACAACAAAAGAACATTTAAATAAATGGTATGAAGATACAAAAAAGTTAATATTTACTTAAAATTTATTATAATAATAATCTAACTATTATTATAATAAATATGGCAACTACACAAGGTTTAGAATTAATAAATCCATATGCAAAATTTGGATTGAAACGACGACCTACTTATGAAGAAATCGCTAATTTAATAGGCGAAAATGAATTAATAACGGGAAAACTACCTAATAGAGACGCTACATTTTTTAAAGCAAGTCCTCAAGGCAGTTTTTTTGATGGAAGCGACCACTTAGAATTATTGAAAGACCAACAGATGAGAATATTAGACAGGCAGATGAGAGAGATAATGATGAAACAGGAAGCGCGCAGAAACGGGCACACTTATGCAGTTCACAAAATGAATGCAGAAACACCAGTCCAAGCAAACGCCGATGCAATAAATGATGAATATGACTTTTCCACACCACAACAAACGGCAAGACAACACGAGGCAATGGTAGATACACAATTACAAGATATAGCAACTGCAACAAAGCGGAAAAGCGGAAGAAGTAGGTAGGGCGATGGCATCAAATTTAAGAGAGATGGGCGGGACATTATTTCATAGAATGGTAGCAAACAGACAATCAGCACCAACAGAACCACGACAAGCGCCAGCAGGTAGAGCAGTAGCAGACGACCAGCAAACAATGCGCGTAGAAGATGTTGAGCAATCACCTCAAGCAGTAGATGACAATTTTGACGCGACACCAGTTCAACAAGCAACAGGAGCATCAAGCCCAACAGCCCAACCACCACCATTGCCAATGACGCCATTATTTAAAACAACAATAGATAATAATATTAGTCCTGTTTACTGGAAAGAAAACCCTAATTTAACAGTAAATGATATTAAATTTCAATTTTATTTAAGAGGAATTCAAGTGCCAGAAGAAAGCGAAATACAAGAAGAATTGAAACACAAAGGCAGAGGCAAGGCGAGAACATACAAAGAATATTTAACAGATATGATTTTAGACACTATTGATAATGGCGGGTGGATAGTAAATTTAGGCAAAGGTAGAATAGAAGAACTCAAGGCAGGTTTTAAAGGTAAAGGAAAGAAATAATATATAAATAATTATAATGATAATATTAACTAAAAACATACTGAAAAGAAAGAAGCAAAAGTTCAATGATAAATATGATCACGACAGTTTTACAATACATAACCTAACAAAACCAAACACTTCAACAACAATACAACCACCGAAATTGATGAAAAAGGGCACGCCGAGAGAGTTTATTGACATTGCAACCAACACAGATACAATCGCCACAGAAACCAGAGAGACTCAAGAAAAGTTATACAATGATGCAAATCAACCATTAAATATGACATTTGAAGCGTTTAAGGTAAAGGAAAACCAAGACAATATGTTTAAAATAATGCTTAAAAACTTTTGGCGCAACACACACAAGAGAAATGAACCAACAAGAACACACGCAACACAAACACTGAAAAACCAACGCGACGCGATGGTGTCAGCCTTTACTAAAATGCTCGACAACAACAAACCGCCAGAACCACCGCCAAAGAAACCACCAGATGAGGATGACAGCGATGAAGAAGAAAAGAAGTTCAAACTGACAAAAATGATAGAAATAATGCTACACAACGGCGCTACAGTAGCAGATATCATATTAAACTTATCGCACAGCGCAATTGCAACAACTATAAATATCGCAGATTTAGTCAATCAAATAACAGCAGGAAATGCACAAGCTAGCAGTAGTTCTTCTAATGAAATTATTAGTGTTCATAGTTCTCCACCTGTTACTGTCCATAGTTCTTCATCTGAAAGTCCAACAGAAATACCAGCACCAACTGAAGACGAAGAAGAAGAAGAAAACCAACATTTCAATTTTGAAAAATTAAAATCTAAATAATATTATATATAATGGGTATTGGTCAAAGTAAAAATAATGAAAATAATAGTTTGGAAGACATTAAGAATTTAAGTATAGATGAAAAAACACGAGCAGACACTTTAATTATTAAATCTCTTCAAGAATGTGTGGCACGAATTGAGAAACTAGAGAAAGAAAAATCTGACAAATTAATATATAAATTACCTGTTCAATTATGTAATTATTCATTATTTTAAATTAATAATATTAAAACAAATTAATATTATTGATTACTATCATAATCTGTCATTTCACTATCGGGTAATTTCGTTGATGCATTGCTACATATATCATCTATTAAATCTTCTTCATCAACAAAATTATTTTGAAATCTTAATAATTCCTCGTCTGTTGCCCTTCTTTTCAATACTTTATAAAGTTTATGTATCCAAGAATTAGTATGAAAATTATAATTACCTCTACGATAAAATCCACCACATCTACATAGTTTCATTGACATATTATTATATTATATTAAATTAGAATATCTTTATTCATCATTCGTAATTTGAAACGCCTGTTCAAATCTGATATGAAACATTTTGTTAATGTCTTTAGCATTCATATTCACGTAGAAGAAACTATAAGGTGCGTCATTAACGGCTTGATGATACATATCTAATAATTGCTGTTTATCAACAATGGCGCTATTTTCTTCAATAAAACTCATTAACTCACTTGCATTTTTCAACCTAAAAATATATAATGAACTGGCATTTAAACGAATGATAGGCGCTAAAACATTATATTTTTGTGTTGAACAAATTACACTTACTGCATCGTGCCTACCTCTTGTAAATAATCCATGTAATAATTTACTATATCTAACAAATTTAGGATCGTCTGCGTGGTCATCTATAACGATTAATATTGAATGCAGTTTCTTTATCTTTTTAGATTTCATATAATTAATTATTTTCTTCTGTCTTTCAATTACATTTTCTAAATCACTTGGATTATAATTATCAAAATATATTTGTTCTTTTTCATCATCTACGTGCAATTCATCCCTGATGTATTTTTTAACTTCTGTAAAAGTTGGGTCATTATGAACGCTGGGGGAAAATATAAATATTCTTGCAAATGAATTTCTATAAACATTTAAAATAAGATTCTGAACGAAAACTGTTTTTCCTCCCGTCGAACTCGCAACTATAATACTTCTAAATGGTAATTTTGGCACGTGCTCATATTTAGATTGTTTGAATTCATATTCAGTTACGTTTATTGGTTTTATTATTGGGACATCTGTCATAGTTGATATTAAAGAAATATAGAAAATTATATTTAAAAATTAACTTGTAGTTAATATTAAATGGAACATCATTATGTTATGAGTGGCGGTGAATAACATAATGGAACAGGTTTTCCATTGCTTCAATCAATAAGCATTGAAGATAATTAGTTTTGTGTCTTGCTCGCGTGTGCAATGAAAACCCAAGTGCTGTGCCCCACCAATATTCTATTATGCATGAAATAATAAGATTAATTAGAATAATTTATCTTATTATTTAATATGGATAGAAGTTATTCAGATTATATTGATATAATAGATGAAGTAGAGAATATAGAACAAGTGATAATAACTGACAACAGATGTAAGAAAGTATGCTTTTATACATTAGAATTAATAAAATTAGGAATACAATATATCAAAAATAAAAATGTAAACATTAATATAAATGGGAAAAAAGAAAAACAAAAAGAATAAAACGGATACTACAGTTTCTTCAACAGATGAAGACAAAGAAGAAGAAATTGTTAAGGAAACAGCACTAACCGAGTTTGAGTGTCCTATGTGTAAAAAGATGTTAGAAATGAAAAATGAAATAGAAATACAAAAGAAAGGAAATTGTAAATGTTCGTGTATTCCGACAAATTTCAAATTGAGTAAAAACGATAAGAAAATGAATATTGATAAAACCAAAGACAGTATAAATCTGGAAACGGATGTTCATAATATAACTTTTAAATGGGGGAGGCATGCGTCGCCATCCGATAATGGTGATAACGAAGCACAGGAAACTATTAAACAAATGATGAAAATTTAGTACTTAAAGAGTAGATTTTACATTAAATCAATTTTATAAATAAACCATATTTAAATAAATAATTATATAAATAAATATATATAGAAATGTCTGAAGTTGAAAATGATGTTATTGTTGAACTATCAAAGAAGATAATGACAGTTAGTAAAAATGTTAAACTGTTGTACGAGATGATAAAAACTATTGACCAGAAACTTGATGCAAAGGCAAACGAACCAAAAAATAACAATGAAGAGAAGGAAAAGATTGATAAGATGTTTGAAAAGAAAGGGATAGGCAGACCCAGCGGTGATTATGACACGAAGCGTAAAAATATTGTGATATGTTAAATAAGGGACAAATCAAAAGTCCAAAAGAACAAACATTAGAATATTATAAACTAATTAAGGGCGATGATGGTAAATATGTAATTGTTGAAAATTAAAATACAAATAGTTCTAATAATATGAGTTTATTAGAATTATTTAGTGGAACTGGAAGTGTAGGAACGGCAAGCATGTGGAGACGGCGCAGCGACTACCAAGCGGAAAGAAGGCGGACTGGGGCGACTACTACATCACGCACAAGCAGGACGAATTATATAAAATACCAAGTGAGTTGACATTAGAAATCCTAACGGCAATTTTAATTTAGCATTGTTGAGCGTGGTATATACTTAAAGTAATATTATGTTAATAAACTATATGGAAAACGTTGTAAAATGCTTGAAATGCAAAAATGCAATTGACACAGGTAAATATAAAACGTGTGATAATTGCCGTGAATATATGAGAGCATATCATAAGAAACACCAAGAACAACTAAATCAACAAAGAAAATTACGACACGAAGCAAACAAGGAAACTGACAAAATCAAATGGAAAGAATATTATGAAACCAACAAAGACAACCTCAATGCAAAAAAGAAGGAGTATCGCAACCAGAATAAGGATAAATTACAAGAATATCACAAGGAATATAACCAAAAAATACATCATTGTCCATTATGCGGTTATGATGTCAAACTTTATAAGAAAACACAACACGAACAATCCTTAACGCATCAGAACAACCTAAAACAACAACAGAACCCAGAACAAACAGAACAAACAACTGAACAGAACAAACCATTTGAACTACATAAAATCAAACCTTTAATACCTTAAAAACGAATGAACCAGACCTTGCCCATAATATGTCTACAAAATTTGTGATAAAATTTATTGTATAATAATTTATCATAATTTTTGGAATAATATTTTTTTGAAAATTTATTTTTTTTATTTTTTTGTATTTTTTTTATTTTTTTTTGTAAAATTTATTTTTTAAAATTTATTTTTTAAAATTTAATTTTTTTAATTTTTTTTGTAAAATTTATTTTTTTAAAAATTTTGTAAAATTTATTTTTAAAAAATATATTTTAAAATATGGATGAACTTACTAGGAAATTACCTGCTTTAAAATGTTGATTTTTGAAAATGTGCTGTTTGAGGTGCTGTTTTAAAATGTTGCTAAAAGTGTGGGGGGGGTCCCAGGATTTTTTATAGAAAAAAGACGGGCAAGGTCTGGTCTAACTAAGGCACCCCTTATGGGGGCTTCCCATTTGAAACCCTGAAGAGCCGCTATGCTGGGCAGCTTCATGAGGTGATCCCGCTGGTCCCAAGGTACACTTGTGCCACGTGTGTAGTTTTCTTTCCTTTGAGGGTTCCGTTTTGGGGGGTTGGTGTAAATAAAGCTGCCATTTTTGGGGGGGGTGTCTCCCTAGTTTCCCTTTGGTTTCCCTTTGAAACGCGTGGCACCCCTTTGCAACATGAAGTCGGTGGCCCAAGGCAAAGGCCCTAGCAGGACGCTATGAAAGCTGGATTAAAGGGGGGGCTTTAGCAGGGAACCCTAAAAACAATTGGAACCGCACCATAATGAATGTTGATGTCACATTGATCAATCCCAGTTCATTGGGGGTTTAGGGGAATCATCACTGGAGGGAACGCCCCCTATGAACAAACTGGAGCTTATGAATCCGGGGCCCCTAGGTGCCCCAGTTGTGCCCTTTTACCCTTCTTTGGGGGAGGGTTCCCCTACTAAAGCAGACGTAGTACCCATGTTGGGTATCACCTCTGCCGGCCCCCCCTTCCGGCTGAAGTCGGATTGCGCAAGAGGTGGACGGCAGCTCACTCTTCACGCCGGTGCAAGCCTGGGCCCGGCCTGACGTGAAGCCTAAGGACACCAGAAGACTGCCTCTTTTCCGGTTGGCTTCAAGGGGGAACCCAAAGGAGGACATGCGGGTTGGCTTTCGCCCAACAAGACCTCTTCTTTAAAGCAATAAATAACACAATATATATATATATATATTAAAAACAATAATATGAAAATACAAAATACAACAACATAAAATGGGATCCTGAGGGCGGCAAGGGCGGGTCTTGGGCTTGCCAGGAGCTTTTCCGAAGCAACTCAGACCTAGCCCTCAGCCGAAGCAACTCGGACTTCGCGAAGCCGAGATGCAGCTTGGCACGTGCCCGGCGCACGTTTCCCCCCCTTTTTTTCCTTTTTTTCCCCCTTTTTCGCGGCATCGTTTCTTTTCTTTTTTTCTTTCGCGTTTGGCTTGCCCGGTGTATCTTGGGGGGAGGCTGCTGCAGTTTCCACGCAGAATCAGCCTCTTGTGTAGCCGCCTTCTTTTTTTTTAATCTGGACGTAGCAGCAGTATGTTGGAAGGCAGCTGCTCAAAGGGGAGTTTGCGAACCTTTTCACTTTGGCAGATGCATTTTTATGGGTTCATGGCAGAGGTTCATGTATGGACGTATGCACTGGCCCCAGTGTTTCACGTGATCAAAGTCACCCGTGGTCAGTGGCAGGTTAAAATGGGACACAACCATTCTCTGACTTTGATCGCCGACGGAAACCGTCAAAACCATGATCCCAGATACATTCCGCCTTCGAACAGTGGGTCCTTGCCCATCCTTCTGCCTGAGGCAAGGGCGAGAAGGGCCGGGGCAAGGGCGAGCTGCCGCCGCCCAAGCCGCGGCCAGGCAAAAACCTTCCCCGTGCCAAGCCGACAGGCCAGATCGAAGGTTCAAGGAAGGTCCCCCAGGTTTTGGTCCTTCATGGGGTTGATAAATATTCTTGGTGGCTCCCAGCCATCCCCTTAGCCTTTTATTGTTTAGAGTTTAGCAACTCAGACTTTCAAGGGGAGAAAAGCTAGGTCCCCCAGCTAGGTGCCCTTTTACCGTTGTTTTTTTGGGGGAAGGGTTCCCCTACTAAAATAGACGACAGAAAAAAAGTTGGTACCCTTATTCTAACCTCCCACCAACCAACGCGGAAGTGCAAACAGGCCCTTTCCAAGAGGAGAGTCGTCTTTCTACAGGGGTTTGTGTACTTCCATGCTGGCTGGTGGGAGGGTAGGTCGTTCTTGGGGGTTGATCAATATGGCCCTGGCCCCAAAATGGCCATGTGGTTGAACTATATCCCATGTAGCTATTCCCATGTGGTTTTCCCATGTGGTATTTTTTCCCTTGTGGGTTTTCCCAAGGGTCATCCCTTCAAGATAAATGGCCGTGGGTCAAAATCGGGTAACCCCAAAATGGGCTGCCCTGAGAAATGGAACCATGGACTGAAACCTGCGGTCCAATTCCTGGTGGTTTATTTTTGACCCATAACAATATGGACTAACGTTAGCTATGGCTTAATTATGGAAAATCAGCTGGCAAAGGGTGCAAAATGACCGTGGGTTCATGTATGGATGTGCGCAATCAGCCTTTGAGAAGGCATGTGCGGAAGAACCACCAAATTGCGAGTTAAGGAAGCCAATGACGAAAGGAATAGCCAATAGCTACTGTTTGTGAAAGGGACAGGGCTTCAATCGAGGCGGTGAAGATGAGGCTCCAGGGTTCCATTTTGTTGACATGCAATTAAGTATATAAGTTGACAGAGGCGGTTCTGCATAAACACCCGTTTTCATATTTTGGGCCCAAACGGGCTTAAAACCCCGGACAACCCCCCGGACAAACCCCCGGACAACCCTCCGGACAGCTTTGAGGGCCCAAAAGACAAACCCCCGAACAACCCTCCGGACAGCTTTGAGGTCCCAAAAACCCGGGACAAACCCCCGGACAAGTCTTCGGACGCCAAAACCACTCGGAAACCACTCGGAAACCACTCAGAAACCGCTCGGAAACCACTCGGAAACCACTCGGAAACCACTCGGAACCCGCTCAAAACCACTCGGCTCCGGACAACCCTCCGGACAACCCCCCGGACAACTTGCCGGACAATTGTTTGTCCAGCAGTTTGTCCCGCACTTTGTCCGGCACTTTGTCCCGCACTTTGTCCCGCGTATCGAGGGGGGTGTTTATGCAGAAGGGCATTCGTCAATATATAAGTGTTTGTTTGCCCCATTTTTTGACTGGTAGGAAGCCTTTTTTTTCCATTTTTGGGGGGTACATGAGCACCAGGTTCCACCCAAAAGCGCAGCCTCGCCTCGCCGCGGTTTTCTCCGCCAGGTCCGGCAAGTGCGTGTCCGGGCCCCGCGGCGACGAATCCCGCGCAGGCGGCCTTGCCGCATGTGGCGCCTCAAGAACCAGCTGAACAATTTTGAGAGGTGTGTTTTTCATTTTCCTTCTTGGGTTTTGGATGTTTTAAAGGTCGATTTCACTACTGGATGCCTTATTTTGGGTTTTGAAGGGAATCGATTTCACTACTGGATGCCTTGTTTGGTGATTTTGTTTGTTTATCTTGTCCATGGCTTGAACCATGGTTTCAAAGGGGTGCAAAATGGGTTTCGTCCAGCCGCAGCAGCACACTGATGAACTCAGCGTGACTTGCTGCGATTGCATCTGCGAAGTTTCCTGAGGCCGTCGCACGCTCTATTCTCCGCAGCTTGTCCAACAGAGCGCGGAGGCCAGAAGGCGAAAGGATGTATCAGGAGACTCCCGTAGTGCTCGTTTGAACTGACCCCTAAGTTTGCTCCATGTGTACCATGCTCGTGGACTTTTTGGAGGCTCATATGGATTCAGCAGTGGGTCAGTTTGAAATCTGACCTGACGGGAGATTTGCCGGCTGCCTAGCTAGCATGCCCGGGCAGATGCCCTTCTTTTCTTCGTTTCAGCCTTTTGGGGTTGGTTCCCCATGAACACTCGAACGAAAGACTCAGGCCTCTTGCTTCCTTTGGCCGTTTGGCCTTTCCTAACGCTGGGCTTCTGAGTAACCTCCGATTCGGAAGCTGGACCATTGCTAAGGAGAGCGGGAGCAGCAGGAGAACATCAGACCAGAGGCCTCCGAAAGATTGGCATCGAATGTGAAGCGTGCCACGGACGCAAGCAGCGCGCTTGGCGCTTGCGCGCGTGGACCGGACTCGCGTTTGTGAACCATGTGCCAGAGCATAAGGATTTGGATTTGAGGGCTGGGCTCTTCGGGAATGACGATTTGTCTCCGGTCCGGTCTTTGCTTAGCCTGCAGGACGCACGTCGTGCTGGAGCATTTGCTTCGATTGCCAGTCTTAGTTGTGCCCCGACGAAACTGTAGCTTTGGCCTGACAGGCGACTGTCGGCGGAACTCGCCCAGATGCCTGTGAGTTCGGCCGGTGTTGGAATTTGTGGGCAAACCTCACGGTTTTGAGCGGCATACTTCTGCAACACTTGACTTTGCCACAGCACCTTTTGGTATGCAGCCTGCTCACTTTGCCCACCCTGGAACTAGCAAGGCGCACACATTTTGCACATGTACCTGTTTTAGAGACACGCGGCGTGCATGCACGCCGCCTTTGTCAAATATGACGTCCTGGAACCTGCAACAAGGGGATACCCCGGGTACCACATTAATCTTCGGGCACCAACGCCTTCCTACGGCATGTCGGCCAAACTGATCAAAACTGCACTCATGACGCGGCCGTAGATTTAGGGCGCCTGTTTTGAGGTAATCTACTTGGCAGACACGTGAGAGTGTTTGCACCTTACCCTGTTATATAATTGGTTCATTTTCACGACTGCAAATTTGCAAGAAATCGGTCGAAATTTCGTTATAATCGTGCTAATTTTCCGCGAGCAGTGCGAAAATGTCACAGTATGATTCGTGACAGGCATAGCATATAGAGCGCAATATTTTTTTGAGCTTGTGTTCTGAGGCGAGACCGCGGTCAAAGCCCTGCCGCCGCGCGCAGAACATGGCAGTGCCCCTGCACATGACCCACAGGAGCGACAGGAGCGACAGGAGCGACAGGCGCCCACTCCATATCAATGGGCCAGAGTTTGGTTGGGGATGTCGCAAGAAGGCAAGCTATCCAGATTCAAGCCTTCTTCATTGAACTTGGCTGGATCACCAGTTGCCACTTTTCCCAGCATTTGTGGCTGTTTTTGGGCCAAAGCGTCTGGAAAAAAGCGGTCGCAACTTGGTGATCCAGGTGGTTTCCAGCCTTTGAACAGGGTCTCTCATGTCTCTGGGGGCGCTCACCAAAATCGCCAAAAAGGAGAGACCCTTTTTTTTGTGTTTTTTCTCCCTTGGTTTCCCTTGAAAGCTGCCAAAAAGCACTTTTCCGCCAGGCGGAGCCCAAGAAGGCGGCGGCGCCGACGCCCAATGTGCCCGTCTTCAGAGACCCGGCGCTGGACTTCCGCAGCATGGAGCTGCCACTGAAGCCCCCGCCTCAGCGACGTCGTCAGCTTTTTTCCCGGGGGCCCAAGGAGATTTTGTTTGGTCCGCTTCTTCATGTCGCTGGTCAAAACCGTTTTGGTTGATCCCATTTTGGTTGGTAGGTGCACCACCCATTTTAGAACCTATTTTGGTGGGGGATTGGGATGTTCACCGGAGGCTTTTCACCCATGACCATGTGGGTTCAAGTTTTAAGAGCCTGGTTTGTTTGTGTGGATTCAAGGGAAAGACCGACTTGGGTATGCTGGATTGCTATTGGGTAACGGGTCTTTAGACTTTAATTACTTTTCGGTTGAATTCAACGGTTTTCCATTGAACCCAACAAACATGTTACTCACTTTTTGCAGAGGGATCAACAGCAACCAAGTATGTCAAAATCTGGGGCCCCAAAGCGTTTTGCCAGTTTTTTCCAGGTGGATTCAAGGGAAACACCCCCTTGGAACAGGAAATCAGGGGAAAGACCAAGCTGAGAAGGACGCAAAAACAGACGCTTCACTCTAAGGGTAGCTTCCCCATTCTTTCCAGGGATCCTTCTCTCTAGAAAGCCACAAAAAGACTCGGAGAGGATTGGGGAATCAACCCCTAGATTCGCACATGCTTGGGCTTCCTTGTCTTGCACTTGGAGCCTTGGTGCTGAGGAATCCAGAGGCCAGGCGCTGAAAATCCGAATGCGCGTGAGAGATGAGTCTGGTATCTAGAGGTAGATGTGCACAGGGTTCCACTTTTTGACTACCCCAGGGTAGACTTAAACCCAGGGGTGGGTTATTGCCCCCAAAAGGGAACCAAGCCTGTCTTGGGGTAGTCAAAAAGTGGAACCGTGGAGTGCATGCAGCGGGCGCATGGGTCACGAATCACCACATGCACTGCTGTTTTAGAGGACAGCTACGACATCTCGGAGTACGGCGACTCAGAAGGCGCTTGCAGTTTGCGGCCTTGTCACCACCGCACTCAGCATTGGCATGGTCATGTCGAGGTGAGGATGCATCGGAAAGAGACCGGATGCGTCAGAAGAAGACGGTACCAAAGTGGTGTGCCGCTTTGCGGCAAGTGCTTTTGTAGGCTCTGGAGCCTTCTTTCCTTGGGCTATGAAGGAAACCTACTTGGTGGATATGCAGAAGCAGGGGGACATAGATCCGGACACCATCTTCGGCAAAGTGCCCAGATGTGTGTGGGCTCCCGGCATCTGCTTAGAAAGTGCTGTGGGCCTTCACTTCACTTTTGCCCATGCTGCAAGTAGGCGCCACAGTTCCCTGGGTGCAGGGAATGACAAACCAAGAATGGGGAGACTCACATGCCATCCAACTACTTTTTCGGTCCAGGGGCAGGGTACGCGCGAGAGACTTCGCGCAGGTCATGGACGATGTCTTCCCGGAGTCGCTGTACCAGCAGGCTGGCACGTGCACCGTCGATCCAACGAATGGGGCAGTATGCTGCAAGGCCACGGTGCCAAATCAGCATCGTAGCGCTCGTGTCGCTGCTTTTTGCTTTGCCAGCACTTATTTCAACCGCATTTCTTTGGAATTAGTGACGGTGAACCTGAAAACTTTGGAGCTGCCTTCTTTCGGCACGTTCTTCGGAAAGGGGACGCTGGTTTTGAGTGACCCTCACCAACCTTTGGTTTAAAGGGGCACCAAAAGGAATCCAGCAAATTTCGGACCCCCCTGGTTTCACACTCTCAAATGGAATTTCTCAAAAAGGTAGAATTTTCGTATGGATGTTGAAGGGAAACCACCCGTTTTGCCCCCCACATTTGGGTGTGTCGTTTTGAGGGGATTTTTCAGTTGCAGTTTCCAAGAAAAATAAAGCAACAAACATGATATCCTGGAAAGTTGGTGGTTCCCAGCCATCCCCTTACTGTAGCTTTTAAGATGTTTCGTTCGTCCAGTGGTCGGGTTTCCGAATTTAACCCACTAAAGGTTATCCAACCTATCCTCACTTTTCGCAGGGCATCTGAAAACGGACCGGGGTCAAAGAACCGCGGGCCCGGCCAATTTCGAGGGCGGACGGCACCGGTCAGGTGGGCAAGAAGCGCCCCGGCCGTCGCCGGGGCTCCTCGGCCGACTGGCGCCGTGACCGGCTCACGCGCAGCGAGATTCGGAGCTACAAGCACCGGAGACCTGGCGGAGGTCGAACTCCCCAACTGGGTCCCCCAGCTAGGTGCCCTTCTCTTTTTTTTTTTCTTGGGGGGGGGGGGAGCCAAATCATCACACCTGGTCCGAAAAATCCAGGGTACCGTTTGTAGGAGATGGTAAGCTAGGTCCCCCAGCTAGGTGCCCTTCTCTTTCAACTTTTTTGGTTGGGAGGGTTCCCCTACTAAAATAGACCCAGAAAAAAATCGGGTACCCTCCTTCCAACCTCTCTACTGGAGAACCTAGCCAAAAACGCGCCAAACAACGCGCGGGCAAAGATGGAGGGGAAGGGCTGCGAACCTGGCGGAGACTTTTCTTTGGTTTCTCTTGAAACCCAGCCCAAAGGTTAGGGGTAATCAAGATGCGGCCATTAGTTTTGGCTTGGTTCAGAAGCCATGGGTCGGGATTTTCCGGGAAACACGGAGGAACGCATGACCAAGAGGCGAATTAGTGTGTTGCGTGCAGCGAAACATTACCCAGATTTGGTTGGACTTTACCCAGACTAGTCCAGGTGAGAGTTTGTGTGATTCTCTTAGCCCTAGTTCCGCCTGTTCTTTGGCAGTCAAAACCAGCACCCGTTGCTTAGGATGGGCCAACAGCGAAGCAACTTGGCTGAAAGCAGACACCCGGGCCTCGCACATCAGAGAAAGAAAATCGCCCGCTCTCACTTCTGCAACAGTTGGCTCAAACTTAGAGAATGTCTGGATTCCTTGCCCGCCGTTGGACTTTCGTGGTTTGTTTTCTGCCCCGCGTATTTTGTCAAAATGTGACGGGCTTGTGGCAAGGGCCCTGTGCTCGTGTTGTCAGCTGTCCGGCCTGACGACTGAACGCCCTGCCGAAAGTGAAGGCGTTTCTGAAACAGCGGGGGGGCGTGGACAACTATCCCATGGCGGCCTGACTGTTGTTGGCATGTTTTTTTTTGGTTTCCGGTTTTCATATTTTGTTGGGTTCTGTTTCTTCGTGGGCTGCCAAAATACACGGAGCTTTGCTACCACCCCAAGGGTTGGAAAGGGTCTGCTTATTTTGGGGGAACCCCGTTTTGGTCGGTTTTCGCGGAAAACAAAAAAAAGGAACACAGGGGACATCCTTTTTTTGGGACCCGCCCGCGCGAAAGGTGGAGCTCAGCTGGGAGAGGGGTCACGACCCCGAGCTGGAGGTCTACGCGTGCGGCGGCACGAGCCCCAGCGCGTCGCTGGAGAGAGGCCAGCAGCCGCTGGCGAAAGTGGCCTTGGCGCCGTTCGACACCCAGGAGCTCCATTTTCTGCTGCAGCGCCTTGACTCAAAGGCCCAAAAAGCACCCACGGCCTCGAAACAAAGCAGGAGGGGTTACGCAGGTTTTGGTCCACTTCCCAGGGTTCCATTTTGGTGCCGGTTTTTTGAGCCACGGCCATTTCGCTCTCCCTTTGGGGGGTGGGGGTGTTTTTTGTTTTTGGTGGCTCCCAGCCATCCGGCTCCCTAGCTTTCTTTTCTCCCGATTTTTGGTTGGTTTAGTGGTTGGGTTTCCATTTGGCTCAAAGGCTGATTGGGTTCATACATGAACCCATGGCCATTTTGCACCCCTTTTTTTTGGGGGGGAGCGTTTCATGAACCCACAAACCAGGGGGTACTTCCCACGGGTTGATACACATTCAGACTTTGGGCCTTTGATTGACTTGAGAGTTTCGTGGATGTGTTTTTGTTAGTGAGAGGTGCGGATGTTAGACCATCCAGAAAGGGCGGGTCCCCTATTATTGAGACAGACCCAGATCCCAGTCGCGGGATCCCCGCGGAAAGCTGAACTTCTAGCCCAACCACTAGATTGCCAGACTCAAAAAGCGTTTCAGCCGTGTGCCCATACTATTTACACCCCTTCGACCAGCAACTCAACTATTAATTTAGACATTTGATTTGGAACCCTAACCCCCCCTAATCTCACCAAAAGTTCAATTTAACGAGCCGCTAATGAACCACTAAGGGGCTCAAGTCCAATGAATCCATGAACACAGTGAACAGGAATTTCAGCTATTAAAAGGTGCGCTTTCTTGTAACCCTTTCTCCGGATTGAAGGGGGAATCGAGGGCTTTAAGACCAAGCCTCCAGGGATATTCCATGTTTGAACCTTTTGTTTGATTATTATTTTTCGAGCTAGCTCACGTCCCCCCTTTTTTCCCCCCCGGAGTTCGGGGGGGGGGAGTCCTCTCCCAGCCAGGTGCCACGGCATTGCGCCGCTGCCGGGTGCGAAGGTCCCCACGGCCGCCACGGCGCAGGAGGCGTGCGGCCGGCTGCCGGAGGTGCGGGGCTGGCCGCTGCAGAGCATCCTGCGCCCCGTCAAAAGGATGCCCAGCGCGAGTCGTGAGGTGTTTGTCTCCTCTTGCTGCGGGACGTCGTTTTCTTCTTCTTCTTTTTTTGCTTCTTTATTTTTTTTGGGGGGGGTGTTTGGTACTCCTGGCTTTTTAAAATGGGTTTTAAAGGGAAGCCAAAAGGAGAACCGTTTTTTTGCTAGCTGGTACTCATTGGTACTCCTTCTTTTGGGTGGTGTCCAAGGGAAACCGAGAGGAACACCCGTATATTTTTTGCGGGGTGCCCTAAAGACACACCCGGTTGGAGGGGTTTCCTGTAAACTACATGATGGGAATAAGACACCCAGCTTTTTTTTTCAAGAAGAATCGAGTAGCCCAAGAAGACTTGGTGCGGTTTTTTTTTTTTGGAAAGTGATTGAGATTCAGGTTGTCAGTGGCCTTGACGGTGCTGCTGGTGCTGCTTTGGCGCCACAGAGGGCTTCGCCTGCAGAAGGCCAAGATGGATGATGAGAGCCTGGAGATGGGCGACGCTATTTAGACCCGCCCTTTCGCGTGGCCAAAATGGCCCGCGCGGTCAGCCGGGGAGTGACCCCAACCGAGTTGGCCATTTATTCTAATAGGAAACCGCCTTACAGGTGGTTGACGCGATGTCCACCAAAGGGTCCACTGTGAAAATCACCGGGTGAATGCCCAGCTCGCAGAGAAGAAGTAGTCTTGCCAAGCTTGTGGCATGTATAATGAAATCGTGCAGGGGCCTGAATTGATGCATTCAGGCAGGGTTGTGTCTACTTCTCCTTTCTTCCCCCCAAAAGGAGTTGGTGCTAAGTCGGGCTACCCAGCATGCATTGATGACATGTGTCATAGCTTGGCCTGACTCCACACCTTGCGCATTCACAAGTTTCTGCGCAGCTCTGCCGAGGGGCAGAGCCTTTCGCCTGGTGGTCTAACAGGCTGTCCCGAAGAAACCTTCAGGTATCTTGCTGGTGCCCAGCAGGGAATGAGGGAATGACCCCTATGAACCACCCCTTGTGGTTCCTTTAAGAGGACTCCTTGGCTCCTTGGCTCATTCGCGCATTCCCTCCTGAGCACCAGCAAGTTGTTCACGACGTGCTTTAGAAAAGTTAAGGCCATACAGTTCAGACGGGGCCATTCTTTATTTTGAGTTAGGAGAGGCCGGCAAAGAAATTCCAGATAGAACCGCCAAAGCGCGCGCGGCGAAAAGGGGGCATAGGCAACCCATCGGTCCTTGCCAAGCCCACAATTTGCGGGTTGTCAAAATTAGGGCTCTTTTTAGGCGGGGCAAGGTGGCACTCTGAAAAGAAGCCAAGTACTTGGCAACTCACTCCCCTTGTGCTTGGCATCGCTGAGGCTGGGAAACGCTTGGGACGGCCGCAAGAGCGCCCGTCTCGATGCCAAGCTGACGGATCCAATGCAGAGTCACAGTGGAATACCCACCTGCAAAGTAACAAGGAACCTCTAAGGAGTGCCGCTCACGGGAGATTCCACCCAAAAGTGACGGCTTTTCGGGTTCCATGTTAGTCTGCAGGGGGGCATGTTGAACATTTCGGAGGGTTTCCTTCTGCCAGTTGTCACCCGAGACTCATGGCTGGGTATGGCGGGGTACGCTTCCGACTCCGAGGCCCTTTGCGAAGTTTAATTCGAAGCTGCGTGCAATGAAACGGTCCCAGGGTCTCACTGCCGGGTGCCTGCATGTTTTTCCATTCGAACAATCTGTTCTTGAGTGCGTCGCTGAGTGCGTCGCTGTCGGCACAGAATCCTGGAATTGGCTAGTTGGTTTGGAGCCGGTCTCTAGACTTGCATGGGTAATTCAGCCCTTGCCATCGCATGGCAAGGGAAGCGGGGCGAGCATTGAGTTGCATTTGAGGCTTCAGAATTTAGGCTCCCGCCCCCGTGATCGTGCATGCAAAAGGTGGGCCTGCCTGCAGAACAGCACGAGCTCGCATGAAGGCACAGCAGGCAAAGACGGCCAAATGACCTGTGCACCACGCCCTGACGCCCACGCAACCCGACACCCGTGCTCGCATCTCCCGAAATGGCAGCTGCTGTAATGACCAAGCTCAATACACGTACCGCACGACTCAATTCCGTAGCACACCAGCGCGGTGAGGCGTCCATGGTGCCAATGTGATTGTTGTGTCGTGGTGGGAATGCCGCCTGGGGTGTGTCAAAGTGCATTGATCTGCCTATTTTAAAGCGAGCTCACCTGGGGGTAAAACGAGCTTACCATGATAAAGGTCCTCTACTTGGGGATCACTAGATTCAGCTTCAGGAATTGTAGAAAAAGTTATCAGATTCATGAAGCAACATCTTGCCGCCGAACCCTGCTCGTGGCCAGTCGGTTCAAGCAGCTTGTCCTTGTCGGCTCATCCTTGGAAAGATGCCGAAGCAGATCACGGAGACTTGTCCTACAACTCTTCATACCCTCCGGCGCTTGTTGAACAAGGGAGCATGTAGGGTTTGTCTTAGCAGTTTTCATTTGGCGAGGATTTAGGAGTTTGCGACCAACCCTTTGACTCGTATCAAAAGCTATAAGAGCAGGCCCCCTCAAGCATGCCTGAGCGAGCACTCAGGAGATCCGCCAATTCCTGCAGATTGCAAGGCGCAAGGCAGGATGAGATGCCCTCCAAATCCAAAGTCTCAAAGTGTCTTCTTGCACGAGCCCAGCGGCCAAAGCCCTAGATCCGGGACGTCCAGGACGCACGGTCCGTGAAGATCAAGAAGAATGGCACCCAGACGAAGTTCAAGATCAGGTCCGTGTTTTTGGGAAGGGAGCCGTGCCTGCTAGTTGTGTGAGGTGCAGCAAGTACCTGTACACTCTCATCATGTCCGACAAGGGCAAGGCATGCCATGTCCGGTGCAAGCTTTCGGTCGGAAGAGGTACAGGCCCCCCAAGGGTAGATGCCCGGAAGAAAAGAGAAACACAAAGAAAAACATGCAGCCGCCGAAGGTGGATTGGGTTGGCTCAGGTAGGTTATGATATGGGTGGCCTCGTTGAGGATTAGGGTTGGTTTCAGGTTAATGGAATCCAGATGGTTAAAAGGGCAGCCAAAAGGACACCATCTATTTTGGCGGCGCCCCTTTGAGACAAACCCGGATTTCTTATAGCAAGGAAAAAGGCGACTTGTTTTTGAAAGCCAGCATGCTGATGATTCGGGGGGCAGGTTGCGCTCCTGTCGCACGCACGAACTCAAAAACTTGCTTCTACTTTGTTGCCACGACTTTTTGCCAGCCCAACAAGCTCCTTCTTCTTGTCCGCTAAGGTGAAGCTGCACGGTGCTAGGTATTCTTGCTCGGGAACCACTGCAAAAGTTTGCAGCAAGCATCATAACCGTGTTGGCTATATGGGTCTGTCTTCCCCCCAAAAAAATAATTTTGCCGAAGGCGGTGGCGCACGGTCGGGCTTGTGCTGTCGCGATGGCCTGTATGCTGTCTCGGCCAGATGTCCGCATTTTGTTCGGCTCGGTCGAATTTCAAAGATGCCAGGCAGACAAGTTGAAGCAATCCCTGCCGCCCTCCCTGCAGAAGAAGGAGCTCTGATGCGAAACCTCCAGCGACACCAGCGAGCTGCGAAAAAAGGTCAGGTGCGCACTCTCGGACCACCCTGAGAGGCGCTACAATTGCTTTGCACGCGTTTCATGACTTCCGCCGAGCTGATACATCCGCTGCCCCGTGATTTTCGGCTACAGGTGCGCTTGCATTTGGCCCTTCTGTGAACCCAATGCTTCTTGAGGGTACCACTGCCAAATTCCCCCTGATAGCCAGCCTAGAAAGACCGTTGGCCTTTCTGCAGCCCGCAAATCACGAACCGCCAGCCACAAAGCCACAGAGAGCTCGTTTGCCACTTGGATTTCGCATTCACACTGGCGGTGACCCGCAGGATGACAGTGAGTCTCGGCAGGGGAAAACACCAGTCCTCCTTCAATGGCGACCCAAGCTCAGCCCAATCCCAGTACCCAACGACCTCTTACAGGATCTTTCAGCATGGTCTCTCATTTTTCACAAGCTGCAAAATTGTCTATGCGCTGATTGAAATCGTTGGCAATTAAATAACATTCCATACTCACCTCTTGGCGTCTACGTTGCTAGTGTCCTGCTTGCTTAGAAACGGTTTGGATGTAACTATTGTGGATCCACCCCTGTAGAGTATTAAAAGAGTACTGGACGAGTACCAAAAAAGGACCAACAGGGGCAAGAACAAGTGAAATCCACCAAAAGCGCATCCAATTTTCGGGAGTTTAGGGGCCCGGGTTCCTTTTGAGACTGCGCCGAGGATGTGCTCCTTCTCGGCTTGGCAGCCGCGGTCGCCCATGCTGGACATGGTAAACTTGCCATGGAGGCCCACGTCCAAATATGCCGGTTTGTTTCGACATAGGGGGCCCCCCCCTCAAATAAAAAAGAAGAAGAAGAAGTAATGTATGAGCGGTTTCCTTCTACTTTCCATGTTTTGTTTTTAAGGGAATCTATCACTACTGGACATATTCTCCTTTTTCCCAAGGGGCTCAAGCAAATGGAAGTTGTGGGTTCCTCTGAAGCCATCGAAAAGGGCACCCTGAAAAGGAGAAACCCGTGTGACACCCTTGTGCTGAACACCAGTTGTGGTTGTTGCTTGCCAAACAGGTAAGCAGAGCGCCAGCTGACAGTTGACCAATTTTCAAGTTTTGTGCCAGTGAGGGGACCCACATACATACTTTCCGAGCAACTGCCAAGAAGGTGAACCATCATGTCATAGACAGGATTGGCGCCATTTGCGGGGGGCGCCTAATTTAGATGTGACACAACTTTGTAACTGGAAGCGGTGATTTGCTTTGAGGAAGCTAGGCTCTCCTCCGAAGACTCTGTCACGGCCGGCGTCTGCTCCTTTGGCAAGACGAAGGCAGGGGCTTAGCCTTTGTACTCTTGGGTGACCTGTTGAAGGGGTTCTATCCACTGGGTTTCGTCGAGATGCAACATCTCCTACCTAGAGCCCGCTAAACGGGTCCCCCAATCATCCGCAGGCAAGCTTGCTGAGAGGAGACGTTGAACGCCTGGCTGATGCTTTTCCAGCGGGTGCGAGTGCAAGAAACATAGGAGGTACTACACTTTGCTTGGGAGCATCTCATGTTTCCCCTGGTGGTTTTAAGGGGAATCTATCACTGCTGGAAATATCACATTTTTTTTGCAGCGGGCTCAAGCAAATGGAAGGATATGCAAATCGGCTTCGAACAGAAAGTCCGCGTGTTCGTTTTCGCCCACCGCTTGCTCTCGGCTGGGCCGAGTGACTGAGAGGCCGTTGGTGGGTTCAGAGGTTCAGACTTTTGGCCAGGTGGGAAGTTTATTGGTTGGGGCTGGCTCAGCCGGATCAAGTTGAGGCCCAACCCGCGCCGGCGCAAGGAAAGCCGCACCACCGAAGATCAACCCGTGGACAACCCCCTCGCACCCATAGCCCCACACATATCCACCCTGACGGAGCCCCGAAACAGTTCAAACATAGGTGTCCTTTTTGGTTGTTTTGTCTGAAAAATAGATGGCCTTGGTTTACCTGGCGGTTTAATCATCTACCAGGATATCCATCTATTTCCCCTAAAAGGGCACCTATGAGTTCTAAGCTTGCGCCCAAAACCCTGCCAAGTCCCCTCACCACCCGGGCATGAGCGCAGCGTGGAGCTCATGCCCTGCGAGGGCAAAATGCGGGATGCCACCGGCCCACGGTGAATATTTTAGCAGGGAAGCCACTCAAAAGTCTAGGTCCCACAGTGCCCTTTCACCCGTTTTTTAGGGGAGATTCGGTTCCCCTACTAAAATAGACGACAGGCAAAAAATCGGATGCCCTTATTCTAACCTCTCTACTGGCGGACCTAGTGGTGGTTGGACATGAGTCCCCATCTACATGACGTCCACCAAAGGGTGCTTGTCTTCCATTTGCTGAAAAGTATATTTTCATTATTATCTTTTGGGGGGGGGGGGCTTTAAAGGGAATCGATTTCAGTACCGGACATATTTTCCAATTTTCTCAGGGGGCTCCACTGCAACATGAAGTTTGGACTTCAACTTTTCGGTAAACCAACTTGGTTTTCCGTATTGCACCCACAACAAGTGGTTCACTTCTTGCGGAGGGGTCGTTGCAGCCCAGTCCATGGTTGTTGTTGTTGGGATTTTACATTTTTGCTCATTGTGGTTTAGTGGGAAACTCCCACTTGACTGCTAAGTCGAAATTGTTGCTCCCCTTCCAACGTCAACCAAGAGTCTTTCGACCCCAAAAAACCAGGCCCCCGACTGCCCCCAGGCCGCCGTCCGCGGGCCGGCGCCCGCCGTCCGCGGCCCGGCGGGCTCCGCCGCCGCCGGTGCTACCCTCGGCTTACAACGCCCCGCCGCGGCCAAGCTCCGCGCCGCAGCTGCGCAGCGCCGTTCCGCCGCCGCGGGTCCGCGAGCCGCAGAGGGAGGGCGGCGCGGCAGAGAGGGCGGAGGTGGAGTTGTGGAGGGGGTGGCTCCCTTTTATTCGGAGTTGGACTTGACTCACGTTTTGGGAGGACATTTTGGCCAATCCACTCGGGAAGGGAAATTTGCGAGTCACAGATTGTTGAATCGACTTCGCAACATTTCCCCAGATGTTTGCCGTGAGTTCCTCGCAACTGATCCGCTTTGCGAGTCATTGACTTCAGAATTGCCAGGCCTGGAACCCGGGATGAATGAACGATCCTACCAAAAGGGGGGGTTGACATCATCCATGGAGACAAGACGAGGCGAATGGAAGCGGACGCCAGCACGGCCGGCTAGCGCGAGCCTTCGGTCACGCAAGGCGCGCTTCTTTTGGGGTGACCGTACTGTGGATGGACGAAATCCGTTCGCACCACGACATGAAATCATGGTTGAAACCATTGTTTGTTGGTCCAGGGTTCCTTAGGCGGTGCATGATTTCGTCCATCCACACAGTATGTAATCAGGTACCAATACAAGTCTTTAGCAAATCCCAAAGCATGTCGGATGATAGAAAGGTTGTTCTAGCCTTCTAGAACTCGTTTGTTAGAACCCAGCCGTCACAAGTCCCCTGCTTGTCTCATAGAAACCAGCTACAGGAAATTCTACAGGAAACTCGCCGAATTCCCACCAAAAGTCACCTGTAGAGCTTCCTGTAGGTTTCTCAGCAGCTGTTCAGGCGCCTGCGGCATCGATGGGCCTCGATCCATGCGCGGACCTGAGCTATGTGAAGCAACTACAAAGCAGCCCTGGCGCTAGACGATGTGAAGTAACTACAAAGCACCCCTGGCGCTAATGGGTTGGATCTGTAGACTTTAACTTTTTGGTTGAAATCAAGTTGGGTTTTTCCACTAAACCCACACAAGTTATTCACTTGTTGCAGAGGGGTCAACAGTCACCAAGCCACGAATGCTTGTGACCTTGAGCAGAGAATTGTTCAAGTCCCAAATTCCTCTATGAAGGACTTGTTGCAGTCACCCGCTTTTGACCAGTGATGTTCGGGAACCTGCCAGGATCTGACAGAACCTGACACTGCAGCGATTCCTCACCAGCCAGGAAAACACACACAGACTCATTTTTTCCGAAACGACTTTTAGGCCAAGCGGCGGTTTGATTTTGCTGAGGCGACGATCTTTCGCAGCTGGTGGCGGAGATGAAGTGCGACGCCTGCCGGGAGCTGTCACAGCCTGGCCTGATTGTGCACACCATGCACCTTGACAGCGAGTTCCCTCGCATTTCAGGGAAAGGGCGTAGTGGTACGAAAATCCGGCTCCATGCAAGCTCAGGGCCTTGCCCCCTATAGAAGATGCTGTGTAGAGCCAGCGCTTGTCCAGTTTGGCTTCGAGGGTGTCCAAGGGACTTCACACCCAGGGCTCTCGTTGAAAGCTTGGGAAAGGCGCAGTGGTCAGGGCCATGAGAACGTTTCCACGGACGTGCAAACCAAGGTGCGGTGAGCAGTGGGTCAAAGCAAACTTCGATGATCCGAAGGACTTGGCAGTGACTGATAGGTTGCAAGCAGCGCAAGCGCATGAGGCAGGCAGGTATGGCATGTTGTACGCGGCATCTTGCAGAGCGGGCTTGATTCAGTGCTTTGTCTTCCGTAGCACGGCAGTGAATGTTCCAGCAGGAACGGAGAAGAAGAACTCGCTCAGGTTCCAAAACCGCAGCTCAGCTTGGAATGGCTTGACGGAACCTTAAGTTTTCTCTGGAGCGCACGCGTGGCAAGCAAGCAAGCTTGAGCTTGGCTTGGATGCATGTATGGTTTCATTTGAACTTGGCCCACTCCTGCTATTTTGCCCCGCCGCAAGCATTGCAACAGGTTGCCTTTGAAGCTGAGGCCACTTCAAAAAAGCACCTTGGCCTAAATTCCTCGTGATGGAGTGGGAGCTCTGAGCGCTCTGAGGATGTGTTTGAAAGATAAAAGCGGCCCTGCGTTCACATTCCAACATGAGTGAAGGTCTAAACAAAGTGGATTTTTCTTCCTTGTCAAAGCTGGACAGTCACTTGTCAGTGCCCCACGTTTGAGACCTAGGGGAACCGCCCTTCAGGTTTCGTCTCCTTTTGGTTTCCGTTTGTCCAAGGGGACCGAGGCCTACTTTGAGCGACACCCACTGGCCCATGTTTAACGTGTTGGGCTCACAGAAAAAAAACTCAGGAAAGCGCGCCCGGCCCCCGGCGTCGTCAGCCCCAGCCCCTTTCTCGAGCTGGACGCGAAGAACACGAACGACGCAGAGACGAAGCTTGGAGAGGGCAACAAGTGAAAAAAACCACCAGCCGGTAGCCATTGCTTCAGTTTGCTGAAATGGGTGTGGCTCAAAATTAAACAGGGGGTTACGCAGGTTTCGGTACTTTGTTTGTTTGTTTTTGGGGGGGGAGCGGCAGCCAAATGATCATGTTTTTGTTTCTCCCATCGGTTTTAAAGGGAATCGATTTCGCTGCTGGACATTTTTTTTTGGGGGGGGACTTAAGCAAACGGAGGATTGGGGGGCCAAAAGGAGGTTGTAACTAAACAATAGATCCTCAATACTTGGCGGTTCCCAGCCGTCCGGTTCCTTAGGTTCTTAGCGGTTGAGTGCCTAGTGGTTCGATTTTAACCCACGAAAAGTTAAGCCTTTACCAGGGGACACAGTTGGCGGTCCACCACCCTTGCAAACGGACGTCTGAGATGGTTGGGGTAGAGACTGTGGGACAAGCACGCTCGACGAACCCTGTTTCTTGTTTGTTTGTTTGTTTGTTTGTTTCGGTCTTGTTTTGGATGCTACTTGCATCCAGCATGTTCTTCTCCCTTCGCCCATTTGCGCCATTTCCAACGTCTTCCCTCGTCTCCGGTCAGAGGGTATCAGGCTTCCAGTTCCTGCCCCGAAGTATCTTAAAACGAAGGAGTCCTGAAACAAGCGGGTGCTCAAAGAGTTGATCTGACAAAGCAAAAAGGACATGTCAAAACTAGCGCCGCGGCTGAACCTGGGCCCATAGGTGGCTCTCTACAGACTTTTGGGAGGCCGGCAGTTGGTTTGCCGTGTCTACAACAATTTCGAGGTGGACTTGGTGTTTTTTCTGCATGGCCTAAAATCTAGGTTGATTTTTTTGGAGTGGTCTGGATTTGAACCCCTTGGTTTTGTAGAGGGCAAATGGGAATCCCCCGCCCTTCAACCACCAAACCACCGGGCCCCAAACCAGCAATTAGAGGGACGCTGACCATTTGGAATTTGGATCTTCAATAAATTCTGCACAACATGGTGTTTGGTACTCCTTTCCATTTGCTTAAGACTATTTCTTATTTGTTTTGTGTTGGTTTTAAAGACACTTCCTTTCACCACCGGACATATTCGTATTTTGTCCGGTGGATTTGGTGCCGCCTGGGGGCTTTCTGCGCGGATTTGCCGCAGGCGTTCGTTCTCGGCCGCTTTTAACCCGCGCGGGCCGAGGGCCTGGAGCCAGACGGTCCTGGCCACGCTGAAGGGCGAGGAGCGGGGGGAGATGGAGCGCTGGGCCTCCCGCGTCAAGGCGCGGGGCTTGCGCGCGATTCGGCGCGCGCGCGAGCGGGGCATGTGGCACGCGTGCCGTGTGGCTGGGTCCCAGCCAGGCGGCTAGGTCTCACCCAACCTTTTTTGGTTGGGAGATTTTTAGTTCCCCACCTAAAAATAGACGACGGAAAGAAGAGTACCCTTGTTCTAACCTCTCTACTGGGGGAGGAAGTTTTCAAGGAAGGCGCTTGTTTATTTCGCCCCAAGGAGTCGTTGCTTCTCCGAAACGGCGACTCCCCCCTTTTTTTGTGTTTTGTGCCTCCCTTCAAAACCCGAAACAGGACTTCCATGGGGAAAAAAGGCTCGCGCACACGCGAAACGGCTCTACGAGCACGCAGTTTTGTTGCGCGCTGGGGTCCCTGCGAGTTGACCTTTCACCATAGCTGCCAAGGAAGTGGACGCGCAGCTGACGGCCTTAGAAGCACAGTGGCTGCATTTGGTCCCCCCGATTGTTCCGCTGGCGTTGGCAAAATGCCACACTTTGAGACAAGAGGCTTTGGCCAAGATGCGTTTCGGCACTGTTTGGGTCTTGGGTCCTAGTCCTTTTTGCCAGTAGGAAGCCGAGGCAATTTTTCATGCCTTTGCGTGCCTATGTTGGTGTACTTGTTTGCGCGTCTCTGTGCATCCTTTGATCCAGTTGGAACGGGGCACTGTGGTGCCAGTCAGGATTTCACTCTTCCAAGCACCCAGGCCCCAGGCCATCCCAATCCAGTCCCCGCTCACGTGTGGCTTCCAACCTCATTCTGCCTCAGGAAACTCAGATATCTCTGGGCGAGCCGGAGACCGATGAGCTAGCAGAGCTCCCGCAGACGAGCAAGCGCAAGGACGCGCCCATTTTTTAGCCTGCCAGTCTGGGTAGGTTGTTGTGACCCTCTTGAAGTCTTGTGAGTCAGGCAGTTGCGAAATCATGATGTTTGCACAGGACTGTGAACATGCATTTGCGTGCCAGTGTTGGTATACTTGTTTGCATGTCTCTGTGCATCCTTTTGGTCCAGTTGGAACAGGGCATGGTGCCCGTCAGGATTTCACTCTTCCAAGCACCCAGGCCCCAGGCCATCCCACTCACCGGTTTTCGTTGGATTCCAGAAAACTCATCAAGGCGAAGAGTATGCGAGTTTCAAGGCCCTGAAGAGGCTCCATTGGCCCGAGGGGTCGAAACCAGGCGCCCCTTTTCAGCCGCTCAGGAGAGCATCAGCATGATGCGGCGCTTCAGCCGCACGATAAGTCCAGATGAGATGGACGAGCACCTGCGAACACCGACCCCGGCAGGCTGGGCGCGTTCAAAAGCCGCCTTTGCTGCGCTTTTGCAAGCGGCGAAGTGCTGTATCTTCACAGCAGAGAGAGAGAGAGAGAGAGAGAGAGACCAAGAGCGCGAGAGAGAGCAAGAGAAGATAAAAAGAAAGAACAAGAGAAAGAGAAAGATAACTATAGAGTTTATTCTGAAATTCCCACCCTGATAATAGACGGGCTCGGACAGCTTGCACCAAAGGACATGTGTGGTCTTCCGAAAGGAAGCCAGCTAGAGCAGGTTTAGGGTGATTCAATTTGGCAATTTTGCTAGGTGGTCCTACCTGACTTCGTAGGGTGTATTGTGAGAGAGAGAGAGGGACAGCACTACGAAAGTCATAATACAGTTTCTCAATGTTTCCTCTCTCGCACTCTCGTAATCATTACCTTTATTTTGCTCTCTCTCTCTCTCTCTCTTTCTTAGAGAGAGAGAGAGAGCGAGAGAGACAGACAGACACAGCTTATACCAAAGGCCCATGCAAACTTTTAGAACCTATGTGTTGTCAGCGAGTGCTGCTTCTGGAGGTCGCCGCACCGTCATCACCCGGGAGCACGCTCTTGAGGCAATTCGTCGCAGCGCCCCAAGATCTGGGGGCGAGGTGTTTTGAGTGGCTCCATGGGGAGGGCTATTAAACCCTTCAGGCATTGTTAAGGCCTTATCGTGGGCTGATCCTAGGTCTATCCACAGGTACCTCCCCATAGTCCTTCTTGGATGTCCGTGACTGCAGTGCCAACGTGATCCATGAATACCCTCCTGAATCTTCGTTTGCGCACTTTTTTCTGCTCAAATGCTTGTTTGCGCGCTTTGTGGTGTCTTTGCGCACTTTTTTGGAATTTGCGCACTTTTGAGGGATTTGCGCACTTTTCGGATGAAACTCCTCTGGTAGTCAAAGTCGGTACTACTTGTGGAAACAATTGATGCTGCGCTGCTCGTGCCCGTGCCGGCGCAGCTGTTTGTTGAAGTCCTTGATGTTTACAGCATATCTAGCTCTTCTTTTGTCTCCACCCAAGCCTTTAGGCAGGAAATTTGTAGCACACATGGCTCCCGGCACAAGTACCAGCTATCACTTGCACTCGACACTTTGTGGCCATTGATTTGGATCCGCGGTTTGCTCCAGAACTCTGCTTGCGCCACACTTGTTGTTGAGTCAACTCGCCGATAGGTGAAATTCGTCGATTTTCGGCGCCTTGCCAGCCCGCAATTTGCGCGCAAAAATCCGGTACTATCGCGCAAATATCCGCAATTGCGCGCAAATACGAAAAGTGTGCACATGCATGCGCGCGTTTTCGACCTTTAATTAGGCAGAAGATGTCTAAAGCGCCCGAATTGCCAACCAACAGATCTGTTTTGAGCCACATGTGGTTGTCAGTTGAAGCTGCGCCACTTGGAAGAGCCGTTCGGATCTCTTGCAATCTCAATGATCTGAAACCCTTGATTGTCAAGCTGGCTTGGCAATGTTGAAGGCTATTCCCGACAACGCTCCGCAGGGTCAATAGCCAAAATGCTCCTTGGTTCCTTGGATCATCTAGGCGAGTTCTGGCCGAAAAGGCGCATGTATCCTTGCCTAGTTTTTTTTGAACAGCTTGACAGGTGCATGTCCAGGCTATACACACCCCGCACATTTGCCCAAACCAGCAAAAATCGCCTCGCGCAGTTCTTGGAACTTTGCGCGTTTTTTGATTGAAACGCGCACTTTTCCGTTGTGCGCACTTGTTTTTTGCTCAAATGAAGATGCAGGCTAGTACGGTAATCTGTTGCGGCCTTCGAAAGCGCTTGGGGGGTCTCCAGTCAACTTTTGGAGGCTTAGTGCATTCACCTGGCCCGGGACACTGGGCCTTTCGAAGGCACTTCGCGCAAGATGGGCTAAGAAGTCGATGCGACTTTTGGGCAATAAGATCCACACGACCAGATGCCATCAAGGCTTGCAGAGAAGCAGGCATCCAATGACATTGATGGCCCGTTGTTGAGGGCACCAAGCTCTGAACATCAATCAATTTTGCCGTGACTCTGTGGTGGTTCGGGGGGGGGGGGAGGATTTTCGCAACGCATGCAGCTCAGGCGACTCCCGTGACAAGAGGATTGCCAACAGGCAGGCTCTAATGGAAGAGCTGGACGGGCTTTTGGACAGCTTGAAGAAGGACCCCTCGGAGGAATCTTGGGCTGCACTTCATGACCCGGATGAATAGACGTTCCCTCCAAAAGCGATGAATCCCTAGTAAAAGGGGCCACACACACACACCCTATGAATCAACCAAGGGTTTATTACTCCGGGGTTCCACTTAGCAGCCCTCGTTGCGTTGTGACTGGGTCCAGGAAAGTTTGTAGCAGGTTTTGCCATGCCTTGGATGCGTTTGCATAGCCGCCGTATGGCGCTTGCAGAAGCGGAAGTTGTGCGTTCCCAGCCGACCAAGGAAGGCTTCTCGAATTCTGAAGTCAACCGCCTCTACTCGGGCTTCAAGCGTTTCATGATCCCAGGCACGATCGATGTGCACAAGGACGTGCCTTGCCTAACCCGCATGAAATTGCCCTCTGGGTGCTGCGAGGCTATTGACGGTACAGGTCACAACAAGCAATACCCTAGGAAACCTGAAGCACGATGGCTGCAGTGGCCCGCAAAAAGTCAAACAGCCAGTGAGGCGGGACGAGACAGGCGCAACGCATGGGCCGCCAAGGACATTTGTGAGCTGCTGACCTTTCTGGGCTGCGTGTTCCTAGACCAGGCAGAGATCAGGTCTATGATGGCCGCGTGTCTTAGAAGGGCGCAACAGGGTGCAAGGTTGGGTGTGAACATTGACATTTGATTGTATTTCTTCTGCACGAATGCATGGGGGGCACGATGCAGGCATGCATGAGGTTTGGATTTGCTCAGAATCGCTTGGCAACTCGCTGGTTGGTTTTGGCGCTGAGGACAAGACCACCCAGTACGAACACATGGGTTTTGACGACTTCCAGCACTTCATGGCATCAGGGCTCAAGAAACGATCGTGAGGAATCTTCGATGCGCGTGTGGCATTTGCCAAATTTAAAAGTAGGCCCTCGGTGTCCGGCCTGGTTCTCGTGGAAACCCTCAAGCAACACGTGGCGGCTCCCGCCGGTATTTCATGGTGCCCATGCGTTGTTTGTGCCTTTGCCAATAGGATGCGCGAGAGGGTGCGTGTTTGATGCTGCGTGTTGGGATGCTCATCACTCATTCCAAATGCTGAGGGGGGATGCAGAAAAAGGCATCCTGTTGACGCATGGAGTTCGGTCACAGGCCAAAGGATGGCTCATTTGGGTTGCCAGTGTTTCTGAAATTCAGCGCAGCCCAGGGGAGATATGCGCAGTACTGCCAGAGCCAGCAGCTTGGGCAGTGCAAGGACTGGTTTGCCGGCAAGGATGTGCTTAGCTCTCCAAGCTTTTCGTCGCTGAAGTAGAGTCTGGGGATAACCTGTGGGAGGGTCTTACTTGAGGGAAGTTGATCCGACACCCGCATGCCAAGGTATCGCGCTTCCTTGCTGAAATTAAGTTCCTTTTTGTCCTTGCCTGCTTGGCGGAGTGCCTTGTTGTGTGGCGTGATTTCTGCATAGAACGCATCGGTAAACCCCGGCTTGACGGATTCAGTGAGAGGTGATTTTCGATCGATTTGACGAAGACGAGTCTGGTACCATCTCCATGGAGGACCGCCAATGGCTTGGTGCACTAGATTTTTTTCCCCAAGCTGAGATGCATCTTGGGGCATTGCCAGGAGCTCAGGCAAATGACGCACTATTTGGGCTTCATGCCCACTCGCGTCATGTTGGAGGACTTTTGCGGGGGGGGGGGAGGGGGGGGGGTTCTCCTCATTTGTTTTCCTTCAATGGTGTCTACACGCGGTTCTTACGGTAGGAGTAAGGCCGGGTGTTCGATCAGGGTACTCGTTCTGCGACTTTTGAACATTGAAAGTGAGCCCTTTGCGGACTTCAGGTGGCTGGGATCTCTCAATAGAATCTCTTGGCAAGATCTGTGTGTAACTTGTCTGTCGAGGATCTGTAGGGAGCACCCGCTACAAGAGAGCAATCCGTCCTAGAGATCCTGCACGCAGATCAAGGGATCCTAAAGATGTCAGCCTTGCCCCTCCAGAGGCATCCCCCAAAAAAATGCGTAGGACCTTTTGAAATGACCCTGCTGCAGGCAGGATGCTTCCTACAGATCTTGAGGCCAAGCTTGTAGAGGGCAGCTTATGATTTGCAGAGATCTTGTGCAGAAATCCTGTAAAGATCCTCCCGCAGATGTCTTGCGCTGGCCCTTCATAGAGAGATCCTCTCAGCAGGTCTTGGCAGGACCAAGGATTTCACCCCCAACAGATCCTGAAGAAAGATCTCGTAGATAATTGCACGCCCAACTTGCCAAGAGATCCTGTCAAGAGATCCTATGCAGAGATCCGGCAAGGATCCTTCCCACAGAGATCCTTCCCAGGACTTTCTACAGAAACATGACGGTAGCAGAATTTATCGCAGAGAGATCTTGCGCGGAACTTCCTTCCACTGGAAATTCAGCATCTATGGGAGCTTTCAAAGGCTTCTGTATGAAGAGTGTGCGCTAGACCTTCGATAGAGGCCCTATGTGGTCATTTCAGGAATTCGGCGCAGAAGCAAAGGCTCACTTGCAGCCTGAGTGGGCTCCTGCCTCAACAATGTTACTGTTCCGTAGTCATTCTTGACCACTGTTTGGGGTCTTTTGCCGGGCTGGCTAAATGTGAGAACATATTGCCTGTGTACCTCAGATGTGGGCCGGGTTGGCGCATCCTGCATTGTCTCACGCCGCGCGGATGCAGGAAGCAGTGGAAGTGGTCTGCCGCAGCAGAAAGAGGAGTTTGGCACCTTGGCTGCCACAAAACACTGTGCAAAGGCTCTGCCCATCATGAAATGCGAGAAGCAAGTGGGCCTTTGAAACAAAGAAAATCTGAATTCTATGCGGGGGTCTTGGATGTTCTGGACACTCAGTCCTTTGACGAGCTCGTGCTTTTCTTGATGGTCTACCGCCGTCGTGAAGGCTTCTGCAGAGAGGAGGTGGGGCAAAGGCCAAACCCAGCATGCAACGGAACAGGGAGCCCAACAACCCAACACCACCTTACCTAATCTACAATGCGTCCCCCCAGCATCCCAAACTACTCGGAGTCAGACATGTTTCCCCGCATTTTCTCCCCAAGATGCAAGAGGGCAATCAGAAAAGAAGCAAGTCAAGCAGACGTCCAGACATCCAGCCATTCTTTCAGCTGGGACGTGCTAACGTTGACCCCAGATTAATCAACCCCAGTTCGTGAATCTGGGGGTGGGGTCCCCTGCAAAAAGTGGTCCAAATCTCCACGAAGCCCAGCCTGAAAAGCACCCCCCTGTTCATAAACTGAGATTATTTTTAATAGATTAATATCGGCCCCTCCAACAGTTGGAGCTATAATGTGTGATGTTTTTATGCGCATCAAAAGCTTAGCTCAGAGGTGGAGGAGCTGCGGAAGATCCATGCCATGCACAGCAGAGAGCAGGCGATGCCGGTGTCAAAGGTCAGTGCCTGGGCGATATCGATCCGCCGGCGCCGGGTATGGGCAGTGCCAATAGGCAGCTCCATTTGAGTGCGCAGGTTCTTTTTAGGGACGCCTTCTTTGGTTGGATTTTTAGTGGGGAACCAAAAGGCAAATGACACATGTCCCAATTTTTCCCAGCTTCAAGGCAGTATTTGGCGATTCCCCGCGGTTTGTTTGCGTCCGACCGGGCTGTTGCATGTGGGACGTGTGACTGGCTTACGTCAGCAGCCGCCAAGCTTTCGGGGGCTGAGCCTTTGCGCCTGGCATCGCTGAGGTGTTGCGATGATGCAGGCGTTTGGTCGCCAGGTGAGGAGGGACAACGATGCCCGTCCCAAAAATCAGCTTGATCCGCGCAGATGAGCTTTCGAGGGTCTCCAGCGAAGTAGCTTATTTAACTCAGCTGCTTTCTTGTGACGCCTGAGCACAGCAGCATGCAGTCGTCGCTAGCCGCTGGCAAGCGGACAAGCGGAGGTGACCAGCTTTGCCGACAAGTTTCAGGATCAGCTTCAGAAAGGCGCATAAATCGTTCGCCAAAACCTCACGGAGTCGATTGCTTTGGCGGATCGCAGGCCTTATCCTGCGATCCACGCAGATATCTCCAGATCCCGCTGCTTGGCGGGTAAGGGTTTTGTTTAAAGCTTTGGTCGCCTGCCAGCTGCGCTCTTAGGACTTTGAACCGGAGAAGCTCCCATTCTCAGAGTTCCTGATTCTGTGCCGGCTGCGCGGTCGCAACGCGGAAGATTTGTGAAGCTGCCCGCATGGGGGTTGGCCGAAAGTGGACTTGAGCCCCCTCTTTTGGTTTTAACGGGATCGACAAAGAAACCGAAACGCCCAAAAATGGGGGGGGTGCCTTCCATATCCAGTGTTCCAGTTTTTTGCCTTGAAACATCGCCACTGCCAAGGGCAGCACTGGTTTTGGCGAGGAGTACCCTCTCTCCCACCAACATGGCACCTGCGGTGTCCCTTCAAGAGTGGAAGGGTAAGCCACCCAAAAGGGGAGGCTTTCGGGCACCCTTTTCTTGTTGAACCCAAAAAATCATCCACCGCTGTGGGCCCCCCTATTCATAACCTGGAGTTTAACAAATGTGAGGGTGGGTTTTCCCCTCCAACAAGTGATCTGACTAAACCCAGTTTGACCCCCCCAATTAATAAACTGAGGTTGAAATTCATACGAAGTACCGTCAAAATTGCTTCTGTTGAGTTTAGTATTCGGCGTTTCATTGATATTGTGAAAATGCCCCCAAAAACCTGGCAAACCATAGGAGGCTCAAAAACAGTAAGTAGCGAAACGGCCGCAAGTAAGTCATTTCGACCGTGCACATGCATCGCATCTCAGCCCAAGGAGCTGCCGGGAAGAGCTGCATTGCCAGCTGGACTCCTTGTGGCCCCCGAGCCACGTCCGATGGTCCGCGCCGGCCACTCGCCACGTCAGAATGAGCGAGCGAGCCGTGGGCGTGCTCTCAAGCGGGGCTTGGGGTTGCTGGCGTGTGAAGCCTTTTGAGATCTTTTGACGTTTTGAGATCCCCATCAACTTCTAGCAACTGTTGAGCAGCAATAGCTATAATAGGAGTTCCTTCAACTTCTGACCACTAGGATTTCCTCTGCAAACTCACCTATTTAAAAGGGTTTCCTCAGCGAGTTCAACTTGTGCGAAGTGGATCTGGTGTTTTGAGCCATGAGAGGAGACTGGCCCCTTCCCTATTGCCCCACTGCAACCAGTCTGAGGTGAGCCGTGAGGATCGGGGCCTTGCGACGCGGTGCAATCCACATGGCGAAGGCGGCGTTCGGTCGTTGCTTGGATCGATCGAAGGCCGCGTTCTTCGGCTTGGATGGTCCCCCAGTAGTGCCCTTTTGCCGTTTTTGGTTGGGAGATTCGGTTCCCCTACTAAAATAGACTACGGAAAAAAGGGCACCCTTATTCTAACCTCTCTACTGGAGGACCTAGGCTTGCACCTTGCGGCTATTCATCTCTAACTTGTCCACCCTGGTAGGGCAAATCAGTATGGCCCCCTTCCAGAATGGCTCTTGGAACTCTATAATAGAGACAGGTTCTCTGCCGCCCGCATGAAAGCCTTTCTGCAATGGCCTGCTTGCGTCTCCCGGTCTTGGGCTTGGATAGGCACCAACTTGAACACTACAACCAGTTGTGACCGTGACATATGGCCGGGTGCTTCTCAAAATTGTGATCCCATGTGGGCTGGTCTTCTCTTAGGCCCAGAGAAAGCCCATTCCGGGGCACCAACTCAAAAGGAATCCCCCCCAGAATCAGCGCTGGAATCAGCGATTGAGCCCCGCTATTAGTACTCAAAGTGTCCAAGATTTTTCCCCTCGAAGCAGTGCTTTGCCTTGAGACAGGTCTAGAATTTGGGGTCTCGCCCACAGGCCATATCAGTGACGAAGAGCTGCGCGAAGTTCTTCGGAGCGGCCTGGTAAAAAAAAAAAAAAAACATCCCAGGGCTGCCATGGGGATTGCTTGTCTTGGTGGCTCCCAGCCATCCGGTTCCTTAGCTTCTTAGCTGCTTTTTTTTCTTCCTTTTTCGGGTTTGGTGCGGGATTTCGAGCAAACTTTTAGCGGGGGATCTGAGGGCGGCCCAGTTTTGAGGGAACCCTTTTTGGGGTTGGTTTGAAGGGGCAAAAGGACGACCATTTTTTGCAATTTTGACAAAGGGAAACCAAGAGGGATATCAACATGGAACCTGACAGGGACACGGTCCCTTCAAAAGGAAAATGGTCCAATCCCGGCCTGGACCGGTCAGGTTTTATGGTAAAAGGGTGGGATGGGCAGCTTTTCTCGGCGAAGAGTCCAGACCCCCTATCTAGTTCGCACCCAGAAGGGTTTTGCCTGAAGTCGCTTCTGAAATAGATCGCAAGATGAATCGCTCTTGCTCAGGGTTGTGGGGTCACTCGGGGCTATCCCCGGCAAAAAGGGGTTCTTTTTGCTGTATCACAAAAGTGGTCGTTTCCCACAGGTAGCATTTGATTTACCTAGCATTGCCCCGAAGAGATGATGGAGCTTTTTGGGTGTGCTTTACCCAAAAAAATCCCTCGCACATACAAAGCCAAAGGGTTCAAACAATCACCGGAGCAAGCCCAACCAGGTCTGGGCTACATACCGCCACTTGATTGCAATGCTGATCAATTGTGGGGGTAGGCATGCAGCTGGCCAGCGATTTTGTCTTTTCTTCGCGAATTGTTGGTTCAACTGGGTCGTTGCGCAAGGGGTCCCCTTCGTAGTGGCTTCCCTACAGGTCTGTTGGAAAGCTTTCTGAGCAGCCCAGTCAAAAGCGCGCGCCCATGCTTTTGTTTTCTTCACTTTTTTTTTGGGTCCGCTCCTTCTGCACAGTGGCCTTGCTTTTTTTTTCAATATATATATATATATATTTATCCTCCTTCTTTTTGCGTATTTGTTCTTCTCCTTCTTCTTTTTTGTGTGTGTGTGTGTGTTTTTTGTTTTGTGGGGAGGGGGGGGGAGCAAGGCTGACCAAAGCCATGCTGGACATCTACAACCAGGTGATCGGCGTGCCGATCCCGCAGGCCTGGGATCTATCGAAGAGCTTAGCCGTCCGATCCGTCGATCCGAGTCCGTTTCGATTACGACGTGGTGGAGCACTCGGGGGTTTTCCCCACCCACTCCAAAATGGGTAGAATTCACCAACATTGGCCAAAATGGGTGGTGAATTCACCGCAAAATGTGATACTTTTGGGCCCAAATGGGTGGTGAATTCACCGAAAACCCCCAAAATGGGATCCCATTGAATGTGACCCACAGCCATTTTCTTCCGATTACTGTGATACAAGTTGGAATCTCCCCCTCTTTATATGGGGGGGTAGTCTTTGGGAGGCCCTTTTTGTAACGTATCACAGTGGTCATTTCCCACAGCCCTGGTCCGTTTTGATGGACCGATTTGGAGAAGCAGCCGCATGCGGGGTGTTGCTAAAAGGCTGGAAGGTGCAACTTGCAGCACGAGCAACTTACAGCTGGAATGGGGTCTTAGCGGTGCTGGAAACACCGCGATCGCAAAAAAGAAAGGATCTTTCGAACTGCGCCTGCCGCAGTGTCATCCGTCAGCTTCCAATTGTTAGAGGCCCCTTGGAAGTTGCTGTAATTGCCAGGACCTCGATTATGATGCTGCTGAGCCGCACTGAGCCCACATTGCTCGATATGAATGTGTCTATTGTTGGTGGCTTTCCTGTTGGTTTCTTTTTAGAACTACATTTCAAAAGGTATCCCTCAAAAACAGAGAGACCCATATGCGCTGGGCTGTTGGTTTCTTTGGGGCAGCGCCCAAGAATTGCCACCTCTGATGCCCGGGCCCACTGAAGGTTTTAGGCGCTGGAGGTTCGGCCCGAGCTGAGGAATTCTTCGACTTTGTTTGGAGGTTCAGGCCAGGTTTGGGTGCATCTTGTTCTGAGGGTGCCTCTCGTTTGTGGGTTATAGGGAAAAACCCAACAGGACAACCACAATTTGTTGGGGTCCCGTGAACAATGCGTCCACCCCTGAGCAATAAGTCCCTCGATTGAAGTCGGCTCCAAGTTCCGCAGATTTTCCACAGATCGGTTCGCAGGAAGCAATGTGGCTTTTCCTCGGATGAGTTGGTTGACATCCGGGACTTCTATGTGCAGCATGATGACGCTCGCCTATATGATGATTGCATGGCATCAAATGATGTGTAATGACTAGATCGTACTGACTCAAGAGAGTCAAACAGTTATCATACATGTCCCAAGCGCATTGTGCATCAAGGCTGGGCAAGAGCTGAAGTTAATTTTGAATCACCAGCCATCCCCCTGAAGGATGTTTTTTGCGTTGCAACGGCGTGAGGAAGATGGCTCTGGAGAGATTTGCACGCTCGAGCTTGGGACCATCTTCCGTTCCCTCGGCTTCTCGTGCAAAGTATGATGCAGGGCTAGGGTAATCCCTATCCCCACCCCCTCTGCACTTGGCGAACGCTAGAGTTCCTCTTCATCTTCCCTTTTGCGAATGATAAATGGGATGGGGCGACCCGCTCCCTCAGGAAGGGATGCAGCCGGGTGTTGTTGAAGCTTTATGCAGTGACGTTGAGAGCATCGGTCACCAGACTTCGATCAGCCCTACCCTTTGAGTCGCTACCCGCGGCCAACGCAAAGCTGGCTTTTTTGCCTCGCTCGCTCAGGCTACAAAGCCACAACGGAGGATCTCAGCGGCGTTTTGGCAGCGCTTAGTGGTGCCGCGTCCCCGAGGGCCAGGCCCCGAAAGCTGCAGTTTGGGGCGCACGGCGCGTTTTGTTTTTGGAGTGCGGGGTGGGAGGAGCTTGCCCTTCACTGGTGGTTTGGATTGGTGGTTTGGGTTTGGATCTGAACGCCTGGTTCTTGTAGATGGGAACCCCCTCCTTTACCAGCAAACCACCAATCCCAATCAGCAATTGGAAGGAAGTTGGGGCATGCGCATGTTCAAATTGAGCGTAAAACAGGCTAAACAAAAAACTAAGCTGGGTTCCCTGCTTGAACAACGGAGAAAGGCATGCCTATGGATAGCGCGCTTTGCATGTTTGGGCGCCCAACTTCCACGAGCTAAGGACTTCTCTTGGACGTGGATCAAGATCAGCGCCTGAGCTGAACTGAACAGATTGGCACCATGCAAACAGATGGTTTCCTTTTGGTTGCCCAAAAAGGGTATCCAAAGCAACAACTGGGCCATTTGCTGCAGTAGCCACGGCACGCGCTTGAGTCCACTCTTCCCCGCCATACGGGAGAATCTGGGAACACAAAGTTGTTTGCATTTTGCCAAGGGATGCCAAGGGACTCTAACTTGCCAACTAATGAATTGGTTTCCGTAAGCCACTAAAAGATAGTCACTTTTAGCAGGGGAGCAGAAAGCAACCAAGTTTTTTGTCGCCCCAGGAGCGGGTTTCTCAACTTCGAGGAGTTTGTGCTGCTGGGCCGCACTTTGAGCGGCGAGATGTCGGGGTAGTTGAGTTGGAAGGGCGAAACGAACGAGCGGAAATTTGGGTTTGTCTCAAAGTGAGCCACCATCAAAACCCGGGTAGATGAAGGTTAGTAAGGGGCAGTCCCAGCCAGAAATAGTTGCGGCCGCCTTCTTAATTCTTTACATGGTTCTGGGTAGACCATTTTAATGCCGGGTTTTGATTTTGACTCAAGTGGTCCCTAAAGCAGTCGAGCCACTGGTAGATGAAGATTAGTAAGGGACAGCCACAACTATAAATGGGTGCGGGCATCCCCCTTTCTAATTCTTTGCATTCTGCGTAGACCGTTTGAATACCGATCGGTGTTGATCATGACTCAGTTGGTTTCCTCGTGGTACCCAAGTCTAGATTGGACATGACACATTGGAGAGCTCAGGGTTCCAGGGTCCCCTTGCAACTCTCAGGATCCTCATGGGTGACTTCCGCACGTTGGACCGGGTTCGTTCGGCGCGTGCTACTGCGATTCAAAGGCAGCGGTGGATAGACAACGTCCATTTTGGTGGGGTGATCCCCACCCAAAAAAATATAATAACTACAACTTCCATTATTTGCTTAAGATAAGAATTGTTTCCCCCTTTTTGGTTTGAAAGAAACATGATTTCACTACTGGACATATTTTCTCATTTCTTCCAGGGGGCGAAAACGCAAATGGAAGACAACGCCTTGGATTTCTTCGTCTCGTAGCCCGTCCGTCCGGGTCGGGCAACCAACCGCAAGGATGGTCTTGGGTCCCCGCAGTGATTTGCCCGTTCGGGATGGCGTGCCTCGGACTTTCAAGGGGAGAAAAGGGGAATGTTTCGCGAAGGAGAGCAACAAAGAATTGGTCTAGGTCCCCCAGTAGTGTCCTTTCTGACCCCTTGGTTGGGAGGGTTCCCCTTACGACAATTGTGAAAGCCACAGGATTGCCTTGGACATCTCAGACTGTTTGCATCTCGCCGCGCCCGGTTCATCATCACAGAGCTCTTGAGTCAAAGGATCCTAGCGCGGGGTGTGGTTTTTGCAGCGCATCAACCCCCTACTGGTTTCCACAGTGGTAGCGGAGCAACCTTTTGGGGCCACGCACAGCATTTAGCTAGCAGCATTTGCTTTTTCCATATAGGCTTTCGGGCCGCGCCATAGTGCGCCTCGCTGCAAGCGGCAGCACACCTTACCTCGTCGCCAGCGGCGGCAACTTCATAAGCCTTTGTGCAGGTCATCTCCTTTGGTGGCCTTGCCCATTTCGAGAACGAGCACAGCCAAGGCCATCTCCCTGAGTGGCCTCACGTCGAGATCGAGCTCTACGTGACGAAGGACATCGACTACTACGACAAGGCCCAGAACCTGACCTTCGGTGGCTATGCCTAGCTTTGGCGGAGGTCAGTCTGACGATGGTGCACGGGGCCACGGATATGCTGGAGGCTTTAGCGAGTCAGGCTTTGACTCATCCATTCCGGTTTGGGATGGCAAGGCGGAGTCGTTGCGGGACTTCCGCAAACTGGTGTCATGGTGGGTTTCTTCGATCGACCTCACGAAGACTGTAAACTTCAACCTTGCTGCCAGGTTTGCCATGAAGCAGAAGGGATCAGCTCGGCTTAGAGCTTTGGAATTCGAGCCCGCGGACCTGGAATACCGCCCAGCCGAGACTCAGCAGGACCCGGAAACGGAGGAGGAACTGGTTTTGGTGGAGGCGGACTACACGCGGGGCATCTACAAGATCCTGGATGCTTGGGAGGAGATGGTCGGACGCACCCTCACTGATCGGCGAGGTGAATTGCGAGAAAGGTTTTATCTTCACCTTCGTCGTCCAGCTCATGAGAGTGTAAGCAACTTCGCGCTGAGGTACCGGACCCTCCTGGCAGAGTTGAAGAGCGAGGGCGTGGTGGTTGATGATGCCGAGGCCGCATGGTTCTACAAGAACAAGCTGGGCCTCAGTGGAATCCAGAAGCAGCTCCTCGAGACCACCTTGGGCACGAACGCGGATGTCTACGCGGACTGCGAGAGAGAGTCGCTGAGGTTGTTCAAGCGGATGCACAACGCAGGCCCACAAGCCCATCCTCGTCGTCCTGGTTTTGGAATTAAGCCTTTCTTCAACAACAGCAGGTTCTCAAAGACTTCTTCGGATTCGCGGTCTACGGCGCCTTCCTCATCTACTACCTCCACGTTCGGCAAGTTCCGGAGGAGCTTTGGTGGTCATCATTCGACCAATGTGGCGGAGAATGCGGATGAGGAATGGTATGGCAACTATGAGGAGACCGAGGCCGAGGTTGTGGTTGTTGCTGGTGCCGAGGATTGTGGCGGGCATCCTGGAGAGGCTGGAGAAGCCATTGAGGCCAGGGAAGTTCTGCAGAGCGAAGTGGAGGTGTTGGCTTCTGAGTTGGAGGAGGCAGCGGCTGACGAGTCCTTGGACGAGCAGACGCTGGCGGAGTTGGAAGGTCAGCTGGAGCAAGCGGTTGAGGCTTTGGTCACTATGAGGGAGGCCAAGACCCGCTTAGCGGCCGTTCGCAAGGACCGTGGGTTCAAGGGTGCTGGCCGTGGAACTGGAAAGGGCCCGGACAAGAAGAATTCGCAGTGTCGGGCGTGCTACCAACACGGTCGCTGGGCCGGAGATTCGGAGTGCGCGAAAGGCGGCAAGTCCAAGGATGGCAAGGGCAAGAAGGGAGCTGGGCGTTTGACCAAGGCTCTCAACTTCAAGGGTCAGCCCGATGTCAAGGAGACCAACCTTGTGGATCTCATGCCCTGAGACCGAGGTGATGATGAGTTCAGTGGAGAACATCTCGGAGGTGATGATGGCTGAGCGTTTATCAGAAGTTTTAGCAGCCAGGGACGACAGGCAGCTTTTGAATCCCGAGAAAATCTACCAGGCAGCTGTTGACAGCGCGTGTAACCGTTCCTGCGCAGGTGAGATTTGGGTACAGCAATACGAAGACGCACTGCAAAGGGCTCCCCAAGCCATCAAGTCCCTGGTTCAGGTCGAGCAGGAGGAGGAATCATTCAGGTTTGGAAATGGTGGTGTTTTGAGAAGTTCGAGAAGGGTCAGGCTTCCAATGATCATTGGAAGCGCGGTGGTTTGTGTATGGCTCAGCATTATACCGTGTGGATTTTTGGGTTGCTTGCTGGGGAAGGACTTTCTGGAGGCCATGGGTGCCCTGGTGAACTTTGTGTCAAACCGGATGACGCTCCAGTTGCTTCCCGACAAGCCGGTTTTGCGGTTGGGTCAGATGAAAGCAGGCCACGCGTCCTTGAATCCTCTCCCCACGAAACTGAGTGATTGGCCCCCTCTTGGAGATCAGAAGTGGTGTCGTTTGGGCAGGGCTGATCTGTGAAGTGCAGTCCTTGTCCAAGATGAACTGGTGGATTTCAAGATTGAAGAGTTTGGTTTGTGATCACGGAGGGCGAGCTGAGAACTATGTTTCCGAATGCGAGCCTTCTGAGATCAAGCCTCAGGTAGATACCCCGACGGCTCCTATGGAACGAGACCCCGGACTTCGCGTAGGTCGATGGGCGCGCTTCACCCTCAGGCTGGTCAAGCGAAGCCTATGGCACTGGCAGGGCGTGTTGCTCTGGCTCTTGCAGCGACCTGCTCTTCGCTTCCTGCCAACTCCGTATCCTTCGACAACCATGGTGAGCGAATGGCAGCAACAGGCGGAGGATATGGTGCTGAGGGGTTCGTGGCCGAGACGATGGGTCACTCTGGCGGCGCCAAAATTCAATGGGGTCATGCTCAATGCGGCAATCTTTCTGCGAAGCCGTATGGGCATGGTTCTATCCTTCATGGAGGACGAGATGGTGACGGCAGGTTTGAAGGCCCTTCGTCAACGACCTGGCGGAAACTACGGAGGCAAGAGATGATGGTCGCAGAAATGCAGAAGCTGCGAGAGAGTGGAGAAGACAAGGTCGCCGCGCAAATTCGACGGTTGAAGAGCGAGCTGATTCAGCTGGCCACGTTGCTCCACATCAAGGTCGAGGGCAACGACAAGATCGACACCTTGAAGAGCAAGATCATTCCAGTGGTGCAGACGCTCAAGGGCGAGGTGGTAAAGAAGCCGGAGTGCAAGAACTCTTCCAGCGGATCCGGCGGTGGAGACAGGTCAAAGGTCGAAGCAGCGGTCAACATCCCGGAGCAGGTGCCGAGGCCCATCCTGGATCAGCGCAGGGTGGAGTTCCAGCACGACCAGCCCCAGGCCTTAGCCAAGGCGGTCACGGCCATGATCGCACCACAACTACAAGCAGCATCCTCAAGCCCGGCAACCACGGTGGAGAGTCCAGAGAATCCGGACTGGAGTCTGCTGGCTCCCCGCTACTTCAACATGGCGCAGGACGGGGTGGACGCCGAGACGATGGGTTAGATGGAGTTCAACCTGATGGAGTTCCCCCTCGAGCGCTAAAGCCTGGCGAGCGACAAGTGGTGCTTCAAGGTGTACAATCTGCTCTTCGTCGGCAACGGCAACTTCATGTAGACAAGGAGGTGCTTGACACGGCCTTGGAGTCACAGCACACGGACGTGCTCAAGGAATGGATGGAACGGCCTTTATGTGGAGTTCTGTCGGTGGGTGGAGCTCAGGCGAAGGGTGGCATGGCGGTCGAGGACATGGGCGTGAAGCTTGGTGAGACGGAGATGGATGAAGGTCTTTTGCGGCTCTTGACGGAGTCGGTGTTGACGCAGATGGATCATGGCGAAGATCTATGGCACGAAGGTGGAGACAATCTATTTCGATGTCGTCTTCATCGGCAACCTCAATGAGAACTACATCGACCTCACGATCTACTACCGGAGGAGGAAACGGACCTGGGCGACCTTCGCATCACTACGATGTGGTTTCCTCGCTCAGAGAGACTGAAGATCTGTCAGGATCTATGGCGGCAAGCGGCGGCTGATTTGGAGGAGTGCGAGCCCTGGTATGGGGTGACGCAGTTTGTGCCGCTTGAGAAAAGGGAGAATTCGGTCTGGGAGGCGGTTCGGCAGAAGCCGCTGATCTCAGAGATTTTCACTGACACCGAGCCGGTGGTTCGTGCTGCTCAACGTCGGGGCCATGCGACTGGCACTACGATGACTTTGGGCAGTGGCTATGACTTTCACAAGCACGCAGATCGACAGCGGTGCTTGGAGACAATCCGCAAGGAGAAGCCCTTCATGCTGGTCATCGCATTTCCTTGTGGACCCTGGTCACCATTGAAGCGGTTGCTTCTGGAAACGCTATGCGGAGGTTGGTTCTACGTCGTCAACGGCGGAGAGCAAAGCAGCTGGTGGACTTTGCGGTGGAATTGGCTTTGGAGCAGGAACGTCGAGGTGATCACTACGTCCTGGAAAATCCGGATCAGTCGGCAGCGTGGGATATGGTTGGACCTCTTCGGCAACTACGAGAACGAGGTGCTCTTTCGGTCAGATTCGACCAATGTCGGCTAGGACTACGTGGTGCTTCTGGGAGTCTGCATCGCACGCGGACGAAGTTTGTGACTTCAAGCAGCAAGGTGCAGGAGGCGTTCAATGGTTTACTTTGTACCCGAGATCATGTGCATGAGTTGGTCATCGGCGGGTCCAAGGTGACGGCTCCAGCGGGCCACTACCCTCGGTTGATGGCGGACAAGCTTTGATCCTCGGAGAGGCAACCTCGGGAGGTTTTTGCTGGAGAAGCTGGTGGTGATGGTCTACTTGCAGATGATCAAGAAGGTGATCCTGCGGGAGAGCGAGATTTAGAAGATGATTTGGCGGCAGAGGAGGAAGCTGGAGAAGCGGTGCCCTATGACCTGATGGACGTGGATGAAGCGGCAGCGCCAGGCAAGGCGATTAGGCAGGCAGTATATAAGCTCCACGCGAACACGGGGCACAGACATCCTCTTCGACTTGCTCGCGCTCTGGCCATTGCGGGTGCTCCTGCAGATGTGATTCAGGCAGCAAAGACTATACGCTGTGGAGTCTGCAAGGAGACCTCCCGGCCAAAGACGAGACAGCCCGCGAGCGTACCAAAGCCCAAGCACGTCGGGGATGTCGTCTCGACGGATTTGTTCTCGGTGAGGGACCTCTACGGCAAGACGTGGTGGTTTATCCATGGTGTGGATGGTATGAGCCGGTGTCAGATTGGCTCTCTGCTGGAGAAGAAGTCGGCTTCGGAATGCGTGAACTTCTTCCAGAAGATGTGGGTGCCGCTCATGGGAGCGCCACAGATGATCACGGCGGACATGGGACCCGAGTTTGTCAGCCAGGAGTTCCAGACCATGGCGGATCGCTTCGATGTGGTTTTACATCACATTCCGGTGGAGGCGCCTTGGAAGAACGGACTATGTGAACGAGGAGGTGGATCTTTGAAGGTCATCATGGCGGCGTTGATCCGGGAGCACGCGATCATGGACAAGCAGGGCATGGAGTTTGCCTTGGCGGCGGCTTTGGAGACCTACAATTCGGATGCGCTTGGTTCGTCCTTTAGCCCAGCGCAGATGGTCTTGCCGAGGACCCATGCGGTCGTGGTGGAGGATTCACTGAGGGCACGCTTGGCATCTCACGACTTGATTGAGAACGATGCCTCATTTGCACGACAAGTTGCACTTCGGGAGTCGGCTAGGGTGGCTATGGTGAGGTTGCACTACAGCCAGGCTCTACGACGTGCAGAACTCTCACGGGCACGGTTCTCGCCTACATGGGATCAGTTCAATACGGGCGACGTGGTCTACTTCTATAGGCTGCAGAAGCAAATTCGTGGCAAGGTACGACTACGGCAATGGTATTGTCCGGCAACTCTTCTAGCTCTTCAAGGGGGACGAGGGCATGTGACCAAGGTGGCGATGGAGCATCTACGGCATGCTTCGACTATGGAGAAGTTGGCGGTGCGTTGGGAAGATGCTCTACATGATGTTCTACGTGGACTCGGAGCTGAACCAGAAGATGGAGGTGAAGATCCTGGAGTCCCTGATGCTCGTGGAGATGGTGGTGAAGCTAGCGCTGGTGGTGGACTACCGGTGTTCCAGAAGAAGGGCCACTTCCTGGAGATCCTGGTTTTGTAGAACCTGGACGGCCTCTTCCTGAAGTTTTACCCCAACCTACGGTGTTTCCCTTTCCGTGCCCTGTCGAAGTCAGCCTTCCTGCCGGGACACCTGGGGTTGCTACACCGAGCAGCTCGTCTTTGCAGAAGCGGAGAACTAGCTCTATGGGAACGGCGGCTTCGACTAAAGCCAAAGTGGATGAGAGGCAGCCCAGTGGTTCGCAATCAGTGCCTGCGGAATCAGTGCATGAGAGTGGGCAGCAATCAGTGCCTGCGGAATCAGTGCGTGAGAGCGGACAGCAATCAGTGCCTGTGGAATCAGCGCCTGCGGGAGGAGAACTACCTGCACGCGGCCGAACAATGGCGGCTTCAGCTTCTGGAAGGCTTTCGCTGTCGGAAGGACATCTGGCGCGAGAGGGAGCGATGGAGCCGCCGCTGAAGAAGGTTTTCGAGCCTTTGCGTCTTCACGACAAGGACATTGATGTTTTGGCCGCAGCTGCAGAGGAAGTTCATCCTCAGGTGCATCCACTGGTGAGTTTGCAAGCAATGGTGCAACAAGATGTGTCAGATGGCAAGTTGGAAACAGCGGAATACACGACCTGGAAGGGTTCATGGAGCCTTCGGTCGTCTTCACAATGGGCCATGTGGGAACAGTGCAAGGTTGGTTTGCCCACTGGCGAGCAGACGTTTCTGGCGCAGAATAGCAAGGAGATTCCGTGGAGCCAGATGAGCCCGGAGATGAGGATGAGTTTCGCGAGTCAGCACTAGATCAATGGTCTAAGTGGACTGACAACGACGCTATCGAGGTCCTCAGTTTTGACGAGTCAAAGCGAGTCTTGCAGGATCTGCAGCGGAGAGACGAGATGAGTCGGGTTTTGCAACCGCGCTTTGTGCTGACGGACAAGAACGCATCACTGCGGACAAGCGGCAACGAAGTACCATTCAAAGCGTACTCCCGTTTGGTGGTTCCTGGATTCAAGGACTATGCAAATCTGGCGGGTGAGCTTCGACGTGATGCACCGACGGGCAGTCGAATTGCACAACATACACTGTTCAGTGTGGCGGCTTCGCGACCTGGCTGGCGTTTGTGCAGTGCGGACGTACGAGCAGCTTTCTTGAAAGGAGATGCGTATGTTTCCAGAGAGTTGTACATCAAAGGTGCGGATACGCGCACAGGCCCTGGTATTCCGATTCCTGGAGGGTGCTTAGCGCGTGTGCGAAAAGGGGTTTTCGGACTTGCTGACGCACCGAGGGAATGGTATTTGCGGTTGAGCCGAACTCTGGCGGAGAACAAGTGGATCAAATCTTCCTTGGACGGCGCATGCTGGTATCTGAGGGACGCATGCTGGTTGGACATGTGGATGATCTTTTGTTCATCGCTGGAAGCCATCGGCAAGGAGCTCGGTTTTGGCAGCTTGGAGGACGGTGATTTTATCTGGTGCGGCAAGAGGATCAGGCGAGCTGAAGATGGTTGCATTGTGGTGTCCATGGAGAACTACCCACAAGAACTTGCGGCCTACGGTGGTTCCTCGGAGTCGCAGATCATGCATGTCTGACGGTGTAACAGCTGTGGAGCTCAAATAACTGCGTGGCTTGCTTGGTTCAATACAATGGTTGGTGGCGCAACTGCGTTTTGATATTGCATTTGAGCTTAGTTCCTTGCAAGGGGAATCCCCAACTGTTGGCACCCTGGTTCGCGCAAACAAGCTGATTCACGATTGCAAGAGAAGCTGGGATTTTGAGCTTCGGTTTCGCAACGTGGATTGGAGCAGTGGTGGCCTCGTCATGGTCTCAGACGCGGCACTCGGCAACGTCAATGAAGCTGGTACCGCAGAGGATGTGCCTATGAACAAGGTGCGCTCGCAGTCATGTTTTGCAGTGCTTCTTGGGGACAGCGCGCTGGTTTCAGGCAAGAAGGGCGGCTTCAATGTGCTTGACTTCCGTTCGCATCGTTTGCAGCGTGTGTGCCGGTCCTCATACAGTGCAGAAACAATTGGCGTGGAAGAAGGTTTTGATGCAGCGCAACTGTGCCGAGGTTTTGTTGCAGAGCTGAGGGATCTTCTGAAAGGTACGGCAGCAGACTACGTGCAGTCATGCCAAGTTCCACTTGTGGGTGTAACAGATGCAAAGGACAGCTATGATAGGCTGTCGACTGACACTGGCTTTGGGTCTCAGAAGTCGCTTTGCTTCACGCTTTGAGGCAACTGCTGAGAAGGCCCAACACGTGCTTCAGGTGGACGGCAACGACCAACATGTGGCTCGACGCGGGGACCAAGGCCAATGACACAACTCAGCTTCGCGGAGTTCTGAGCCGGGGTGAGTGGTCAATTGAGTACAGTCCTGAGTTTATTAAGCAGACGGCCAAACGCCTGAAAGGTGTTTCGGAGTTGGCCAATCAGGACATGCCTGTTTCTAGCAGAAGAGCATGACTTGCTCCAGTTTTGCATGAAGCTTGGAAGGTAACCTGGTTGGCATTTTGTTGACGGTGTAGGGGTTCACGTAGCTCAGAGTGCGAAGGCTTTTCGAACACCGGAGCCTCGCTTTTCTCAGAAGGAGTACCCGTTGCGTACAAGTGCGGGGTACTTTTTGGCAAAGAACCGAGGTGAGTGGCGATTGCTCGAAGAGCATGTAGATTATGGTGGGCTGTTGAATCAACATGCCATTCTGCCCCACCGTGCATCGCGACTGGTGGCCTATTTATTTCACCGGGTCCAAGGCAACAAAGAATTTTAAAGGCATGTGAAAGCCACAGGATTGCCTTGGACATCTCAGACTGTTTGCATCTCGCCGCGCCCGGTTCATCATCACAGAGCTCTTGAGTCATTTTGACTGCAGGAAAAGGATCCTAGCGCGGGGTGTGGTTTTTGCAGCACATCAACCCCCTACTGGTTTCCACAACAATAGACGTCCTGAAAAAAGTTGGTACCCTTATTCTCTCAAATCTGGAGGACCTAGGGGGTGTTTGCAAAGGAGAGCAACAAGGAATTGGTTCTTTGGACTTGCATGGCTTCAACCCACAAGTGGGATGTCACCAGCACTCGACTTACCGGCGTGCGCTCGACTTAGCGCCACGGGCCCTTGTCCTTGCGGCACCCCCTGCAGCACTGGCGAGGTGACAGCAAGGTTTGTTGCTCCAACCTGTGTCCCCCAAGCTGCGGCAATGCTCCCGGCAACCGCACGGACGTTCCTTTGTTTGCTGGGTGGGATGGCGTAGCTCGGATTGGACAAACTACTGCGGATGGACAAAGTCCATTTCGCACCACCGTTCAGAGCCCCTGATTCCTGATTCGATCCTCCAAGATAACTACCAACAAACGTTATGGCTTCAACCAGAGCTTCCAAGTGGTGCCAGAAGCGGATTTCAAGAAACACAAGGCAAAAACAAAGTAAACAAAGAAACAGAAACACAACAAAAACAGAAACAAAAGCAACAAAAAAAACAAAAACAGAAACAGAAACAGAAACAGAAACAGAAAGAGAAAGAGAAAGAGAAAGAGAAAGAGAAAGAGAAAGAGAAACACAACCGCAAGCGCAAGCACAACCGCAAGCGCAAGTGCAAGCGCAAAAACAAAAAAACAACAAGACAAAAGCAAACACAAAAGCAACAATCAAAAGCAAACACAACAACAAGAAACAACAACAGAAGAACAAACACATAAACACATATATAACATGCCAAAAAAAACGCATCAAACAAATATCCATCCGCCTGGCGCAAGCCGCAGGAGCTGAGGAAGATCCACGACGCCTTCTCCCAGTTCGCGGTGGATGGCCGGAGCCCCGGGCCCCGAGTCCGTCCGGAGAGGGTCGATGCAGCTCCGAAGCCAAATCCCTTTGCCCCACTGGTCATTAGGGACCAGCATTTGGGGCTCCTAAGATCTCCATTTCGCCTTTCCATTTGGAACATGTGGCTTTTTCAACGCCAAAAGAAAGGTTGAAACCACCATGAAAACAAGGCAATGTTCAGGTGTATAAGTACAATGTAAGGATCCCTGTAGCAAGCCGAGCCATCCGGTTCAACTTAGGTTTTAGGTCTTTTTGGTGTTTAGTGGTTGGATGTCCGAATTTGATCCACTGAAAGTTAAACTTTTGGCAGGGGATCTGAGGACGGCCCAAAAAAGGGAGTTTTGATGACCATGGCTCACAACATATGTCTCGTTCTCGTGGTTTTTAAAAACATCAATTCTTTCCAGTGAGTTTCCGCTATTTGGCGCATTTGGTGATGTCTCAACGGGAAATTGGGGAACCCTGTCCAATAGCTGAACATGTGATCCCGTGTTGGCTGATCCAGCGCCTGATCGGGCAGTCGGCCAGGCTACCTCCAAGAGTCGCAGATCGAAATGGCGTGGCTTGGATGTCCCGACCATCCAATCAATCCTGAGCCATCAAAACCTGGGTAAGTGGAGGTTAGCACAGTCCCAATGACAATAAACGGTGCGGATATCCGGATATCCGCCTTTTTAGTGCTTTGCATGTTTTGTGGGTAGACCATTTTAAGGCCAGGTTTTGATTATGACCCACCTTGAGTTACTCAAGGTTTGATCCCCGTGGTTTCCAATAGGACGTGCCAACCCGTCATGGCACAAAACACAGCTCATTGCAGCTCAAGCAGGTGTCAACATGTTGGCCCACGAGCTTTCTCTTTTAGTTTTCAGGGGACGGGCTCTTGACAAGCAGGGCGGGCCTCGAACTTTCCCAAACACATCCATGAATCACGATTTTTCCCATGGAGGAAAACATGGGTCAATTGACGGCGAGTCCAGAAGCGGGAGTGGAACTCTCAGTTGGGCCACGGTGTCCTTCGGATTTGCCTTGCCATGCCAGTTGGAGCATGTCTTCCATTTGCTGAAACGTTTTAAAGCGGATCGATTTAACTACTGGACATACTTTCTCCTTTTTTCATGGTTTTCGCACATGGACGCAATTGGAGCATGTGCAAGCCGTTTTTTTTTTTTTTTTTTTTTTTTTTTTTTTTTTTTTTTTTTCGATCCCGTTTATGATGGGCTTAGGTGCAAGAGACTGGGCAGACACCTCATAGACATGAACCACCAGCCAGAGGAGGACGACGAGTTTGATTTCGAGGACTTCGTAGACTGGGTGGACGAATGCAGGCCCGCGGGTTTACAATTGTTGCGCCGCTTCAGGGTCCTTCCAGGAATCCGAATCTAGAAAACCCCCAGAAACCCAGGGAAAACGGCTGCATTTTGAAAAGAACGATGGTTCAAAAGAATGGGCACGGAATCAACCCCTAGAAAGTTGGGTAATTTCACTGCGAGTCCCAAATAAAGCAAGGGTTGAAGCCATGCTTCAAAGAAACCATCTCCAGGAATCTCTCCAGGAGAACAAGGCCCAAACCCTGGTTTCCTGGAGATCTTTCTGGAGGTGTTTTTGGATTTTCCACCCATTCGGCTGTGGGTCTTGAAGCTAGGTACCCAAAATGGAGCCGTAAAAAGGACGAAAACCTGCGGTTGTTGTTTTGTGGTTTACTTGTGACCCATACCCATTTGGGTGGGCCCCCGATTTCGAGAAACACCCAGTTTAGTACACCCGAAGTCTGTGGCTCATGTAAGCCGCTTGCTCAAAACATTTTTCAGATGAAGGTTAGGGACAATCCCAACCGTTTTAACGGGAGCCTTCGCCGCCTTTTCAGAACTTCAATTCTTGAACCCTGGTTCTGGGATTACGGCCATTTCTGGTGGCTCACGGTTTTCTTTTTTCTTTTCTTTTTTGCGGAGGCATGACTGCATGATGCGGGACCGCAAGCTGGCGGGTTTCGGGTACTGGAAGGTGGAGTGCCTGCGTGAGGCGTGCGGCGCCCAGGCCTCCTGGAAGTTCCCTTTCGGACTTGAGAGTCACTTGGGAAGACCATGAGACGTGGCAACAAAGAGTCTGTTTTTTTTTTTTTTTGGGGGGGGGCATCTACTCAGTAAGTCAGTCATTTTTTTTGTTTGGGCCATCTACTCAGCAAGTGAGTCTCTCCTCTCCTTGCTGATTTGCATAGCTGGAAAGCAAGTCTTCCAGCTCTGGAATTGTGATTGAATGCCAAGGTTCGGGGAGTTCGACAAAAATGGCAATGGCTGCTTAGAGCCGCGGCATTGCTATTAGTTGAGAAAATGGAACACTCATTCAGGAGCATTCGACGGTTGATTTCTCACATGCCGTCCTCTCAATGCGCCCATGCCCATTTGCTCAGGAACCTGATGAGTTGTCACTCAGCTTTACTGTTGGTCGTCGCCGGGTGGGCAATGTGAAGGAGGCCTCAGGATCCCTGCCCCCTTAAAAATGGAATTGGGGGAGGGGGATGACCCCTGGAATTCCATTCATAGTTCCATTTTCCCTTTCTTGGGGATTTTATGGGGAAGACTGGAAGAATGGAATCAGGGGACCTCCTACCCCCTCCCCCCTAAGGTAGGGGGGATTGCCTTAGGACAGTTACCAAAAGAACGGATCTGCCAGACTCGCGGGCGGTGCTGAGAGGCTTCGTGCGATTTTTTTGCCAGGAGGAGTCCGCAGTGGAACTTCCGTTGCATGGCCTTTGTCGGCGGCATGAATCCAGAGAGGGCGTTTTAAGGCTCGCATAGGAGCCGTTTTCAACCAGGGATGCGGATTTTCCTGGAAAGGGAAGCCAAAAGGAAGCCGGGCGTTTTTAAAAGGACCAACAGGGGGACGACAAATCGGTGAAATCCGCGTAAAAGGCGCATATCCAAAGCCCGTTTGCCAGCCCTCTGAGGATCAGACTCCTGCGATATCTTGATGTCAGCGAAGCACCCAAGACGAAGGCAGAGCCGCCGGCTGCAATGGAGGGAGGTCGACAGCCAGACGAGTGGTGATGTGTCTCATAAAAGGTATGTGGCTCTTTTTTGAGGCCACCCCCTTTTTGCTGGGTTTAAATGGAACCCACAGGAAAACCGCCATTTTGGTGAGTTCTAAAGAGAACCCAAAGGACAACCGCCAGTTTGTGGTGGGCCCCCTAAAAAAAGACGCACACCCATTTTAATGGGGATCTGATATCGAAAAGCAGGCTACGGTGTTGGATTTTGAATGCTGGGCAAGGATATGGCAAACATGAGCAGGGGTCTCTTTGAGAAGATCACGAGATGCAAGTCATTGCAACAGCTGGTGACCTTCTTTTTCACCAGGATCCGACCTGCGAATTTTGCTAACTCAGGTTGACATACATGCGATGGAAGCCGCACATGGTCCATGCAGCATTTGTGTTGACCTCGTAGTTGCTTGTGCTTTTTGCCGGGGGATCAAGAGTCCAATGTTTGAACCCCTGGATAAACCCCAGGACCTGGTCTCATAGTTATAGGTTAAAATTAAAAGGGCGCTAAACATGGTTTAAAATTTGGTGGTCGGTGGAAAGCACTTGGCAAGCGAACCGGTTTGCCCTTTGACAGCGTTGAATGCCACGCAAGTGTGGCTCGATGGAGGCGGTTTGGCATCCGGTCAGGGAAAACTGGCCACTCAGTCATGTGTACATCATTAGCGCTAGCGGGGAACTGCCTTTGGCCTGGCACATGGTGGGATTTGGCGTTTGGCAAGCGTCTTCAAGGTTTTCGGCGTCAATCTGGGCTACCAAACTGGGGTTCATACAGGAAACTGGCCACAAATTGTGCCCGAAAACCCCTATGAACCCCAAACATCTGTGGCCGAAATCCCCTATGAACCCCAAAATCTGTGGCCGAAAACCCCTATGAACCTCAGCCCTTTGATTATCTGTGGCTTAAAACCCTATAAACCCAAGCTTGTGGTTTGAAGACCGCGCGCCCCTTCAAAAGTTGCCAACACCAACTTTGACTTCGCCATTTTTGCAACATCTGAAGGTGCCCGTTCTGACTGTAAGCAGCTCCAGCGATTGATTATCAATCCCAGCGGGCAGAACCACCGGGGGCGATCCGCGTCGCAGGAATTGAACCTTGAGGGGGGACTCTTGCGATGACAAATGCGAGTTTCGGAATCAATCAAATCATGTATTTCTCTGTATTTTCAGGGGTCCTTGCAAAAAGGCCTTTGGAGACAGAAATCAGCGAAATCAAAGGTAAGCCTCAACCAGGCCTTAATTAAGGCCTAGCTAAGGATGAACATTCCTGGGGTTCACCCAGGGGTTCAAACATAGTCCTTTTGAGGGGGAGCAACCGCCAGTTTCTCATCACTCCGCGGGCTTTTTGTTGATGGAGAGGGCCAGGCCCGAGGCTTTCCGGGGCGTGGGGGTTGCCCCAAGGCTTGACGGTTGCTGCCATGGACAAATCCCCTTCTGCACCAGTTGGTCAGTGGTTTATCCCTGGATTTGCAGGGTGTCTATAGCTGCCCCGTGGCTTTTTTTTGTCTTTGTTTTTCTCCTTTTTTTTCTTCGGAAGACGCTCTGAGGAACAGAGGGCGATGATCAAGCTGGTGGAGGTTGCCAGGAAGCATGCCTACGACGCCGGTGTTCGCGATGCTCGGCCGCATTGGGCGCGAAGGGGTGCTGTGAGCGTGCGCCTCAGTCAGGGAGGGAATGGTGAATATGGGTGTGTCCTTTTTTAGGCCCCCCCCCCACAAGAAAACCCAAGCACATAAATGAAAACAGTGGTGCTCCTTTTGGTTTTCCTTTAAAACCACTCCAAAAGGGCTGCCCTCACTCAAAAAGGCCGGACCCACATCTCAAGCTCGCCTGTCAGGAGGCATACTTCGAGCAGCACAACAACATCACGTTTTGGACCTTCGTGGCCGCCTGAGGGTCACATGAGGCACACTCTTCCATGGCTTTGGCGTAGGGAATGACGAAACCATGGGCCTTGAGACAAGACGCGCCGCCGAAAGCAGCGAGCTGGCGCCTGCCTTGCTTGCGCCTAGGTGCAGCTTCTGCGGCTTCTGCAGACGCAGAAAGAGAAGCCGCCCGGCGAGCTCCCGGTTTAGGCCCATGTTCACACACGGCGGCTGACGTCGGGGAGTCGCTCCCGGGTTGGGCCAGTGTCCTTTTAGAGGATTGACCCGGGCCCGAGCGTCAGGTTCGGGGCGAAGCGGTGGGAGGGTACTGTCAAAATGGCATGGTGTATGCACACGCCCGCATTTCAGCATATGGAGTTCATATTTCGGCAGAAGAGATGTCTGGACTGCCACATTCGGGAAGAGCTTTATGCATGTCCTGTTTTCCCCCGTGGTTTAGCAGGGCACTGGGGGACAGTGTGGTGGTACAGAAGCCAGGGCTTCAAATCCAATCCAAAGCACCAATCCAAACCACCAACCAAGAGTTACCCGACCGAACAGGGAAGCGGAATCCAATGAATGGAACCCTGACAGCTCATGTTCGTTAGTGTGGGTTTTTTGGCTTCAAATCCAAAGATTCAAACCACCAATCCAGACGACCAACCAGGGGTTACTCATCCATTTTCGTTTTGCCCGGATCGGATTTCGATTTCGCCGTCGAGCCGAGATGTTTTGCTTTCCCAAGGCGCGAGGGAGCCAGGCTGAACAAGCTAATGGAGCAACTGCGCTTCTCCAAGTTTGAGGCGAGGGTCTTGGTGCCTCTGGGCCCCGGGGTGTTTTGTGGCTTAGGGAAGCCAAAAGGACAATACGTGCCTTGTTGTAGGGGAACAACCTGTTCTTGGGGGTATCTGGGTGTCCCGTCTAAGTTGGTACATTTGCAGATGGAAGCTCCCAGAAGGCCTTTGGGGTCCGTTTGGGGTGGAATCGCGTGGGGGAGGGTACCCCTTTTTTTGCTGTTGAAGGGAAACCAAAAGAAAACCAGTGGCCATTTTGTGAGTCCTCGAACCCCCCCCCCCCGGCAAAAATAAAATAAACGCTAAGCCATCTCCCGTGAGTCTTCTCCGAACAGCTCGCAGCCTTCTATAGGGGTAACTTCCAATTCCATTCTTTCCAGGGATCCGGAAAGTAGAGCATCATTAAAAACCCGGGAGAAATGGCGACCTTCTTTCTAGACCACCAAAAACCCGGGGGAAACGGATCCGGTTTTTTGGAAAAGAACGATGGGTGAAACGAATGGACAAGGAATCAACCCCTAGATCCCTTCGAACAGCTCGCCAGGTGGAGCAGTTCCGCCAGATCTTCGTCCACTGGGCCAAGTGCAATGAGAGCGCAGAGCGAGATGACAAGGAGCCGCCTGGTTATTTGGGCCCCTCTCCCCCCCCCCCCCCGCCCTCCTTCTTCGCAACCCCCCCAGCCCCCAGAAAGCCGTGGAAGCGCCGCGACAATACTTGCGGAGCAGCAAAACCTCGGGCAAGCTGCGGCCCGGCCGCCCCGTGTGGAAAAAAAAACGACATGAGCTTGCTGCGCCTTTTTCAGGTCCTTGCCCAAAGCTCGGGGGTGGTTTGGGGCAGCTTCCGGAAGGCTTCCGGAGGGTTTCCCTGTTGTTTTGGGGATATCGCCTGATGTTTGTTTCTCTTTTTTTTCTTGGAGCACGTTCAAGCCGTTGTTCCCGGCTCAGTGGACTAACTGAGCTTGATCGCAGCCGCAACTTTCTCGCCCACGACTTGTTTGTAGCCTGGCTTGCGGAAGGGATGTGTCAGGTTTGTCAGGTTAGCCTTAGTTGGTGGTTTGGATCAGTGCTTTGGATTTGGATTTGAGCCCTTCGCGCTTTTTTTGTGGCGGGTAAAGGGAGCCACCCCTTGACCACCAAACCACTGGGCTCCAAACCAATCAAAGGGAAGCTGAATAATCACCCTCAATGACATTGCTTGAGTGTTCTGTCTCAGCCGCGGCCCGGTTTCACTCGCTCTTTTTGTGTGTGGGTTTTCGTCGAGGAACAGCACATAGAATTCATAAAATAGACAAATAGACCATGTCATCAAAATAATCCCGGCGGAATTCGCTGGGTGCTCCAACAAATAGAAAGATACGGGTCTGTCTTTTTATGGAAATACGCCTTTTTTGCTAGTGTCAAAGGGAAACCACCAGGCAAACCACCATTCTTGGGGAGTTCCCGTATTTTGTGAGACAACCCCCAAAAATAAATACGACACAAAATACCTCATGCAGAGGCCTTTGTCCTGTTGGGCCAAACGCCCTTTAGTTTGCGGGGGGTTCTTTCTGTCGGCCCCGTTTGGGGCAGCGCCCGGCAAGCTCTTGGTTTCCGGCGGATGTCCTAAGGATGGGAAATCTAAATCAAGGGAGACGAGCATGAAGATATATTCAGAGGTGCATTTTGCCAAGGGATGCTAGGACTTGAATTTTTTGCCAACTAATTGGTTTTCCATTAAACCACAAAAAGTCAAACTTTTAGCAGGGGAGCAGACCAGTTATTGAAAGCACATCAACAGCAACCGGAAACCAATCAACTCAGCTTAGAAGCGTGGCCTCAACTTGACATTCAACAACACTAGACTCAAAAACACAAGAGACTCAGCAGAAGACAACAGCTTGCGGCGGGGGCGGGGGGGAACCAGGAAACAAATGGGAAACTCATGGAACACAATAGGCAAACCAGACTCAGGAAAAAGAAACACAAGTGGACTCGGCCCAGAATCAACTGCTGATTTTAAGTTGAAGCTGAGTCAAAAACTGAGTCTGCAACTGCTTATTTTTCTGAGGTAGCCTGCAATTGTCGGTATTCGTATTTTGGGTTCGCTTGTGTCTTTTTTCTTTCTCCTGAGTCTTTACATATATATATATACATAGATACTTTTTTGCTGGAGCCCCTCCTGCGGGTAGGCTGTCGATTTTTTGCTACGGCCTGCGAAAGATGCCAAGGATCGACACCGAGACCCACCTCCTCACGGAGGAACAAGTGTGCCGGATCTTCAGATCAGCAGGTGTCTCTTTGGCTTCCTGGCCGCAAGCCTCGTTACGTCGACGAAAGGAGAGCAAATGCAATCTGCATGGCGTTGAGTTTTTAGCTGAAGCGTCGTCATAGGTGTCCTTTTTGGTTGATTTGGTGGAAACATAGAGGGCGATTCCTGGTTTACCTGGTGGTTCAATCGACTACCAGGGCCATCCATTTTCCCAAAAAGGACACCTATGGTTGTCGTACACTGCTTGCTATGCGTGGGAAGCGCCACTAGTGTGTCCGTGCCCGTGCCAGTGTTTGTGCCCCAGGCTCTACTTGATGCTTTGGATTGGTGGGTTGTAAGTTCGAACGTTTCTCACAAGGCCTCAACCCACCAATCCATATCAATCCAAGCCAAGCCAAGCCGAACCACAAAGTTGGCCCGAGCCAAGCCGGACAGCTCGCAACCCGATCTGAGGTTGGCCGAATGAGGGAACTGCTTGTGGGCTTGGAACCCTTGCAGTCTGAGCACCGCACCTTGGCGCCGAAACCCAAAACTTCGCGGTGGGGAGACGTCTCAACCCTGGAAACTGATGTTGTTTGGTCTCCCTGTTAGCCCGGGATTTGTAAACCCCAGTTTATTAATGGGGGGTGTCCAACTGGGTTTAGTGTCCAACTGGGTTTAGCGTCCAACTAAGTTTAGGGAAGATTCAGACCACTTTTGGAGGAGAGCCCCTCCATATTCATCAACTGGGGTCGAGTCGACATTAACCAGCCCCCAAAGCAGGGTACTCTCACCCATTTGGACTGCTATTGGGTTGGATCTTTAGACTTTAACTTTTCGGTTGAAATCAAGTTGGGTTTTCCACCAACCCCCCAAATAAGCGAAATTCACCTTTTGCAGACTACTCAACACCAACCAAGCTTTGGTCTCTTTTGGGCACGTTCCAAGTTCTTCACCTTTTGCAGGCGGGTCGTTGCAACCAAGCCATGTACCTACCATCCAAGCCCAGTGTCCCGGAGGCCTTCCCCAGTTGCGACATTTGCTACGACAAACTGCCCTTCGAGCGCGTTGTTCTTTAGTGAACCCCCCCTTTTGGTTTATTTTAAGGGGAAACCAAAAAGGAAGCGCTTCTTCTTCTTCTTCTTTTGTTGGGGGGGGGGTCCCAAAAAGCGACACCCATTTTGGGCGCCCAGCCAACCAAAAGCTTCACTTCAGACTTCCAGCTTCACTTCCGGTGGGTTGCTTCCTGCTTTCTATGGCCACGGTCGACCGGTCGACGTTCCGTCAGGCAGACTCTCCTTCCACAATTTCTTGAGATTAATGCGCGCCTTGGTTGCACACGGTCAGCTTGGCAGTGTCAAGCCATTTCTGTCCATGGAAAGATTGTGGGCAAGCAATGACTCGCCGATTTCGGCCACTTCCCTGTGCGAGGCTGGGTCATCGACAATGACTTTGCAGGTCTTGGAGGCCAAGTCAGTGCGATGAAGTGAATGAGAAAGATGTAGGCTGTCTCACAGATTTAGTTTGTCTCCCAGTCCCCTGGCATTTCCGATTTGGCAACTTGCCAACATATGGCCTTTGTCACCTGAGAACGATCCTCGGCTCAGTGCGTTAGCATGGAAGGCCCGGAAATGCGAAGGGCGCCGTGGGATCTTTTAGCTCGAGCAGTGGAAGAACTTCCGGCATGCCAAGCGCGCAGACGCCTGGGACGACCTTAAAAAACCACGCAAGGACCTACAAATCTCGTCACCTGGTGATCCCTTCACTTGGCAGAGCTGGCCAAAGGTTAATGACACGTGGATGGCGGCAATGACCATTCTACGTGAACATTTTCGTGTCACCCAGTTTGCGAAGCACAAAACTGTCCTGTGAGCAGGCAGTTTGAGTGCCGAGAGACGTAGGAAATGAGCTCGATGAGCCTGTCTGAGTTGGATCTTGCCAGACACTTTTTGCGTTTAAATGGAAGTGGCGTGCTGATGTCATCATGATGTGTCCGCGGTTTGTTCACGCGTTATATTATATTCACCGGGATGCAGCCTCTCGCAACGACAATCCCAGCACGGAGAAGCAAAAGCCGCCACGTCTGAATGCATCGTGCGGCTTTGTGCTGCTTCAACTCGAAGCTTGGCACATGACCAGAGGCCGTGTGGCTGGTTGCGAAATCCATTTCGCACCACCCAAATAAGAAACCGAATGCTTTGGTTCCCCTACGTAAACTCGCTTCGCGACGCCGGAAGCGGGTTCCGCAACCATCCACAGTATGGCTGCCTGCTTAGGGTTGTCCGATCAAGGCGCATGTGACAGCTCACGGCGGTGGACAAAAGCAACTCCTTGCAGGCGGTGCTAACGTCTGGATCTCCCCCAATTTGACATTCTTGTAAAAACATGGGTCCAACGTGCCGGGAGCCACTTGCCGAAAACAACAATAGCGACCACCTCCAAGCTGCGAAGCAGTGGCTTGACATGGGTGACCCTGTCTACCAGCCGGCACTTCGTGTTGCGAGGCCAGTGAGGCAACGTGCGTGTCGCAGATTCCAAGGATTCTGCAAGTCGTGTTGCTTGCTTGAGTCTGGGCTTCAGCTTGGGCTCAAGAGCTTGGATCAAACAGTCGCACCGAAGTCGCGCAGGGTACAAGAAAGCGAACTCTTGAAGCGAGCCAAAGGGACACCAGAGGATGGGGAACCAATTCCCCATATTTCGCACCCACGAACAGGCATGTATTCAGGTTTTCCGGGCGAGAGGCGGTTTTTCAGCGCCAACCTTCTGTAACATACTGCCCGCTCTTTTTTTGGCGGGCAATGTCTCACCCCAACTTGGTGGTTCTCGCTTCTTAGTTGGTTTAGTGGCTGGGTTTCCGACTTTCGCCCACCAGTTCTTCACTGTTCGCAGGGAATCTGACAACGGGCCGCCCAGCCAAGTCCTCGATGAGCTTCCGTGGCTTGGCCTCGGGGCAGCTCTACGACTTCGACGTCACCCAGCGCCGGGCGGAGTATGCGACGCCGCCGCTGAGTCAGCAAGACCTGGACCGGAATGGCGTGGTGCCGGCGAAGAGCCTGCTGAAGTGGATGCAGGCGGCACGAAGCTCGGCGGGCTTGGAAGGAAGGATCCACGTGCCCCTCGTTTTTTGTTTTTTTTTTGGGGGGGGTTGACCGGAGGAAATCTGCGCTGGGAAAAAGGGAGCAATCACTCACCGGGTTTGGGGGTTCCGGGGGTGGCGCAAGCAAGTATCCACGTGCGGTTGCCTCGGATTCCGTGGCTGGCTTGGTGCGATGGGTAGGGAACAGGGTTGTGGGATCAAGGGGTTTCTCCAACCACTTCTGTGATACAAGTTGGAATCCCCGGTTTAAATGGGGGTAGTCTTTGGGAGACCCTTTTGTATCACAGTGGGTTTCATTTCCCACAGCGGTAAGGATTCCCTTGGAAGCCACAAGGCATGGCAAGCCCAGGCATCCGGTCCCTGAATGTCCCTGAGCTTAGAGCCTTTTAGCTGGTTGAGTGGCTGGGTGACCCCGAATTTAAGCCACCAAAAGTTAGTCACTTTTAGCAAGGGATCTGCAAATGGGCAGCCCAGAAGGGATTGTTTTCTGGGAACTGGTTCCTTGCTGAGCACCAAGGAAAGGCCGGTTGAATGGGACAGAAAAGTGCGCAATTTCCATGCTTCGGGGGGTTTGGAGGTTCGGGCGAGCGCCCGAACCCCTGGAACCGGCGGTTTTAGGCCATGGTCGAACCAAAGGTCAAGGGGGGTTGGGCGCTCATGTTTGGCGGAGTCGCGTGGGTTCTGCTGTTGCGATCAGTGAGGTTCAAGATATTTCAACTGGACCCGTGTTTGGCCACTGATGCTCATAGCTTTTTTAGAGACCTTGCAGTTTGATTGAGGCTTACACGTGTACAACTGCCGAGCTGTTGCCAGTAAATAAAACAACAGCTGAGAGTGAATCAAGGGAGTGGCCTATTCGGGGTTTTCAGTTAGAGGGCGGGTATGCGCTTACCCGCAGTGTTTTAACGTTTTATCTCACCCAAAACATGGTGGGTTTCCTTTTGGTTTTCCCTTTGGCACCATCTCAAAACCATCCGCTCTAAAGGGAGTGTCATTGGTATTCACCAAGCTTATCCTGGGCTCCTTAATCCTTGCCTTGGGTTACGCAAGGGTTTGGTCCCCTTTGCAGTCATTTGAAGAGCCCAGTCACCCTCCCCAAGACTGTTCCCAGACGTCCCGAAGACTAACATGGAAGTGCACAGTGGAACGACTGATCACTTTCCTCGCGGAAGGGGGGCTTCGTGCAAGTGGGAATTTCCTACACCTTCCCAGGCCTTCCTAGACCTACGAGGCTTTGCCAACGTTCTAGGTGTAACTTCCCCCATTCTTTCCAGGGATCCTTCTTTCTAGAAAACCACCGAACACCCTGAGGAATTGGCTGGCTTTTGAAAAGAACGATCTGAAAAGAATGGACGTGGGGACTCAACCCCTAGCCAACTTGGTGGGCGGGAACCAGGAACTTGGATCTCACTTTGTTGAATTTTGCCAAGGGATGTTAGGGACTTTCACTTGTTTGCCGACTCATGGGTTGTCCCTATCAAACCCCCAAAAGTGAAGCTTTTTTAGGACTCGGACTTTTTGCCAACTCGTGGGTTTTCCGTATCAAACCACTAACAGTGAGTCGCTTTTACCAGGGGAGCAGGTGGCGCAGCCGAGAAATCCTGAGGAATGGAGCTCCCCTGGCTGCAGGGTGGCTACGGCGGCCTTCAGCAGCTGCACCCCACGGTGCCCCGCCGCATCTTCATCGCCTCGCAAGGCGGCGGGTCGGTCCGCAGGGCCTGGTTCGCGGGGCTGGGGTCCTGGACTTTTGGAGCTTTTTGGGGAGTTGGACCATGGCAGAAAGCCAAGGTTTTTGTTAGACTTTTGCTGGATTGAATCCACTCAGGAAGTGACCTACACCGCAGAAAACTGGAGTTCTCTGTGCGCAAGTCATGATTCAATCCTCATCACGTGCCTCCATGCACCCAGTTTTCCTCCCTCCCTCTCCCTCCCTCCCTCCCCTCCCTCCCTCCCTCCCCTCCCTCCCTCCCTCCCTCCCTCCCTCCCCCCCTCCCTTCCCAGGCGCCGTGCTTTAGTGTCAACGTGTACAGGTTTTTTTTGGTGGAGGAGGAAACCCCAAAGAGACCCCTTAGCTGCTTCAGGGCCTGCCTCGTTGTTCACAGATATGTTCCAACCCGCAAAAGCCACAATTTTTGCAGGACCCTCCTTTTGGGGGACACTTTTTTAGGGGTTCCATGTAGGGGGGCAACTGAAATAAGCTGCACATCCTTAGGCAACCTTGACACCGTCCGATTTCTTCGCCCGTTCGCAGGCCTGGAGTTTGTGAAGCACGGGCTGCTGAGTAATGCCCAGTCCAAATCTGTGCTCACGCGCGTGTGGCTGGGCAAGGTGGGTAGGACCTCTATGGAGTTCCGCTACGACATCTTCTTCGACTCGGAGAGTCTGAGACAGTATGTGAGCCACAATCAATCAAAACCCGGGTAGATGAAGGTTCGTATGGGATACCCCCGACCATAGATGGGCGCAGCCGCCTTTTCAATGGGTACTCATGTTGGGGGGTATTTTTTGCCCATTGGGGGGGGGCACGTTGTTTGTTTGTTTCCTACCTTGTTGCAATCCGATTTGGTGGCTCCCTAAATCCGGGCAATCCACGGGAAGCGCCCCGCACCAATTTGGCGAAGCGATTTGGCGCCCAGGAAAGTCGCGGAGGCCTCGTCCGTGGCCATCGTGGTGTCGCCCGCCGCGGAGAGGTGTCTTTGGTGCATTTTGCCAAGGGATGTTAGGACTGAATAGCTTTTATTGCCAACCAATGGGTGTTCCGTATTAAACCACCAAAAGTCAAACTTGTAGCATGGGAGCAGGTGGCGCAACCGAGGTTTCAGCCCTCGCCGGTGCCCGAGGATCTGCGGCCCCTGGTGACTTCGAGCGCGCGAGGGGCGGACCCAGCGGAGTGTCTGAGATCCATCCCGGACCTGCCGTCGCCTGCGTACCGGGTGAAGGCGGTGGTGCGGTTCTCGGACGAGGACATCAACAAGCATGCGAACCATTCCGCGCAAGCTCTGTTTTTCGAGGATGCAAAGGACGGATGGGGAAACCATGGCAGGTAGCACCATGGGCCAAGGCCGTTTTGGAGATAAGCATGAACTCAGTGAATACATAGGTCGGAGAAGGCTTACTCAGGCTCGCGTATATGGAGGGAGAATCCGTATTTTTGGTGAAATCTGTTTTTGCCATCTTACTTCAGCGCTGGATGACATGAAGGGGTTACTATTTGAGGGATTGTCAAAGTCAGAAACTGCTTTTGTTCTACAGCCTGATTGACTTGTTCAACAGTAAACTGGGGGGATATGTTTCAGAGGTACCCCCCCAACAAAGACATGCTGCACCAGTTGGGAGGTGGGATGAAACACCAACCCCAAACGTTCCCGTACATCCAAGAACCGCCGTTAGAAGGAGATGGGCATCGGGTTTCATAAATCAGGTTTGAATCAGACAACCACCTGACCCGCAGCCGGAACCACCTTTTAAATCTAGGCGTTGATTGATCCCGGAACATGCAACCGAGGAAGCTGCATTTGAGTTGGACCTTCGTTTTGACAGTTCCCTCGGTGAACACGTGTAGAGTGAGTCCTCCACAACCAGCCAACCAGAATAGGTGACACCAAGCGACCAGCCAAGTCCTCCTCCTCTCCTGACTCTCCCAACCAGCATTAGATTGACTTGAACCAAATCCAGCAACATACATATCAGTATCACTTCCAACCAGAGCCAGGTGACAACCAACCGACCAGCCAAATCCCCTCCTCCCCTCCTCCTCTCCTCCTCTCCTCCTCCTCCCCTCCTCCCCTCCTCCCCTCCTCTCCCCTCCTCCTCCCCTCCTCCTCCACAACCCCAGCGCCAGGAGGAGATGGCCGCGGACGCCTCCGCGCCGCCGCCGCTGCGGCGCCTCGCCGCGCAGGAGCTGCGGTCCCTGGCCATCGCCTACCTGGCGGAGGCCCACGCCAAGGCGCGCGCAGGGGATCACCCCGAACGCCGAGCGCCCCGGGAGGAGTGGGCGTGGCTGTGTTGCGTTGGTTGGTTGCTCCCCCCGTTTTTTGTTTGTTATTTTTTTTGGGGGTGGGGGGTTAAGTGTAAACTGGTTGAAATGGCTCTGTCTTTTTTTTTGGGAGCGTGCCTCACTTCTTTGGAGTTTTGGAAAAAAGGCCAACAGTAAGACCGATGCCATTTTGACGGGCACCCTGAACAAAAAGAGGCCCAAAGAAGGGACACCGAGAGGAGCTTGATGGCTTGATAGCTTGATGGATGCGTGGCTTGAGTTGGTACCCTTTGTGCCCTACTTTAGTCTATTTGTAAGTCAACGTGCCGAAAGGTTAACCGAAGCTATTTCCAGAAGTGATGGGAAGTGAGAAAAGGACCGAGTGAGCTGTTTTTTAGGGGCTCACTATGTTTGACACATGCCCAAATGCGCATAGCTCAGCATAGCACATGCTATGCCTAAGCGCGTCATCAGCCTTCTCAGCTGTTTTCAGGTCTTGAATGTGGTTTGAAGGTGGGGATGAAGGAGTGGTGTTGTCGCAAGGCCGCACAGCCACAGTTCTAGGACTTTCCTGGTTTGGAAGCCTTCGAGGAAAGTTGTGGTAGCCCAACTAGGTCCCCGTGCCCTTCTTTGGCGGAGGGTTCCCCTAGTAAAATAGACTACAGAGAAAAAGTTGGTACCCTTATTCTAACCTCTCTACTGGAGGACCTAGCCAACAAAGCCCCAGTTTGACGACTGTCCACCGAGGATGAGCTGACGATCTGCTTGGAGCCTCGTGGCTCGTCGCTCGATGTTTGGGTGCAGCGGGAGCGCCCTGCGCCCAAGCTGCTTGCGAAAGGCCGCATGTACCTTGCGAGTCGCTCGCAGCTGTGATGCGGCGAAGAAAATGAAGGCAGCTGTGGACTTCGTACTGATACTGTGGATGGACAAAATCTATTTCGCACCACCTAAGAAACCCTACAATGATGATTCTCCTGTACATACCAACAAACAATGGTTTAACATGGTTTAAGCATGGTTTCAGAGTGGTGCGAAGGGATTTCGTCCATGCACAATTTTTCTACAGGCAGCTATGGAGTTATTGCCGGCGGCAGCTGGCTGAGGGGCACAGTGGTAAGCCAATTGTTTTGAACCCACTAAATGCCAACCCCGTCAAGGTCTTGGCAATGCCCTTGACCCTGGCATTGCCAGTTTAGGACACGACACTGCTTTGTCAGCTTTTGTGCAGCACTACCATGATGCATATGTGGCTATGAAAGCTTTGGAATGGCTTCTGGCTCACGCTTCCACACAACAAGCGGAAGGACACGCTGGCTCTTAATGTGGGTGGCCCGCCCTGGGTGACTGTGCAGACAACAGTCCTGTTTTGCAAATGGCCTGGGGCTTTTGACGTGCCATGATCGCGGCTTGGTATGGGTCGCCACTTGGCATGGCTGGCAAAATGACGTTCACTTGCAGTTACATGGCGCATGGAGACGTGCATCCGCCTTCGCTGGTGAACAACTGAGGCTGTCCATTTGGCTTTTTGCCACCCTGGTTAAGTCTGAGAAGGACATGCTTGCGCCTTGGGATTGGGGATCAACTCAACTCGGCAGGACCTGTTTATCCGAAGAGGGGGTGGCTCTCCGCGCGAGCGGGTCTTGATGGAGGCTGGGCTGGAGGCTCTTTGCCTGAGTTCTCCTTGGGCAGTCGCCATGTCCTCAAGCATCCGAAGGGAGAAGCTGTCAGCTTCATTTGATTTGTTCAGGCCTGCAAGAATCTTCCAGGCCTTTTTTTGGTGGGACTTTCTTTGTTTTGTTGGTATCCCTCGGTTGCTACATTCGCTTGAGAGCCGGCTAGCCAGTTCACACCAGGAGCTCCGGCGAAGCAGCTGGGAGGCGGGGGCCGCAAGGAGCCCTGGTTTGTTCATCTCTCTCAGCATGATCGGCTGATTCACTAGCTGCAGGGTTGTGGGATCAAGGGGTTTTACCCCACTTCTGTGATACAAGGGAATCTCCCCCGTTATGTGGTGGGTTTTGCTTTGGGACACCCTTATTGTTACTCATTTCCCACAGCCCTGACTAGCTGTGATATCGAGGTTCTCCGCTGTTTCTTTCGGGTGCCCATGGTACCCTCGACAAAAGCTTAGGCAGCCCTTGCTTGGTGCTTTGGGTTGGTGATTGGGGATTTGTAGCTCTGGTGCTTCTAGAGGGTAAAAGCACACCACCTCTTAGGCATCAAGCCACCAGAATCCCAGCCACCAAAAAGGGAAGCGGAACAGAAAGCTCCGGACGCGCAGCTCCGCTTTTGGGTTGTCGGAGGTGACGGACCGCATCGTGGCCGCGATGACCACCACGCCATTTCGCATCCAGTCCATTGAGCGGGCGCTGGACAGCGTGCTGAACCAAAGCAGGCGAAGAGTCAGAGGGGTTGGGTGGGTGGGGGGGTGGGGTGGTTGGGGGTGGTTGGGGGTGGGTAGGGGCGGGGGCCCAAACAATACCAGGACTGCCGGCTCGAGGTCATGAGAAGCCAGACGGCATTTTGGCTTGTGCCACAAAATTGTGAACGAAAACGGCTCCACAGGGAACTGGGATCATGTAAACCGTGGTGCGCACGCAGGGACTATGATAAACTGCGCACCTGTAGGCGGCTGGATGCAGTGTATCTCGTCGTGCCCTACATCTTCCAGAGAGATGGCACAAGGTGCCTTGGTTCCCAGCCATGCCCTTAGGTCTTTAGGCTTTTGGGTAGGGTTCAGTGGTAACCACTACAAGTTTGTTCGACTTTTAGCAGATCGAAGAGGAACAGCCACCACCCCCCACCCCCCCCCCCCCACCCCCACCCACACCCCCACCCCCACCCAGGTACGTGATCCCCGAGTGGTTGGCGAACAAGAGGTCTGGGAACTTCTTCCTCGTGCGGTGTGAGGATTGGGGACCCGCCACGCACATGCACGAGGTCCTGAAGCTGGAGCGACACCCCAACACCTTCATCCTGCAGGCGCTTGGGTGTAGAAGGCGGAATTTGGGTGTGGTGTGTTCGTGTCTTTTTGGTATGTGGCTTCAAAGGGAAGACGCGCACAATATGCATATATGCATGTATGAATATGTGAGGATCGACCAAAACCCCCGTGGATTTTTTGTAAGGACTGAATACGAAAGCATATTCGGTGTTACGGCGCTGTGGTCGCGGAAGACCGCGGAAGGGCGAGCGGAAGTTTCGCGGAAGGTTATGTGTTATCATGGGATGAAGCTTTCCTCTTGTACTACACGAGTACTCAAAAGTTGTGCTGCTTGAGCTGGGACAGCTCGTAATCTGCTAGTACTTAAAAGCTGCGATGTTTCAGCTGGGCTGTCAAAGTCAAAGTGTGCTTCATGTGTTGATTTGTACTGAGATGAAAACGATACCCCGAGCGATACCTTCGCAATTGGGAAACGATACCGCAGAGTGCCTGGAGCCAACTGAGCTACCGAGTCTGGCATCATATTCGGCGGTCCTTCTGGTTCCCGCGGCAGAGTTTGTAGAAAAGCGCTAAAAACAAAATTCGCGGTCCGAGATTTGTTTTTCGTTCCGGCATTACTTTCGGAGCTCCAAACGATACCCAAAACGATGCCAAAACGAAACCCATACCATTGCAGCTGTCGCCTTGCGCCGGGGCTGGCCCACCCGTCTCCTGCTTTAGCGTGAATGTAGCCCCCGCAACTGTGGCTGTCGCCGTGCGCGGGGGGTGGCTAGTCTCTTTACGTAGCGTAGCTTGTCGCTGGTTGCCACGTTCCTCCTTCCTTTTCTTTCTCCGGTGTTCTGCTGCTCCGCTTCCTACGTTTGCTTGTCCTTCTCCTTCGTTTTGCTCGTTCTGCTCTTCGTCCCATCCTCGCTCCATTCCTAGTTTACTTCTTGCTTTCTGCACTAGCTCTTCCTCTTGGCTTGCTTTACTTTTACTTTACGGAAACTTACTTATGTTCAGAAACGCATCAGAACGTGTGGTTTTACCTCCATCGCGAAAGTTCGCGGAAGGGTGAGGCGGAAGGCGATTTTTGGAGCAAGGAATATTGGACAACCCTCGTGTATATATATATATATATGTATATATAAATGTGTGGGTGTGTTATCTGTTTTTAGGGGCCCAAAAATGGCGATGTTCCTTTTTGGTCTCCCTTAAACCCAGACAAGAAGCTGTAGCTTCAAAAAAAGACACCCAAATGGTTCAGCAGGGGGCGGGGCATTTTGCGAAGCAAAGGCTTCCGCCTTCCATTGTGCTTAAGTTGTTGTCAGAGGATGACGCAACCCAAATGGCTTAACATCATGCCATTGTTCACTGCTGTTTGAGGCTCGCTACCCTTTTCAGGTTCGCTCAAAGTCAAGCAACACGGGCGCCACCTGTTTCGGAGATACGACATGTTTTGACACTCAATTGGGCGTGATTGTTTTTAGAGGACCTCCAAAATGAGTGGTTTTCCTTTTCCCTTTTAACCCCTACCAAAAATTGGACCAATTAGCATGGAACCTGACAGGGGGGTCCTGGAAGACCATTTCCTTTTAACTACTGCAAACGGATCCCCAACGTCAGGTTCCACGTTCGGTGGGAGGGCGCCAACTCCAAAAGACGAGCCACCCAACTGGAGCTTTCGAGGTGGACGATGACCAGGTCTACGGCCGCCTGCTGCTGGAGAAGCTGCTGCGCGCGCAGGGCCCGGTGCCGGGCCGAGCCGTGGGGGCGGCAACGCAGCACGCCTACAGCCCTCCCTCGAGAAATGGGGGTGGTGGTCAAAAATGGGGCGGGGAGGGGGGGTGAAGACGTTGCCGCGCAAAGGCCACAAATATAGTTTTGCTTTTGGTGTTTGCATTTGTTTTATTTATTTATTTATTTATTTTTTGAGGGGGGGGTTGATCAATACGCCTGCCAGTTTTGACCCGTGTGGTTGAAATATGAATTGTTCAGTTGGTTTTTCCCAATGGTCATCCCATGCGAAGGACCCTTTGAGCAACCCCCATAGATGGGGGTGGTGAAAAATTTGGAGTCTTGGGCCATAGATGATATGCGCGTCTTGAAAGGGGGTCCAGGCGCGCCGTGCTCCAGACGCCCTGCGCGGCCGTGCCGAGGAAGGTGCCGGTGACGCCCACGTAGTCGTTGCCAAAAAGGGTCCATATTTTTGATATATAGGGCCGTGGTAAATGGAAAGAACTAAAACCTGAGGTCCAATTCCTGGTGGTCTGATTGTTTGACCATCAAATGTTATGACTTTGAACCACCCCCAAAGCTTCATGGCTACCCTCCCTCCCACGAGGAAATTCATCTTCCAGGTTCCCTCCCGCAGTTGCTGTTAGTGGGAAGGGGGCTATTTGGTTGGATCTTTGGACTTGAACTTTTTGGGAAGCAGTGGATTTCCATTGGGCCATGACTTTTTGAACTGGGGTCTGTACATCTCCGAACTAGGTTTTGGACCTGTTGGTTTCCATTTCAAGTCCCCCCCCAAGAGGGTACCCTCAACAAAAGACAGACCTAGTTTCATGGGGGGTTGTTTTGAGAAGCGCCTTGGAGCACAGGAAGTTGGGTCTTTTTCTTGGGGGGTTGGTTTCGAGGGAAACCAAGGGGAAACCACAAGCATGTTTGTGCCCCTTTGACCATTGAGACCAACCAGGGCAATTCCATTCGCTGACTTGAATTCCCGCAAAGCTCAGGCTACCTACAAGGCGCTGGGACGAAGCGTGGAACGATTTGTGCTGGCCTGCGCACAATTGACTGCAGTGACACTCACCTCACCTCACCTCTCCTCTCTTCCCCCCCACTTACCTCTCCACTCACCTCCACTCACCTCCGCTCACCTCCACTCACCTCCGCTCACTCATTCGCTGCACGGCGCCCCGTGATCTCTCTCACCGCCCGGGTGCGCACGCTCCCCTGAGGTGCAGTTTTGGAGGGTGTCCACGGGGTACTGTGGCGCAGGAAGTTCTTCGATGCGCGGGCTCCTTTGGATCGCACCAGCTGGGGGGTTCTCACAAGACTTGCCATAGGGTTGACCCAATTTGCATGACAATCCTTAGGTAAACCATGGTGATCTTTTTAATGCCCCCATGGTTTTACTGGTGGATTGAATCCCAGGGCTTGGCTTCCTTTCAAAAGGGTCAGACAAATCCAAAGGGGGGCCAACAAATGTGGTTTTCCCTTGGGCTTCCCTTTGAAACCGCCCTGATTGAAAAGGTAGCCTCAGAAAACACACACACACACACACACTTTTCCCCGCATGATCGCCAGGTTTCAGACTACCAGGGATTCCCGCTCAGCTGCCGGCTTCATGATGATCTCTGGCTTTCGGCACATGTGGCACGGAAAGCTTTGCGCCGGGAGTCCCTCTTCACTCGGTTTGGCACCCAGGTGCAGCTCTGAGGGACGTGAAGATCCAAGTCAGTGTTTGGGGTCAGGCGTCTTCATTGCAATTGAGGGTTGTTGTTTTTTGGTTGAAATCAAGGGGGTTTTCCATGAAACCCACAAAAAGTGAAAACAAATTGCAGAGGGGTCACCAGCAACCAAGGTGTGAGAAAACACATGGCCCGTCTCGCTTCAGGTGCTCCAAGACCGTAACTCCGCGCATCCGCCACGCGGTATCTACCGTCATCCATCTGGGTGATACTCACCCAGCCATTGGGACCGTTAGGAAATAGGCTAGGGATAGCTCACCTTGTAATGTCATGTTTGTTCACTCGGCAAACATGCCATGGAATAGGGGGAGGGGGGTGACTGGAATTGCGTTGATGGTTCCATTGTCCCTTTGGTTGGAAGTGCTAGGTCCAATGAAATTTGGTCCCGGATCTCCACACCTTTTCTCCCTTAGGGCAGGGATCACCAAATCAAGCAACCTAACCAAAGACCCAAATTCCCCAATACACAGGAGTCTTAACCAACCAAACGAGCCAAACCAGCCAAACCAACCATCGTCAACTTGGTGGTTCCCAGCCGTCCGGTTCCTCAAGGTTTTAGCTTCTTAGTTGGTTTTGTGGTTGGGTTTCCGAGTGTAACCCACAAGTTCGTCACTTTCAGCAGGGGATCTGAAAACGCACAGCCCAGTCAAGTTCACTTTTTTCCAGTGGTTTAAGCTGGTTTGAGTTGGTTTGAGTTGGTTCAGTGGTTTCTAGCAGGAAACCTGAGGACAGCCCAGCCAAAACCTACCAACCCCAAGCCGCCAAAGGGAATCGCCCGGACGGGGGTATTTGTGAATCGGAGGCGTTGGACTTGGGCTTCGGTGCTGACGCGCTCTTCAAAGGCAGTGGGGTGGGCTTGGGGCTTTGGACAGGCTTGATTTGAGCGATCCTGTTTGTTTGGTGAAGTTTTGCGGTTAGTTTTGGGTGAGTCTTGGGTTGTGAGTGAGTATTTGTGTTAACTCAGGATTCAGAGCCCTTTCTGGTTTCGGGTGAGTTGTGGCTGAGTTTGTGGTAGTTTCAGGATGCGGACCCCCCTTTTCCGGTGATAGTCAACGGAAACTCGGATTGGAAATCCACGCCTCCCTTCTTCAGCAGAGGCGGGGCGGGGACGGACAACCGCTGGAACTTCCTGGACTGCTTTGCGGCGCTGCTGGCGCAGATGCCTCGCCTCTGGCAGCCGCAGGAGTTGTGTCTGGTTTCTTTTTTGGGAGGGGTTGGGTTTGCCAAATGGGTGTGGCTCAAAATTAAGCAGGAGGGGTTAAAAAAGTGTTTCACTTACCAGGGCTCCAGTTTTTCGAGCCACAGCCAAATAGTTCTGGGTGAATTATAACGACCTCGCACGACCTCAGCCCAAATGGTGGTTTATGTGGGGAACAGCCCCCCAACCACCTTATTTCACGGAGGTGGAACATTATAGTTCACCCGGATAGTTGGTGGTTTGGATTGGTGGTTGGAATTTGGATTTGAACCCCTGGTTCTTGTAGAGGATAAATGGGAGCCCTCCTGAACCACCAAACCACCAATCCAAATCACCAATTGGAGGGAAACTGAAAATGGGGGTGGTGCTTTTCTTCTCGGTTTTTTGAGGAAGGCCCCTTTTTGGTTGACTTAAAGGCGTGAAAGGGGGTTCCAAAAGGCTGGACTACCATGGTCCAGTGTCCAAGGCAGGCCTGGAGCTCCAAAGTAAGGAGACCCGCGAGAAGATCGAGGGTCTGGTTTCAATGGCTGAGGCATTGCTGGCTGATGTGTTCCAACGTTTTCAACTCTGCGATCTCCGGATTGCCATGAATCTGTTTCTAAAGGCCTCCTTCTGAGTGCATGAATCTGTTTCTAAAGGCCTCCTTCTGAGTGCATGTTCTCCTGCAAGTCTTGAGGGCCATCTTTCACCATTTCATGAGACTCACTTCTTGCGACAGGTTCCAAAGGCGTCCCGCGAGCTTTTGCTGCGGTATGCGTCGGCTCAGGACCGAGTCGTGGTTGCAGCGCCCTTGGTGCCTGGCGATGCCAGTGCGGACGCTTCTGCGGCACTGCGCCGTTTGCGAGGTGTGCTGCGCGGTGGTTCGCGCCAGCTACATGCCCTCTACCTGCAGCTGCGGCTGCAATGGATGGCCCATGCGCGATACCATGAATGCACCCAAAGGAGTGCCTGAACGTTCGTGAGCCCTCAATCCACACTACTGTGGAATGGCCGAAATGCTGCACCACTTTGACACCACGGGAAACCATTGTTGGTGGGTATTTACACAAGAATCATCAGCAACCAGGGTTTCTTAGGTGCTGCGACATGTTTTTCGTCCATCCACAGGGATGATGTGGGATGAACACATGCCATGGGAAGGCATGTTCTTCAACCCTGGGCTCAGGTTTGGCGCTATACCCATGGATCGCTTGAAGCCTTGGGGCTTTATGGAAATCCCGGAGGGCATCGTGACGGCTGCCGGGCCCTGGGACCGCACTGTGGACCTGATCATCCGCAACTGCTCCAGCCGGATGCCCTGCTCTGCTGCGGACACTCTGCAGACGGTGCTGTCTCTTGAGGAGGATCCCGCCACGGTCGTGGTAGCACCTCGGCCGGAGGGCCGGCAAGGCCGGCAAGGGTTGGCAACGTGCCGCGCATGGGGCAAGTGGAGCCGAGGTCATGTCAACACCCTTTGACAGCCTCAGCAGTTTGGCGGCGACCGTGCATAGCCACAAGCGCTGCTTGGGTGCAGACGCGGCGAGCCACAAGATATGCCGCGGCGACAGCAGCATCTCTTTCCGGAGGCACGCGGCTTATGATGCGGGCCGCATTGGCGGCGCAGCCTTCATGCAGCACTTCAGCAACTTGGCTTCACTTTGGGGCGGCCGGCATGTCAGAACAGCTCGAGATTAGCCTGCGAGCGTGTGATCAGTATGTGAGCGTGGGGAAGTTACGCATCATCTCCGAAGCGGCACCTCTCTGACTCTCACCGATAGCCTGCCATGTCCAGAGAGGCATTGACTTGTGAGAAATATGTGAGGTTGGTCCATGCAACTGTCCAGCTCAAAGAAAAACTGGCAAAGGGGGTGCAACAAAAAGGAGCGTGCCGAAGGAGCCGCCTTCCAACTGCTCATTCAGACAGTGACTTTTGCACGAGCACTCAGCACCTCGGATGCCACCTTCGGGCAACCCTCCAGTCACGTGGCAATCCTTGACTTCACGTGACCCACAATCAAAACCCGGGTAGATGAAGGGTAGTAAGGGATAAGCCCGACCAGAAATGAGTGGGGATATTCGCCTTGGTTAATCCCTGAAGCACAAATCTGGGTCACACTAATACCAGGTTTTGATCACAACTCATGTGCCTTTGCAGGCGCACACTTTGAGACCCGCGAAACCTGCGAAGCCAGCGGCAGCTGCCCGATGGTCAGCGTGCCTCGGATGCGCCTCTTTTGAGTTCAATGAGCTTGATGTGGGTGTGTCTTGCTTTGGTGGTGCCCCCTCTTGTGGCTGGTGTTGAAGGGAAACCAAAGATAAAACCGCCGGAAAAAAGAAAGAGAGAGACACACCCATGTGCCATTTTCAGCGGTTGACCCTCCCAATTGAAGCTGAGGATCGGAGGTGTTTGAAGCCAGAGGGTGTTTTTATTCCAGGTTTTTTGGGTTTAAGCCTTGCTTTCAAAAGCTGCGGCGTTTGGCCTCCGTCTTTTCTTGGGCCAGGCCCCAAAAGCGCGGACCAGTGCCGTGCTCCGCACCCAGTGCCGTGCTAGGCAGTGGCTACTGCCGGCTTTCGGAACTTCAAGGCCTTGTTGACCAGAGACCCGCAGGCTCTGACGGCGCGAGGTCTGGGTTTAGTGGGGGAACCGGACCACTTTTGGAGGGCCCCCCACCCCCCCCCCAAAACAAAATTACTGTGCCTAAACTGGGGTTGATTAGTATGGGGTCAACATCACATGGGTTCGTCTCAAAATGGGGGAAACCCCTCAAATGACCAGTTTCCATGTGGGACCCCCCCCCCCCAAAAAAAAAAAAAAACAAGCAACAACAAGGGTACGTGGATGTTGGGTTCAGGCTTAAGTTCGCCACTGAATCCAGCTGAATGGACTTGTTTGTGGGCACTGGGTCACTAGCAACTTCCGCGAAACGCACACCCAAGTAGGCACACTCTAACGGTGATCCTTTTGGCTTGCCTTTGAAACTGAACAATCCGAGCCGCAGTTGCAAGAAGCTGGAGCGATTCCCTTCCTTTGGGTTTAGCAATCCCCTTACCAGGGAAGCTGCGCCGTGTATTTGCACGATTTAATGTCATGGCTGGTTGGGGACCTCAACCACCCAACCACCCCAGAAGAAACGTCTCGACCTTTGACCTCTCCAAAGACAAGCCATTTCGGGCTACCCGGATTCCATTTCGAACCAAAAGGCACCCTTCAGGTTCAAAAGGGACACCAGGAAACCACCTTCTACCTCCCACCCCAAAAGTGGCATTTTTGGAACACCTTCTTTGCAACGTGTGCAAACAACTTGGTCGCTCCCAGCCATCCCCTTAGCCTTTTTTTGTTTCTCCTTTTTTTTCCGCTTGTTGGTTGGCTTCGTGGTTGGGTTGCAGAATTGAACCCCCAAGTTCGTCACTTGCATCGCAGGGGACCTCCAAAAAAGGGCAGCCCAGTTTTGCATCGATTCTTTTTGTGGTGGGGGGGGGGAACCTCCTTTTTTTTTGACCGCCCAAAACGGGGTGGGGGGTGGGGGCTGGGTTGGCCGGGGGGGGGGGGGGTTCTCCCCCCCACATTGGGCCAGGCGGCCGAGGTGGTGCGCCAGTGGCTCGCGGAGCGCCGGCGCCTGGTGGCCTGCGTCGTGCTCGGCGGAGCCGACGCGCAGCGAGGGCCTCGGAGGGAGCTGAGGAGGAGCCCATGGCGGCGATTTTTCCCTTTGGTTTCGGCCAAGCTAAAGGGGGTTGCCCTAAAAACGTCTAAAACCAGGATACACCCATGGGTTCCCATGGGGTTCCCCCTAAAAAAATATGTAACAAAAGGATACACCCAAATCTGGGGACGTGGTTTGGGAATAATTCAAGCATGTTTGCTGATGTTTGCCCTTGACGAGCATAGTGAACCAAGAAAAGAGTTGGGGGAGCGCCTTCTTGAATGGCTTGCACAGCAATGGGTTGTTGCCAGCCAAACTTATGAGGTAAATTATCCGTTTTTGTGGGTTGTTTGCGGGTCCAAGTATTCGGTTGGATCTTTGGAGCTTTTCGATTGACACAGTCCGGAAGTTCCATTGGAGCAACATTTGAAGCATTTTCGCCCTTTACAAGCGTGATGAACCAAGAAGCCACAAGCAACGTTTGTGCTGCTCTCATTGGCGCAGGCAGAAGAGCGCACTGCGAAGCCTTTTGCAGCAGCGACCGATGTTGAGCAGGCAAGAGTGAGACTTTGGGTCCGTGAGATCGTTTGATGGACTTCAATCGCGGGTCGAATCCTTGAAGAGTGGTTGGTGGACATTTGTTTCCCCCACCTAGATGCCACCAAATGGTACCTATGAAAGTTTGTACATGTGTCTTTGATTCTGTGACTATATAGTAAAAAAACAACGGACCACTCGCTTTGCTGGGTGCAAAGCAGCGCCAGGCCTAGGCCCTAGGCGGGTTCGCCCAGACGATGCGTTCTCCCTCGTGTTTTGATTTTTCTTTGATGTTCGAGTTCGCGATAGTTTGGCTGTTGTTGTTGTTTTTGCTCGGGAAGCCAAAGATTGACACCAAAATCCATTGGTTTCACCGGCGCAGATGCGCTTTGCTCAGGGAAGTCAGTGCTGAAATCCAATTATATGAGACAACGCCATATTTCACGGGTTTCCCGATTGCATCCTGGGATTATGCCTTCTGGGGAATCACCCTATAGCCTATTTCCAGATAAAACCCTGGTTACTTGTCGTGTATTCGGGGTTATTTGACTTTTCGGGGGTGCAACCCCAGGGTGTAAATAGGAGCATCCTTAGATGTGGCAGGCTTCGCCCGGCCAGGCTGTACCTTTTCGTGAAGTCCAGAGGCACTCGCTGTGCGGCCAGGCGCTTCGCACATTGGTTTCGCCTTCGTGTGATTTGCGGCCAGGACTTCGCCAGGGAGGGGGGGGGCTCGTTTTCTCATGACATAGGTGCCCGATCGGTGGCCGAAATGGTTTGGGTTTCTGCTTTCCCCTGAAATGCCAACCAAAACAGTACGTGGACGATTCCGAATCATAATTCCAGGGTTCTTAGGTGGTGCGAAATGGGTCTTGTCCATGCACAGTAGCGTTGAGACGAAGAAAAGCGAACATATTTGTTTGCGCAAATACCTCATAGCGACAGCCATCCGACTCGGGAAACCGTATTGTGATCAGTTCACTCACGTTGCCTGGACTCAAGTTGGCGTCCATGGAGATAGGTCTATAGCGTCCCAACAGCCTATGCTTGCAGGCCACTTGAGAACCAGCTTGTTGTCAGCCCGTGACATTGTCCAGCATGATTCCTGGTTAGACACATTCTGAGTTTCTCACTTCTATTGGCGATGGCGCCCGGAGGGACGAAGGCTGTCAGGGTTTGCCCCAGTGGCACATGGGTGTGGGTCAAAATTGAACCACCAGGGGACCGCAGGTTTTGGTCCATGTTGCCACTTACCAGTTCCTTTTTGGGGGTACCCGATTTTTGACCCACAGCCCACAGCCACAAAGTGCAGACGCCAACACGGAGAGTCTCCGTGCGAGGAGCATCCCCTCACAGCGCTGCTGAGTCTTGAGCTGCGCGGGGACACGCTGATCCTTTTGGGTGGCGCTAGGCGTGTCTCGGCCAAGAAAAGTGGCTGTGAAAACCAATGGGATCCCATTTTGGGGTAGGTGAATTCACCACCCATTTTGGAACCTATTTTAGTGGGGATTGGGATGTTCACTGGGGGTACGATTTGGCTTTTGACCCATGGCCAAGTCTCTCCAGGTCATCATAAGTAGGTTTCGTTTCATGTTACCAGGTAGCCCAGGGCCAAATTGCCGGACTGCATTTTGCACTCAGGGGGGGGGGGTGAGAGATTGACGGGTGCCGCCAGAAGGTCGCCTTTCAAAGCCCTAAAATCGGGCACTGGATTTTCCCCTTGAAAGTTGCAATTTGCTGGTGGGTTCCATTGACATTGCCACTTCTGGAAGTCTAAAAAGGGGGATGATGAAGGACTGAGACCCCCTGAGGTCACATGCCACAATCTGCATTTGAGATCTTTGGCCCGAGGTCACAGGCCACAGATGCTGTCGGAGCTGCTGCAGGCCTTTCATTTGTGGCCGGGCCATGCTGTCGCACGCCTGGGGGACGAGAATGAGGTGCCGCTCAGCGACGAGGGCTTCTGGGTGGCAAGCGGCTGCCCGAATTTTGGGGGCCACCTTGTTGCTTCGTGTTTGCGGTATTTTCCGTCTTTCTTAAACCAAAAAGAAAACAGCGTATAAGTGTTTTTCCTTCTTTCTTTCTTAAACCAACAAATGAACATATAAGGGGATCCGAAGAGCTTGGTGCTTTTGCAGCCATTTTTTTTTGTGGGTTTCTAGGCTTTGAGCTGGTTTAGTGGGGGGTTCTAGTTAACCCACAAAAATAGTCATTTTTGGTTGGGGATCTGAGGGGGTCTCAAGAAGGGCAAATTTTGACAGCCGATTGAAGGGGATTCGAGAAAATGGTGGTAGAAAGGGCACACGTTCACAAAGACAAGCGTCCGCACACACGCACACACACACACACACACGAAAAAATGGACAACTGACACACAGCAACATGCAGAGCTTATGGTGAGGTGCAGCTTGAATTGAATGAATCAAATCAGGTTACCCAAGATTGGTGGTTTGGGGATTTGAACCTTGTAGAGGGTAGATGGGTCCCACTCCCTAACCACCAAGCCACAAAACCAAACCACAAATTCAAACCACCAAATAGAGGGCAGCTGATCAACAGGACTGAGCCTTCAGGCAAAATGCGCAAGCTCGTCACAGTGGAGATGATCAACCGGCTGTCATTTTTGCCAGGGGTGCACAAGGCTCATATGCTTATGTGATCATTCGCGACCACATGTCGAAGCGAGGCATGCTTTTGCAGCGGAGCTTCTTAGACTCTCGGCTGCTGGATCACTTGCCAAGCGAAAGGAAGCTGGGTGCGGCGCCTCGGCAGAAACTTGTTGGTGCGATAGGGAACGACCCAGGGTCTTTGGAAATGAACTGAAACGGTTTCCTTGAAGGAAGCCACATCGATGTGAGAAACGGGGTCGTTGCATGGCATTCCCTGCTTATCGAACCAGCAAGGAAATGGACTGGGGGCCCTTGGCTCGCCGGCTTACCGGTAAAGTCAGCTCACCCAGGGACCATGGGCTTGCCTTGGATTCAGCGTATCCTGCAGCTTCAAACTAAGAAACATGGGTGCTTCAGCGTATCCATTGCCCAAAGCGCACAGACATTTCTGGGCGTTTGAATCTTCAGGATAGTAATTTGCAACAGGAAATCGGACATCGGATTTCGGAGCATTTCGGATCCAATCCTCCTTTTTTCAGGATCCAATTGGCTCAGGTGGTCAAGCACCTTCAGTTGAAGGGCATTGGCTGGAAGCTCCTCAAGGGCAAAGCCGGCTCTCGGAAAGGCCAACAACTGGGCACTCGACGTGTGCTCTTTGCCGCTTGGCAAAGGATGGCAGGGTTTCCGAGCCATGCTTCTTGTCGGAATCTCCCAAAGTGGATCGATCGTTTCAAGAGATGCCGCCGGTAAATTGATCAACTTGGGACTCCGGGAAATCCAGCGCCCCATGGATGACGCCGCGCACGATGATTTGAGTGCGTGAGTCAAGAAAGGCAAGTGAGGTGCTTGTGACCCTTTGGCCACGATTTTTTTTTAATGGCGTAGTGGCGCAAGACTTCGAGTTTGCGTTGCGTGGATCGCGCCGGAACTTGGCAATCTTGGCAGGGCCTCGTGAAAGCGGGCCCTGTTCGTTCCATGTGAAGTGGATGTGTTAATAAGCCGAAACCTTTCCTCGGGCCCCGCAAACTTCAAAGCGCGGAGACCCTTTCAAGAACACTTTCAAAGATCTAGGAACACCTTCCTTCTATGACCTTGCAACCTGGTAGGAGCCAAGGCCCCATCTCTGTTTGCTTCGAACTTTGTTCTGACTTCCCTTAAGTTATATGTAACTTGCTGGTTCTCACACAGGAATGAGATGGAACGACCCCGAGAAACTCATCCCCGAGGGCTTCCTTCAAGGAGGACACCCCAAAACCGGTTCATTCCAAAAACCCGGGGCCTGGGTCGTTGCCTAGCTATCGCAGCAGCAAGATTATGTTCATGGCTGGAAAGCCATTGTACTTGCCTTACTTCCTTCGTTCCGTTTCCGACTTTGACCACTGGGAAGGACCACCGAAAAAGTTCGACCAACACGAATTTTGGGCCAATCCACTTGGCCATGGTTCAAAACCAATGGTGCCATGTTGGGATAGGTGCACCACCCATTTTAGAGCCTATTTTAGTGGGGGTTGGGATGTTCACTGGGGGGTACGATTTTGGTTTTGACCCATGGCCACTTCGTTTACCCAGGATTAATAAACCCGTCCCAAAAGTGATGAATCCCCACTAAAAGGGACACCCCCCTATTAATCAAAATCAACCAGGGTTCTGCTTAATCCGGGGTTAACCTTATTTTTGGGCCAATCTGCTTCGTTTGGAACAGGGCTCCTTAAAAGATACATTTTGCCCATTTGAAACATGGCCTTTTCCATCAAAACAAAGGGAAACCACCATTTACAAGGCAATGCTCAGGTGAAGAATGTCAGGATCCCTGTGGAAGTGAGACAAGCGAACCCTAGCCGCCGGCTCTCGAGCCGAGCGCAGGTTCTGCTGCCCCGGACGGAGGCCTTGCTGGCGCTGGTGCTGCGCCTCGCGGCGGCGCAGACGCGGCAGCTGCAGGAGCTGGTGCTGGTGTCCCTGGCTTCGAGGACGGCGTTTCTTGGCGCGTTTGTCCGGCGCGGTGTTGGGTTAAACTTACCTCTGCTGGAGAGGTTTTTTGGCGCGTTGCTTTTGCGGGATCCATGGCGTCGGGTTCCGGAAGTTGTCCAAAAGGTGAGAAGTTTGATAGATCCCTTGCAAGGGTCTAGTTTTCCAGAAGGACACTGGGACACCTGTTGGAGAAAATCCACCAGTTGGAAGGTGGGGCCATTGTTTGATCCTTGGATTAGGGTGGAGTGGGACCTCAAAGTCCCTTCGGCTGACTTAGCGACCACTCGCATGCAACCATAATCTAAGGATTTTCTATTACACCCTGGGATTCCCCCCAAGTGACATTATCCAGAATAATCCTGAATAAACAAAAAAACTGTTTTATTTTCTGGAAATGGGCTAGAATAGGATGATTCCCCCCAGGGCGTAGTTCTCAGGGTGTAAAAGGAAACTGCTTGGACACAAGCAAAAGAAGAGGGTCCCTGTTTGTGCGCCAGCGCGCGCCAGAACCTGTGCCCTGGGTATTTCTCATACGCCATGTTCAAAATCGTTCCCGTTTCCCTTTCTTGACTGCTATTGGGTTGGATCTTTAGACTTTAACTTTTTGGGAAATCAATGGCTTTTCCACTAAACCCCCAAAAAAGTTAAACTTTTTGACTACTCAACACCAACCAAGCTTTGGTCTCTTTTGGGCACTTTCGTTCGGGCGTTCTTTGGCTTTTTTTTTCCCTCTCCCTCCTCAGGAGAAGAGTTGCTGACAGCGAGTGCCCCAAAATAAAATCCGTCAGGACAGTGGTTTCAGTGCCCAAGATGGGCGCTCTGGAGCTAAACCTGGCAGGAGGGGGCATGGGGTGGAGTTGCTGGAGGCCAATGCCTGGGCTGAGTGAAGTAAGGGCTACTTCTCCACCCAGGTCGTCAGATAGGTTGGCATTCCTTTCGACCCGCAGGAAAAGACGAATCCGATCCAGCGAAGCTTACCGAATTGACCGCGCTAGCAGGGCCCCGAAGATCCGCCAGAGGGGGAACTATACACAGTTTGAAGAACACCATTCGCCTCTTTCTTGGAGAGGGTCTTTGTGGGGTTACGAATTCCTGGCTCTCTTTAAGAGAACTCTTTGGAGTACCCGAGTTACCCGAGTTTCCCCGTCAACAGCATCCGTCTAGGGGTTGATTCCCCATTCTTTTTAACCATCGTTCCTTTCACAAACCGGATCCGTTTCCCCGGGTGTTTGATGGTTTCCTGAAAAGATTCGGATCATTGGAAAGAATGGAATTGGAAGGTACCCCTCCCACCAACTAACATGGAAGTGCACAGAACCCGGTAGCCGGTAGAAGACGACTTTCCTTTTGGCAAGGGGCTTTGTGCACTTCCATGTTGGTTGGTGGAAGGTCGCCCGGCCTCTGGCGCCCGCTTCAGGCGGCCTGGCGGGCGCCATCTCCGTGCGCCATCAGAGCGGCCAGCGCGTGGAGATGTCGCTGCGGGAGCTGAGCGCCGCCTTGCAGGACAAGGCCGGAAGGGACGAAGGGACGAAGACAGGGGAAGGAGACCTGTGACTCCATAGTCAGGGAAACCAACTAGCAGGGATACAGGGGGAACCAGGTTGATACGGGAGGATTCCCCTGTTGGATGCGCCTTGACGAAGCTTAAGTTTGAAATGGCGCCAAGGGAATCCCCGCATATCCCCGCTCCCTCCGTATCCCCGCTTGTTCGTTTGTCCAACATAGGTGTGTCTCCCAATCTGAAGTCTCCTCAGAGAATAAGTCACGCAAGGTTGGCTGAGTATGACATGTAGCATGAAGACATACACATAGGTGGCCTTTTTGGGTTGTTTGGCTTGAAAGATGGAGGGCGTTTCTTGGCCCTTGAAAGGACACCTATGCCTGACGAGAAAACTAGGGGGTTTCAAGAAAAGCGAGTTGCCTGGATCGATCCAGTTGCGATCGCTTTTTTCCATCCACTTTGCCATCCAAGAACCATCGACAGTGGCTGAAAAAAACAGCAACTTGGCTATCTAGGTGGTTTGGTTGAAAGCCAAAACGGTGTCCTTTTTGAGGAGGACTCTGTTCCAAAGTGGTTTTGGTTTTAAGCCGAAGCGGTTTTTTCCTTGAGGCAGGCTGCGTGCTTCGCCACACCTTCAACTCCCTCAAAACGCGAAGCTTTGTGGTGTCCGCCTCTTGGCGAGCAGTCTGCACAGGGAAGGGCTCGAGGTTCTGACCAATTTTTAGTGGCAGTCCTTGGACTGCTTGGGGACTCGCTATATTCCCCAGAAACTAGGAGACTCACTCATTTCCCCATGCCTTATTGGGCGAGTGTGGCTTGGATGTCTCCAGTGTGACTTGTATTGCTGCCTCGACTCCTGGACGCACTATTTGTCATTAAAAAAAGTAAACAACAACTGTTGCAGGAGTCATATAAATGCGGGAGAAAAAACAACGCAAACAAACCATAAAAAATAAATCATCAAGAAAACGCCAGTTAGGCTGACAGCGTAGGCATCAACTATTGCGGGGGTCATGTTTCTACCTTGGCTGGCAGGCAGTGCACGTCTAGGGGGCATGCGCCTTGCCGAGTGTGCCAATTCAAGAACAGACATCTGCAGCAGCCCTGATGTTTGATATTCATATATATATATACTGTGCTTAGTTCTATTTTCGGAGGGTACCCAATTTCGGGGTTGGTTTAAATCCAGTTGCCCAGTGGGGCCCTTTTCCTTTTTTTTGGGGGACGGGTTCCCCTTTAAACTCCACCAACCACAAACAGGGTGCCGATTCTTTTTGTCCCATGGAGATTTTCACTGGGCATCTGAGGAAAGGTAAATCAGGACCGCCGCATTTCCGCGGGTTTTGAGACCCAGGTTGCCTCATGTGGCGGTGCATCGTGCAGCCCAAGGCAGCCACCCCGGGCAATCCCGGGGCGTGACGCGTGCGTTCGGATCGATGCAATCCCAGGTGCAAGGCGAAATCTGGGTGGCTCCCATCCGGTTCCTGAGCTGAGCTTTTTGGTGGGTTTAGCGGTTGGACTTCCACTCAACCCACTGAAAGCTAGTCACTTCTCGCGGATCTGAAGCCGGGTAGCCCATAAGATTCACCTTGGCTGGGATGGCCGGGGCTTGGGCCCCGTGAATTCTTTATTTCCGTGCTATAGTTGGCACTGCAAAATGATGGGTATGTGGCAAGACTGGGGTTGTGCCTTCCTGGCCAAGCCTCAGCAAAGCTCCTATAGATGCCTTGAGAGCCTCAAGGGACAATCGCCCTCCTCCTGTGGATGGACAACATCCATTCCGCACCACGAAACCCAACGGAATGATGAATGCCCTGCAGAAACTTTCACATGGTTTTGACATGGTTTGAACGTGGTGCAGGATGTCGTGCATCCACAGCAGCATCCTAGTGACTCTGGCACGAGATCCGGCCAGGTCACTACTGTCCGTTGCCTTTGCGCGGGAGCTGGAGCCAGCGACGGTACTCATGTTCAGCACAGCCGAGCGCTTGGTGAATGAACGCTTGGTGGAAGAGAATGAGGAGCGGCTAGGAGGGTAAGTTTATAAGCATGCCGCGTCATTCCACATCATATCGGAGTGCTTGTGGGTTTAGGCTGTGTATTTGTTTGTTTGTGTGTGTGTGTTCGCGAGTCAGATGCAGCTTGATGCAGCTGTGGGAGCTGCAAACAACTGGGTGATTTTTTTTCCGACCTCACACGACCTCACCCCAAGTGGTGGTTTATGTGGGGAATATCCCCCCCAACCACCTTATTTCAGGTTGGTGAAATATACTAATTCACCCAGAAACAAGAGAGATCATGATGTGCTAGAGCAGGAGTGCATCATGCCTTGCGGCACCAGCTTTGACCAAGAGACGCTCGTCCTTCTGCACTTTGCATGTGCCGCTTCCGCTTTTCTTTCTTTTTTTCTGTGTGTGTTTTTTTTGGGGGGGAGGTGACACAGACCCCCACAGCCTGCGAGGAAGTGGTGTGGCTGCGGCCAGCATCAACCGCAAGAGGATGGCGCTTTGTACGATATGACCATTCGCCGAGCTTCCGGATACCTCCTGCACTCCACTTGATCCATGCCCAAAGAGCTACCGGATCCGCACGCCTGAGCTGGAGGTATCAAGGTGGACCACTTTCAAGACTCCGTTCTGGAAGACATGAGATGGCTGCAACATGAAATGGGACAGTGCCGCGATGTGATGCCTGGCCATGACCGACCTACGCTTACGTGACCGTGGACCCGACAGCGGCTTCCGGCTCTCGGCTCCCGGCAGGACTTTCAGAGTTGAAGCGCGGAGAATGCGCGGTGCGAAGTGGACGACGACAACGCGGGTGAAGAGCCGGGAAACGAGTCGGGAAGAAAACATGCGCGCCGCGGCACGACTTCGACAGCATGCCCACATGTTCACTGTGTGCAGTTGCTCCCAGGCACAAATGCCAAGCAGGCGAACAAAACAGAAACACGTTTTATCATCCCAGTTTGCAACCTAGTTGCTTTGGTCAGCATGTCAATTCCAACGCACCTGTTGCTTTGCCGGCCCGTTTTGGCTTGCAGACCCTCCCACCGGTGAGTGGGTGAAAGGCTCGGTGCTGTGAATTTGCAGCACCGGCCGCGCGGCATCAGGCGGGTTCCTTTGTGCCTTGTTCATAGACTCTGCTTCCCGACAGTTGCTCATGGGTCTGGCTGGCTGGCTCAGCTAAGCCCGTTCAATTATTGATCTACAAGGGGAGAACTCGAGACTTGGTGGAAACAGTTATTCGACTCCAACGAACATGGCACCTCACAGGCAAAAAACTTTCCAGGTAGTCCACAGGTGCCTTCTGATAGAAGCACTTCGCCATGCATCCTCCTGTTAGGTGATGCGAAGCCATGCGGACCTCTACATCGTGGGCATCGGCCACAACGAGGACTTGACTGCTATTGGGTCGGATCTTTAGACTTCAACTTTTTTTGTTGAAATCAAGTTGGGTTTTCCACTAAACCCCCAAAGAATTATTCACTTTTTGCAGGGGGGTCGTTGCAGCAACCAAGAGGAGGCGGACCGATTGCTGGCGCGGCGACTGGCTGGGACACTGGAGCGAGGAGGCTTCAGCTGCACAGGCGCGGGGCGGCTGGGCCAGAGGGATGTGGGGATGTGGGGATGTGAGGGGTAGGAAGGAGGCCGGCGTAAAGGGAAACCACACCAAAAGCCGCTTTTTTGAGGCAGGTCCCAATGTGAAGAGGCACCCACTTTGAGAATGTCCAAATCTTGGTGCTTCCCTTAAACTTGGGTTTTTAGACCTTGTAAGTCGGTTTAGTGGTTGGATGTCCGATATTTTTCTGCGCGAAAACTCAGTCACTTCTAGCTGGAGCTCTGAGGACGCCGTCTGATTCCTTGACGCAAGCCAGGGAGAGTGCAGTGCGCATTCCGTGGCAGTGCTTGCGCTGCAAGGGGCCGGTGGGATCAGGGCCACTGAGTTAGTGGTCAGGCTATCTAAATGACCAATATTCAAATTACAACTTCATAAATGAAATATATATGTACACTAACAACAATGAAAGCAGCAATAATAAGAACAATAATAACAATAACAATATCAATAATAACAATAATAATGACCATACCAATAACAAGCAGAATATTTGTTTGCTTTCCCATCATCAACCCTATCTTTTGTCGCTCCGCCAGGCGACCATGAAGCCCCAGAGCGCGAGCCCGGCCGCGTGAACATCGCCGAGACAGAGTGCCGCTGCGTCTTCTTCGTGCTGGCGCCAGGCAAAAGTCGTAGCTCCAAACCTCCCGACGGGTTTCAGGCTTTTAGCTGTTTAGGTTTAGTGGGGGTGTCCATTTAACCAGCTAAAAGTCAAGCTCTTAGCAGGGGGACTGAGGACAGCCCAGTTAAGGTCTACTTATTGCCTGACAAATCAAGGTTTTCAGACTATTCTTTTTTGACTTCTCCTGCCCTCTTGAAAAAAAAGCTGCGATGCGATGGCCTGTGTTTAGCTTGGATCTGGTGCACCATCCACTATCAGACCCCCATGAAATTAGGTAGACCTCAACTTGTTTTTGGCCCCCATGTTTACCGCTTGGTGTATGGGCGCCAAAACGCGATTGGTCGAAACACAGGGCCGCCCCCTCTAATGAGGATGAGACGGCTCCTAAATGTGACGCAAGAGGAAATCCCTTAGCATCGACCATTCCAAGGGTTGCTTGTTTTTTTTTTTTTTTTATGATCTCGACTTCTCAATTTTGAGCTTAAGAGAAACAAATCCCAACCTGAAAGTGTCACCATGTTTTGGGGTTCGCATAATTTTTCCAGGCCATTCGCAGAAGCCAACCCTCGACCTGAGCCCCAAGCCTCGCCTCCCGCCGGAGCCTCCGGCCCGCGAGGCGTCCCCGTGGATGCCGCGGTGGTAGCGCAGCTCCGGGGCGCTGCGGCGGCGGGGAAGTCCGCGCGGGGCGTCTACGAAGCCGGGCCCAGCGCCTGCCAGGCGTTGACACCCCCGCGCGTGGGTGGGTGGGTGGGTGGGTGGGTGGGTGGGTGGGTGGGTGGGTGGGTGGGTGGGTGGGTGGGTGGGGGGGTGGGTGGGTGGGTGGGTGGGTGGGTGGGTGGGTGGGTGGGTGGGTGGGTGGGTGGGTGGGTGGGTGGGTGGGTGGGTGGGTGGGTGGGTGGGTGGGTGGGGTGGTGGGGGGTGGGTGGGTGGGTGGGTGGGTGGGTGGGTGGGTGGGTGGGTGGGTGGGTGGGTGGGTGGGTGGGTGGGTGGGTGGGTGGGTGGGTGGGTGGGTGGGTGGGTGGGTGGGTGGGTGGGTGGGTGGGTGGGTGGGTGGGTGGGTGGGTGGGTGGGTGGGTGGGTGGGTGGGTGGGTGGGTGGGTGGGTGGGTGGGTGGGTGGGTGGGTGGGTGGGTGGGTGGGTGGGTGGGTGGGTGGGTTTTGAGGGTTGGTTAAGCCTCAGGGACACCAAAGGCAAACCACATGCCGGGGTGGCCGCTTGGGTTTCGCAAGCATGTTGAGGCGGCCATTTCAGTGATCGCGTGTGGAAGGTTGCATGTGGAGTGCTTGATGCATCCTTCCGGAAGCCTCGTAGTGGGGGGTCTGGGCTGAATGCGTAGGCCTTGACTTGAAGAAGACAGGTTGGATAGGCTGTGAGTTCAATCCAAGGGTCTGTTGCAGATGGGCCAAGAGTCTGCAGATGAGAGGCCTTGAGTCTTGGAGCCAGGACTTGTCTGAGTGGGGCCAAGCCATCCCCAATGCCTTCATACGGCCAGCATTGCACCTTGGATCCAACATGCTGGCTCAGAGTTGGAGGCTTCCGCCTTTTGCTCCCTTTTAGTTTGGTCAAACTTTGCCAAGTCCAACATGCACTTGCTCAAAACCCGGGTGCGGCCACCTTGGCAATTCTTTACAGATTGATTCTTATACATGGTCCTGGGTCTTGGCCATTCTAGGCCCGGGTTTTACAAAATTGCGAGCCTCACCTCTCCGCTCCCTTCGCATCGACCCGAGGCCCATCAGCCGCTACTTCCCCCGGGTCTCTGAGCGCCTGGTGCTGCAGGCGGCCTATGAGGAGCTGCTCAGAGCTGCGCCGAAGCAGGCGGACCAAACCGGTTCCTCCATTTGCTTAAGATGTTTTTTGTTATTTTCCCTTGTTGGTTTTAAAGGGGATCTATCACTACTGGAAGTATATTTATTTTTTGCCGGGGGCTTAAGCAAATGGAAGGGTTTCATCACTTCAGGTTTTTCAAGGCTTCAGGTTTTGCAGGTGTGAAGAGAAGAGGAGAAGGCCTTTGGCCCCTTAAACCCAGACCTCAGTTGAGTGGCCCTAACGTGTTGTTTTTGCTTGCCGTGTGCTTTGGCCACGCAGGCCGCGCTTTTGGCTGGTTTTAGGAGCAGTCATGTTTGCTCCCTTCAGGTGGAAGCCGACGGTCAAGCGGACTACATCAGAGGACGGCATTTGCACAGCTTCATACCTTGCAGTTGTCAGCCATCATCCGCACATCCGCATTTCAGATGTTACCCCAGGCTTTTGGGCTTAGTTTGGGGCTTTTTGTGTATAAGAATAACAATCAAAGGCTGAATGTGTTGGACTGTATAGGTCCATATGAACCCCTATGAACCAATGAACCGGCAGTTCTGGCTTGATTTTGGGACCAAATGGCCCCAAAGCCTCCCCAAACGGCCCCAAACGGCCATGGGTTCATATGGACCTATACAATCAGCCCCAAATGGACCTTTGAAATAAAAGATGGCAACTAAGAAAAACAATCAACAACTAAGACACACCATCAACAAGAAACCAAAGAACAGCGACTAACGGACAAGCAATATGTCTTGAAATAAGGCTTCACACCCCTGAGGCTTCACGGCGGATCCAGGGGGCCGCTTCACTGATCCCCCTCGACTCTTGGCCGCGATTTTCGTGCCGGGGTTTATATCTCTCATCGGTGCTGCTGCCTTTTGCCGGAGGCACCCCCAAAAGCGGAAAGAGGGGGCGCAACCCACTGGCCATCGTGTAACCACACATTTGAGGTGAGCCGTTCATGCCGCCAAAAAACGGCAAGAACAGACTTCACCATGATGGTTTCGGCAAAAAAAACAACGGGGCGCTTTTCTCGCAAAGCCCGCCTTTTAGGGATGCTTTTCGGCGAGTGGCAGGACAAAAAACGCGCCTCGCCTCGACGGCAGGCGAGTTTCAGTCGTTGATGGCTGGGGACGAGGGCCAGGATCACTCGGACTTCGCCCAGCTGGCCAGCCTGAACTGCACTCAGTGGATACAAGTGCGGGACAGCGTTTTTGTTCAATCCGGTAGGGCGGTAGGGGCGGGCAGAAGCGAGAATGAACCAAAGAAAGCGCCGGTGGTTACAGCAGGCCCCAAGGTCTGGCAAAGGGTTTGTTGCTTTTGGGGCTATTTGAATGAATGCCGACATTTGCCAGGCCCCAACTGGGGTGATTATGTTCGCTGTTTCCAGGATTGTCAGAGTCAGAAACTGGGGTGGGTTGCACTTAGGGGGACACTTTGGTCATGGTAGAAGAACGAGGCCAGGCCAATGGCTGGCAAATGGTTTGTGAAGTGACCACCTAACGACTGTTTTGGGGCGAATTATGCGAGCCATTGGGGAAAGGAGTTCTTGTTCTTTATGTGATTCGTGAAAAAAAAACCGTGTCAGCAGGCGCATGGTCATGGATGCCTGTGGAACGTCCAAGGAAGGAAGGGTCTACTTGCACTTCATGTGCAAGGTACCATCGAGTCATGGGAAATGCCTAACATGGCCCTGTTTTCACCCTGCTCTGGTGAGATTATAGAAGGAAGCCTCATTGACTAAAGGGGAGTGCTTGGCAGGACTTGCGCCTGGTCTTGGGTGCAGAAGACAGCACTGAGACCTTGAGGTGTCTTCTGGAGGACGGCATGGGTCACACGCCGTGCTGTTCGACTTCACCTCCACTTCACCTCCATGGTTTAGTTCCCAAATTGGAGTGACATGAAGCGCTGAACCCAGTTGACGGGCATGAAGCGCTGAACGCCTGAGGAAATGAAAACTCTCTAGTCGAACGACGTGCAACTGGACCTCCATGGTTGAATTCCCAAATCGGAGTTGACAAACATGAAGCGCCGAAAGCCCCCCCCCCTGACGTGGGCGTGCAGCAGCCGGCAACATGCAGGAGAAAGCCTCGTCCATCATGTCCTCAGCAACGATGCTACACGGCTCTGCGATTCGGCCGATGTACTTATCTTTTCTACCAGGCGGGATCTCGAACACGCAAAATCTGCAAGATTTGGCATGGAGAGGCACCAAAGCTCCCAGGAGTAGTGTTATGAAGTCAAGCTGGGTATGGGTCAAAATTAAGCCACCAGGGGACCGCAGGTTAGTCCTTGGTTCCATTTACCAGGGTTCAATTTTGGGCGCATATTTTTGACCCACAGCCAGCTCTTGCAAGAGTAAGGGGATTCTATTTCATGGCTTCTTTTCTCGCCTCATTGCGGAGTTCCAAGTCTTCAGAAACGCGTGTAACATAGGCTGGTGAAGAAGTCGCACCAAAGCCTGCAATCTGGGGCGTCGTCAAATGTAGAGCTCCCGTTTGGCATCCGCTTTCAAAAGGCACAGGGCGGCATGGGTCCGAACTGGTGGCCATGTTCTGGAGACTCCAATCGAGCCACAAAAAAAGACGCGTAGATGCAGGTTAGTACGGGACAATCCCAACCATAAATGGGCGCAGTCGCCCTGTGGATTCTTTACGTGGCTTTGGGTACATCTAGGGGCTGATTCCCCATTCTGTTCAACCATCGTTCTTTTCAAAAACCAGCTGTTTCCACAGGGTTTTTGGTGGTTTTCTGGAAAGAAGCATCCGTGGAAAGAATGGGGAAGCTACTCCTAGAGTAATTACACGGTTTTGCTACCGGGTTTTGGTTGTGACCCGGTTGGCCAGAAGGCAAGCCCCTTGCCCCCAGCAGGCGACGTGCGCACCATGCCGGCCTGCTGCGCCACTCCATCACACGCCACGACCCCTGCGAGCCACTGCCAAACGCCCAAGAGCACAGCCGCTTGGGCGAACCGCTTCAGCCACAATCAAAAGCCGGGTAGAGGGAGGTTTGTAAGTGAGACTCACACCCAGAATTCGGTGCGGCCGCCTTTGTAGTTCTTTACATTGGTTGGTTGGCCATTTTCATTCCGCCTTTTGATTGTGACTCTATGTGCAAGCATGTTTTCGGGATGGATCTTGAGTCCCATCCACCCCCCCTTCCCCAAAAAGCAAAACAACTCGTCGCTGTTTGCTGTGCCGTGCAGACTGAAGGCAGGCCTGCTAGAAGGCACAGCTGTGATTCCAGCGAGCTTCTGCGTGCCGGTGTTGGGATCTCCTCACTCAAGGAACTCACGAAGTTTCCCAAGGTCGGGAGACTCACAAACTTTCCCATGTCCTCTTCTAGGTGGTTTCCGGCCATCTCCTTAGGCTTTTAGCTTTTTCGTGCTTAGTGGCTGGATTTCCACTTAACCCAACTTTTAGCGGAGGATCAGAAGACAGACCAGTCTTGTGGGAGAGCCTCAGTGATTTTGACAGAAGCTCACATTGAGGCTAGCCGGCATGGCCCGATGGTCTGCAATGTGCCCTCTGAGAATCAGCTGATTTGCCTTGAGAAGGCCGGAAGCGGCAAGCGGCAAGCGGCAACCCGGGAGGGTGCAATTTGTTGGCCTTCGAAATGGCCCACATCTCACATCTTTCGAAATAGACAAAAGGAGTAATTCGTACTTGTGCATTGACTTTTTGACCAACCCCAAACCGCCCAATAGCCCAAGCCTCACCCACTCCAACACCGGCACCCCGACCCCCAAACCCCAAGCCCCAAAAGAAAAACGCCAAACCCCAAACCACTAGCCCAATCCTCACCCACCCGACGCCCCAAAATCCCCCGACTCCCCACGGATCGCCCGCGAGAGGCGCTGCACCACCTGCCGGGCGGCCCGGTGGACAGCATGGCCGTGGGCTTCGGCGTGGTGGACGGCCACGAAGGCGCGCGCGCGCGAAGTGATCGCGAAAGCGGGCCTGCGGGCCGAGTCGGGCCGGGTCGAGCCGACCTCACCCGTTCCGTTCCAGGGCACCGGTCTTCTGGATTTCTATGGCCGGAAGCCGAAGGGACACAACAGTGGGTTACTGCCAGCCAAACTTATGGGATTAATTTTCCCCTTCATGATGGGCTGTTTGAGGGTCCAGGTGTTTGGTTGGACCTTTAGGCTTTAGCTTTTGGGAATTGAAGTTGGTTTGCCGTATTGAACCCACAAAAAGTGGTTCACTTTTTGCAGAGGGGAGAAAAAGCAACCAAGTCTGAACATAGGGAAATTGGATCCGCAAAACTGGGGTGGGTGCCCTTTCGATTTCCATTACCTCAACAAGAATCACGGCCCAAATGCCTGCCAGAAGCCTCTTGACTGCTGGGTGTTTTTCCATTTCCCCCCGAAATACCCCTCAGCCGCCCCTCACGCGTATTTGTTCGGGTTTCCGGTAAGGAGCCGCTT
>CAUJNA010003827.1:476451-521299 GCA_963377175.1 Effrenium voratum
CCCAATATCCCCTAATCTCCTCGAATAGAATAGCCTACCATGCCCCAATATTGTTTTTCGGGTTGACTCACTCATTTGAGCTCCAAAATGTGTCCTTTTCGGACCCAAAAGGATGGAAACCCCTCACTCATTTGGGTGTGGCTCAAAATGAAGCAGGAGGGGCAAACCGCAAGACGGCCTTAGTTTCCACTTGCCGATCGGGCAAGCCACGTTGGAATTCTCCGGTTTTTTGAGCCACAGCCAAATCTGCGCTCCCAGTGTCGGCCTGTAGGCTCGGGCCTGGTGGCTGCGGCACTGCCGCCGGGCGCTGGAGACGCATCCGCTGCTCCAGGGCCGCGCCTACCGCCGGACCCTGCTGCAGAGCCTCCAAGAAAAAGAAGAAAAATCGGCTCAACGGACCCGGGCCGGTCGTCTTTTTCTGGATACGGCCTTTATTGGGCGGTCGTTGAAAGGGAAACCAAGAGGAAACCGCAAAATGCTCGGATCCCCCCATTTTAAAGCACGCACTGGGTCTGTCGTGTGCTTGCTGGGGCTAGCCTTCTTGGGGGTAGTTGAAAGGGAAGCCAAACGGAACAAAGCACTTAAAACAAACAACAAAAAACGCATCCCCCGATGTTCGGATTTTTTTCAGCCAGCAGGGCCACCTACTGGTTTCCATGGGAAACGATGGCCGCTTTGAGAGGTTCCAAAAGGAGACATCTGGGTCTGGAGTTGTCTTTTTTTTTGAGACTCCCACAAAAGGCCATGGCAGCGGACAGGTGGCTCCTCTTTTTTTGGAGGGTAGCCTTTGGAGGGGTTAGTTGAAGGGAACCCATAAGGAAACCAAACCAAATCATCGGATCCCCCTATTTTAAGACACACCCAAGTGGGTTCCGGAATTGGTGGGAACCACTAAACTGGCTGGGTTCCTTTTGAATTATTTTCGGGCTTTTTTGTTTTTCTGTGTGGTTTATCTTCCAAACCAGACCCGAGGGGCAAATCCCAAGCTCCAAACGTCAACTTCCATGATTGGATAGAGGGTGGGGTATATAGTCCCCTGACACAGGCGTCGGAGATGGCTTCGGAAGCTTTGAGCTTTACATGGCACATAGCCGTGGCGGGGGGTTCTCCAAGTAGGTCAACTTGGCCAATTCTCTGACTTCGATTTGGCAACCCTTGTTGGTCTCCCGATTCTTCTCTTGGATTCTTGGATTCTTGGATTCTTCACTTGGGAAGCTTCCTTTTTTTGGCCCCTTTTCCGAGCCTCGCCCAAGTTGCTCTCCGAGGAATTGCGTTTCCACCGACTCCCTCAGCATCTCTCCGAGCATCGCGTCCTTCCAGCATCTTGGCACTGGCCAGCATGGTCTCGATGTCTGCAGGACATGCGGGCCACAGACTGGCTTCTTGAGCATATCTTGATCTTTAGATTTCGACTAAGCCCACCAAAAGTTACACTCTTTGCAGGGGGATCAGCAGCAACCAAGATATAATTTGGCAAGATGTGAGGTGGGATCACATGGCAAAAGCGTGGCCAGCTGGCACGAGCGTGACCTTCCGTGCAATTTGCTTTGTGGTTGCCAGTGAATTGCCGGTCACCAGTGACCAATCCAAAAGGCTCGTGTGAGGATGTTCTGCTTTTGTTTGCCTTTTTTTTGGGGGGTGGGGGCGGGGTACCAGTCAGTGAAATGGGATCACCCAAATTGTCCCTTGTTTGGCTTCTCTTCTGTGGGTTCCCACCTTGCCATTTGGTTTTTCCCCCCAGCCTGCACGGCACCAAGGCTGGGTGCCCAGGATCTGATCAACAACGAGTGCGCCAACGCGCTGGCGGACACCGTGAAGGTCCGCGTGGTCTCCGAGGCGCCCACGGCACCTCGGACGAGACATGAGGGCGGTTTGGTGTCCGGATGCGGTGCTCTTAGTCAAGGCTCGAAAAAAGTTCTCCTGGTGGTTTGGGCCATGTTTTGAGCCAAGGGTTCCAAAGGGTTCACCTGGTAATTCTGGGCCCTTTGGTTTTCTTGTTGCGGGGGTCGCTGGATTCCCCCGAGTCAAAGGTTGACCGATCTGGTTTCCCCGGATGTGGTCCATGTTGAGTCAAGGTTCCAAAAGGTCTAGTTTTTGGTCCTGGGCCCCTAAGGCGCAACTGCGTTTTGGTTTTCCGTCCCCGAGTCAAAGGTTGATCATACTCTGGTGGTTTTCATTGAAACGATCGCCACTTTTGCAACCCAACAGGGAAACGGAGGAACCTGTGTATTTTTATCAATTCGTCATGGCCCCGAAAGATGATCTCACCTTTGATTCGTGGGGTCCCAACTGGGCAACTGAGGAGATGAACATGGTGAAGACGGGAGATGCGGAGACGGACACCTTGGACGCTTGAAGGCACCGCCCATCTGTAGGCACCTTGGGGTCCTTGGGGTCATGAAGGCCATTGCGCGGAGGGGGGGAGGCCGGAGGCAACGCAGTGGACATTCTTTGCAAACAAGAAGCAGCCAGCTTGCATGCCATTGGCGTGGCAAGACGCTTCTGTGGCACTCGCAACACCTCTTGCGGTTCATTGCTCAGCACAACTGTGCCTAGCGCCGGGTGCACCGGACTGCTTGCACAGGTTGGGTTGTAGGCAGCTTGCTTGGCACTCCTTGCGCCGCGCTGCTTGCATGGTTTCATCGTCGAGGTGGATGTGCACAAATGCAAAGCCAAGCGCAAATGTCCGACCTCATCGAAGAATCGCGCATTTTAGCAGTACTCGTGCATACGCAGGCAGCAAATTTCAAGTCTGCGAGGGGACAGCCTGTGCAATAGTTCCATGTTGTGTTGGGGCCATTACCCGCGAGAACTGAGCTGTGTAATCACATGCAATCGTTGTGGTAAATCAATCTAGGACTGTACGAGGGACATGCTGGGACGTTGGCAGATTTGGAGAAGTCCCATCAAGACACAAAGCATAGCACTTCCCCAGAATTAGCTCCCTTTTTTGTTTTCTTTTCTTTTTTGGGGTCCCTTTGTTTCCACTGACCAGGCAAAAAAGATAATTTGTTGCTGGGGTCCTAATTCCAGCCCAGATCAAAGCTTTGCTTCGAGCGTGCGCTTGAGGATTGGGGCGAGCAAGTCAACCAGCCCCTCGGCGGAAAGCGCTAGGCGCGCTGGGATGCAATGGCGTGTGGCGCCACTTTTTTTGGAGGGCACCTCTCTTTGTGTGGTTTTTCCAAGAGGAAGCCCACCTTTTTGTGGTAGTTCGGGCTCAGTGGATCACCCTTGAGGTTTGGTCTCGCTGTACATTCAGCGAGTGTTTAATTTCATCCAATGCGCAAGGGTTGCCGCGTTGCCCGGACGCCCTTGCGTCGGCCTGACTTTTTCAGCTTGTTCGCGCTTGTCTGCGCGAGGCCAATTTAGGCAATTTTCCAGCGCCTCCAAACCCCGCGTTCTCTCGACCGCTTCCTGCACGGGGCACGCGCGATCCGCCGAGGCAGCGGCTGAAAGACTTGCGGAAGCTGATGCGCTGCCTCTTCCAGGCCTTTGACACAGAGGACCCCATGATGAAGAACAGCCAGGCGCGGATGCTTTCGATGGCAAGGGGGCAAGGCGAGTTGTTGGCGGATGGCCGTATTACCGTATTGCCAGCACAGGCCGTGCATTGGTTGCAAAGTGAATCTGATGGGACAAGGGATGGCGATATCCTGGAAAGTACTGGCCTGTTCAAACGAAATCCTTCATCTTTGCCTTGGGTTACGCAAGGATTTGGTCCCCTTTGTCGTGGCTTCTTTTGGGGCTTGGCCACTTTCTCATTTGGCTGTGAATTTCAATGGGGGACCCCTCCCAAATGGGTGGTGGCACACAAATGATGTCCACCAGAGGGCCCCTCATTAAGCTTCCCACGCATCTTGAAGAGCCCAGTGGTCGACCGACCTACCAATTTTTGCACAGGCGTTTTTTGCGTGTTGCCTCTCGCTGCGCAACGCGGCCAGGTGCCAAGCTTCACCAGCAACCGCCGACGCCTGGTGCACCAAGCATTGGCTCTAGCACGGGAGCGGCTGACGGTATCGGTGGTCATTGCCCTCCCACCAATCAACGTGGAACCCGACAGGGGGGTGCTGGAAGACCATTCACCTTTTAAAGGGTCCCTGTCAGGTTCTAGGTAAGAAGGGTGGGAGTGTAGCCTATGGTTTAATTTGGGAGGACATGGGGGGGGCCCATTTCCTTTGGTTTAATTCAAAGCGTCCGGTTACTCACATTGACATGCCTAGCCAAGAAAGCCAGAGCCAAGGACAGAAATATCGTGGTTGGCAATGCCTGGTGATGCTGAATAAAGCCGTGCATTCCGACATTTTCGCCATCACTTTTGCGGTTCTCACCATCTATACCCTTTTCGCTCCGAATGTCTTACTGCTCTTCGGGCTGAGCACGGAGTACACCTACTCAGTGGCCTTGGTGAACACCATCGTGCTGGCCTTCTTCCTCGTGGAGACCTTCCTGAGCTGCGTCTTCATCAACGGCTACATGCGCTCGGGCCGGGTGTTCCTGGACATCATGGCCATGGTCGCTTCGGTGCAGTTTGCTTGGAGGTCAGGACTGAATAACTTTTCTCCAACGAAGAAGCCAGTAAACCATTAAACCAGTAAGTCATTAAACCAGTAAACCATTAAACCACTAAAAGTTAAACTTTAGTGAATAACTTTTTGCCAACCAATGTTTTTTTTTCTTCCCCATTAAAAGATAGTCACTTTTCGCAGGGGAGCAGCAAGCCACCAAGTTGGGGAGCAGCAAGCCACCAAGTTCTGGTTTTCCCTTTAACACCAACTCAAAACCATCATCCGCTCTCATGGTGGAGTGTCATTGGTATTAACCGGTCCCCTTTGCAGTGGCTTCCCAAATGATGGAACATCGACTTGGCCACCCCGAGCCATTTGAAGAGCCGAGGTCAGCCTGACGGGAGACACCCTGCTGCAGGCCCAGCTCTACCCCTCCGCCGAGGCCTCGGTGGCGGACTCGCGCATCACGGGCCGCTCCTCGCGGATCTTGGAGATCCTGAAGTTCGCCCGGCTCTTCCGCATCGTGCAGCCCTGTGGCTGTGAATTTGGGTGCATTTGGGCGATATTGGGGGGGGGCCGGCCGGCAAAACGGGAAGAAAACAAAAACAAAGAAAGGGACAAACAAGCAAGCAAGCAAGCAAGCAAGCAAACAATAAAAGAAGCCAGCAAGCAAAAAAACAACAAAGAAGCAAACAAACAAGCAGCTGAGATATTTTGAGAGTCTGCGGGCGTGCTCTTCGAAGGCTGCTGCGCACGCTTCACGGCATTGTGTGGCGGAATTTCTTGCGTCCACATCATGGCCTGGCGCAACAGCTTTACCACAAGAGGCAGGGCTGAACCGGCGAAAGTCGATGGCTTAGAGTTGAGAGCCATAACAAGGGAGCCGTTGCAGCCCATTGCCAGGTGCCCCCCTTTGTGTGTGTGTGTGTGTGTTTTGGGGGTTTAGGGGGTAAATGGGAAACCACCCCCTAATTCCTGAACCACCAAATCCAAACCACCAACTAATTGGAGGGAAGCTGACATTAATCATTAGTTACCATTTGGCCCTGTTTGTTTCTTGCAATGGCTGTCATTCTTGGGTGGAGAAGGAAGGAAGTTGGAAGCATTGCGCGGACCCAGTAGCGGTGAGCTATTGATGCACATGGGGACCTCACACTCTTAAGAGCCAAGCTTGTTGCTGTCCAATGTGAACGCGCGTGGACAAGTCGTTTCCCCTTGACCGGTAATGTGGTGTTTTCACAGAGACGGCCTTGTGGCAGAAGTGGCACTTTGCGCCTTGTGCTCCTGAATAAAGGTGGGTATGTGAACCAAACAATTGGGCACAACCCCAACTTAAACCAACCTAACAACGGGTACCAGCTCCAAACACCCTGACTTCAAGGGAAGCCGACGTGAGGGGTTCCACCCACCCAGCCACATTGCAGGTTGTGGCGCGTGTTCCAGGACCTGGACGAGGTGCAAGTAGCCTTTTTTTGGCGCTGGAGCCCTTTTCGGGGCCGTTTCAGGGAAGCAAAGGGACATCACCGCATTTTGGGGTCCACCGCCTGTGAGACAAACCTGTAGTGTTGACCCCATATTAATCAACCCCAGTTTACGAATAGGGGTTGCTTCCCTCCAAAACTGATGATTCCCCACTAAACCCAGGGGCACCCCCCCAATAATAAACTGGGGTTGATTTGATATGTGGTCAACCTTTCTGTGCCACAAACCTCTTCTTTTGCTAAAAGCCTTATCCTGCCCTTTGACCTCGGCCTTTCCCCACTCGCGTTGCTTTGCTTTTGGCTCTACTGCTATTGGGTTGGATCTTTAGACTTTAACTTTTTGGATTCCCCTCATATTTCCTTTTAACCAGAAAAAAGTTTAACATTTTGCTGGGGATCTACAGCACCCAAGTCGGCGCTGTGCTTCAGAAGAAGACCGGGAAGCTGCCCCCCGAGCAGCTGGACTTCTTCGTGATGGTTGGGGGCTTAGCAACGGTAGCGGTAGGCTGAGCTTTTTGGTGGGTTTGCTTAAAAAACACAGGGCCGTATCGTATCCTTTTTGGTTGGTTTGCTTACACAAAAGTTGGTTTGGTTGCTTAAAACAAAATAGGTGTCCTTTAGATGGGGGTTATGCCCCATTTACCAGCGAAACCCATCTATTTTTCCAAGAGGCCACCTATGACCGTTAACGGTAGGCTGAGCTTGGAGCTTGAGGTGGCCAGGGCTCCACTTTTTCACTACAGGGCTGGCTTAGACCCAGGGGTGGTGCATTCCCCACCCAGAGGCTCCTGGGGCTTTCAATGGAAGACCCCTCCATTAGACACCCCGGATCTGGGCTGAAGTCCATCCAGGGGAAAAGTGGAGCCCTGGAGGCGGCAAAGTGGTGCGAAGAAGAATCAACCTGGATCGATCCAGTTGCGATCGCTTTTTTTCCATGCACTTTTCCCCAAAAACCAGCAACAGTAGCTGAAAAAAGCAGCACCTTGGCTATCTAGGAATGTTTTATCTCACTTCAGGCTGGGCCTGTGTTTGTGCCGCACAACGTTCGGGAATGGTTTGGATGCGATGTCTTGGGCGGTCTCTGCACAGATCCTTTCCGCTCTTTGGGAGATCCCTTCTCCTTGGAACTGGGGACGGGCGCTTTGCCAAGCCAAGCAGCTATCGCTCTCCCAGGCCATGCGCCTGGAGTTTCCTGAAAAGAGGGACGCCTGGCTGGATTAGTTCCTCCCACCTTCGCCAGTGGGAGATACGCACAGATTTGTGACAGACGTCAGCGCAACGAGCATGAAACCAGACCCCCATACTGTAGGTCGGTGTTTGCCGTATCCAGTTTCTCCCAGTTTTTGTGTTCGATGTGTGGCCAGTTCATCTCTCCAGCGCCATCTTGTCCATGGGTTGCAAGCCTCCGTCGCAATGACTCACGTGCTAGGTGGCTCCTTCACGTTCACGCTTGAAATTTGGCCGGAAGCCGCAAGAGCCAGCCAGCTTTGCCAACCGACAGTTCCTTGGACTGCACTTGTCCGGAGTGATTCCTTCGGAATGTGACTCCACTTGGCATGGCTCCTTAAAAGATACATGTTGCCCATTTGGAACATGGCTTTTTCCACCAAAATAAAGGGAAAACCACCATTTGCAAGGCAATGTTCAGGTGTATAATGTAAGGATCCCTGTCTGGGAGGGGATGATCAAGGACGACTCCAATTGAAATGGAGCCCTCAAGGTTTCTCAATGATCCCCATCTTGCCCTTTTTGGCAGTTCAAACCATGAAAGGTGGGTATCGCTTGGTGGGGGTGACGTGTTAATGGGAAATATCGGGAGCCCGGTTTCTGGGCAAGTTGACGGCAAGGCCAACTTTCCCTTGCGCCAAGGTACGGGACTATGATGAGCATCAAGCCCGGGGCGTTTCAACGACTGCCGCTTGCTTGGATCCAAGGGTGCTGTCGTCATGCGTGTTCCGATTTGCGGGGCAGCCGCTGACAGGCCATGCAGGAGCAGACTTTCTTGGAATGCTCATTTGAGTGTGTCGTTTTTTTTTTAGGTGACCCACACAAATTGTGGGAAGCGTTTTCAAGGTGTCAGGAAACCATGAGTTCATCAAGCGAACGGTAAAACCGTGATTGCCTGACACCTTGAAAAAGCTGTCGGAAATGGGGTTGGATCCTTTTTGTGGAGTTGGTACCCTTTGTGCTTGTTTTTTTGTTTGGCAGCAAAAGCAAAGAAACACGATTTTAGTAGCTCCTCGAAAACCCACTCCCAAATGGCTGTGGGTCAAAACCAGTGGTGCCATTTTGGTTGGTAGATGCACCCACCCCTTTTAGAACCTATTTCAGTGGGGATTGGGTTGTTCACCGGGGCACACCCAAATGGTCATCCCGCTTCCCAGGAGGTGGTTGGGGGTCTCAAAACCAGGTGGTTGGAAGGCCCTGAGTCTAGCCTAAGTCAATCGAATTGGAGCCTCTGGGTTGGACAATTCAAGTGGCTGTGGTGGTCAAAACCGTTTTGGGATCCCATTTTGGTTGGATTGGGTGAACTCACCACCCATTTTGGAACCTATTTCAGTGGTTGGATTGGGATGTTCACTGGGGGAATTTTCGGGCTTTTGACCCACAGCCAAGTGGCACTTCCCCTTGGAGAACTCGACTGCCACTTCTCGAGGAACCAGCTCGGCGCCGTTGCTGCCATATGGGACCTGCACCCCAAGACGAACTGCGACGGAACCTTCGCCTCCGTCATTGACGAGTTCCGCGTGAGGCGGGCGATGTGGCAAGCTCCATGTGGATTGCGCTGGGGGAACCCTCCCAACTAACATGGAAGTTCAAAAAGGCCCTTTCCAAGAGGAAAGTAGTCTTTCTACAGGGGTTTGTGCACTTCCATATTAGCTGGTGGGAGGGAATATGACATGGCTTAGCCACACACGTTGGAAGAAGCCAGGCCAGAGGGCAAGCGGGCGCTGCAGAAGTGCCAAGAGGATGTGTCGCGAGTAAAGGCTTCCTTCTCCTTGGTGCAGAAGGCGGGGTGCAGTGAACTTGTGACGTGCAAGGGCGGGAGGTTAAGTGCCTTGCTAGGATTGTAGTCATAGGCTTCCAACCGCCCTCCCCCCGTCTTCCTCAAACAAACACTCTTTGGTCAGGTCATGAGGGGGCTTGGATCATACGTCAAAGGCATGTGTGTGGAGATACCATTTGTCCAAAGCAAGCTCTTCAAGTCAGGGGTGATATCCAGGGCGGTGTTGCCAGAACTGTCTTCGGGCGGCTCGACGTTGCCGAGGGGAGCCCAGTTTTGTATGCATGGTCACTGGAGCTGCAATTCAGGTTGCCCGTTGGTGGTTTGGATGGGTGGTGGCGGATTTGAACCCCTAGTTCTAGTGGGTACATGGACACCCACCCACCCCCAAACCAGCCAGCGATGCGGCTTCAAGCTGAGGTCAGTGGGCCAGTGGTGGTGAAAGTGTGCCTCATCGTCTTGGGCGTCATGGGCATCGTCATTTTGCTTGATGCCTCGCTGGAGGACGCAACGCATCCTTCAGCGGGCGTCCTCACCAGCTACCACTCACATGAGCAGAGCACATGTTAGCAGGTTCTGCACTGATTTGATGCGGTTTTTGATGATCCTGGGCGCTCTTTTGGGTGCTCCAAACTCAAGATTCTTTTTTTACCACCGTAAACCCAACCAAAAACAGGCACCTCGAAACTTCAACAACAGACAGCCCCAAATGAAAAACCCCCCCAAAACTGGTAAATGTCCTTTTGGCTTCCCTTTGAACCCCCAAAAAAACATGGAGGACCATGGGGACTATCAGCACCTGGCGCACTTGGACGGCCTGGCCGGTTCGAGCGCATCCGTGGTCTCACAGGGGCAGCTGGGACGGGGACCGAGAAGGGGTTCCCAAAGAGGTTTGGGTGTGTTGTTCTTTTTTTTTGTTGGGGGGGGAGGGGCGTTTTTGTTTTTTTTGGGGGGGGAGAGGCGACCCCCGTTTGGATGGTTGTTGAGGGAAAACGAAACAGGAAGAAGTTACGCAAGCATAGATTTCAGATAGCAAAGATAGGCGGATGAGTGCAAGCAGACAGCACCCCCCGAAGAGCTAACGGCTGTCAAGCTCGCAAGAAATGCGCGCGAACTAGCTGCCCAAAAAGCACCTACACCGGCACCCCAAGTTGCATGACCCCTTGCACCCTGCCATCAATCTCGCCAGCACCTCAGATTTATCAACACCCCAAACAGCACCCCAAAACAGCACCAGCACCAGCACCCAAACTGCATGCGCTAGCACCCTGCCGTCAAAATGCGCCGCAACGTACCACAAACAGCTCCCAAGCAACACTCCAGCATTTGCACCAGCACCCCAACTGCACGCCCCTAGCACCCAGCTGTCAATCTTGCAAATCACTTTCCCTTCTTTATTAGAAGCTAGAACCCTATAGCTTTCAGCTATCTGGGGAATTGAGGGCATACTAATGTCGAGACAAAGCCAAATTATGAGCAATGACAAGGAGCAATTGATTTGGGAACGGATGTGATCCCAGAGTACTGCAATTTGTCCGAGAAAGAATCAGGATCATTTGTTTGACCCCGCCGCCATGAATTCTGCACAAGCTTTGTCCAATTGCCCGATGTCTCTGATCCCATTTGGGAGGGGAACCAGGGAAATTTTGGCAAGAACTTTTTTCGTGGCCGACCCGCTTGGGGTTTTTGGTTTAGGAAACAGCCATGACGATCAGGAGTTTTGACGGTGGTTCTCTTTTCGAGGCCTTGCCTGTATGCCTTGCCTGGCGGTCCGTTAGAGTTATAGTAATAGCTCTTGTTTTTTTGATGTGTGTGTGGGTTCCCCCTATTTCGGCACATACCCAGGTAATTCGTTGTAATATCGTTTTGGTAAGTCAGCTCGAGTTTTGGACGCTGTGAGCACAAATAGTTTGAAACCTATGGTTTGGCTGTATTTGGTTTCCCCTTTCTAGTGAAAAGGGGGAGGTCTATTCCAAGAAACTCCCAGCTTGGTGTGTCATTTCCTCCTTTTTGATTGGTTTGAACAGTAAACCCCAACATCGAGGTCCCCGGCATTTGCTCCAATCCAGCACCCCAGCTGGACTTGAGGGTAGACCATTTTAGTGGCAAACTGGGCATGTGCCTTGTTTTCCACTTGGTCGGCGGGTCGCTTCTTGTTTCCAGCGATTTCACCTTCAGCCAGTCTTTGTGGCTCTTTGATCTTACCGGGACTCGGCAACTGCGTTATTGGTTCAACGTTTGGTTCGGTTTTGGCCCATGCACTCAAAAAGTGATCAGCTACCCCTTAAATGGTGGTGTGAGACTTGGTTCGGGGAGTTGAACCGTTTTTTTTTTTTTTTTTTTTTTTGAGGGTAATGGGAAGAAACCAAACCACCAATTCGGCTCCAAACCAGCAATGAAGGAGAAGCTGAACTCAGATTGCTCAAGACGGGAAACTGTGCGTGGCGCTTTTCTGTAAAATGCACTCTTCTTAGGCGCATTCAGGAACACCTATGGGAAAGCACACACAGAAACACAAACAACATGGAACAAGTCTGCCATTTCATTTTGTCCAAAACAACATGGAACACTTGTTCCTTTTGTTTTTTTTGGACGGGGGGGAGCGGTGTTTTTTGGGGGAAGGGGGGGGTCGGTGGTGTAGTCGTTGTGTTGCGCCGCTGCGCCGGCCGAGGCCCTCGGAGTTGCTGTGCTCGGCGGCCCTGGACTTTGCCAACACCTCGCCCCACCGAGTGCTGCTGGCGGGCATCCGCCACCTGCGCCTCGGATTGGGTGCCGGGTGGGGTGGGGTGGGGTGGGGTGGGGTGGGGTGGGGTGGGGTGGGGTGGGGTGGGGTGGGGTGGGGTGGGGTGGGGTGGGGTGGGGTGGGGTGGGGGGCCTGCAACTTGTATTAAGCTGCTCGTCAATATCGCAGATGCGCATTTTGCTTAGGGATCATTACCTGAAGCAGGACCAAGGACAAAATCCATCCCCTAGTGGCTTCCCTTTGTGATTTCTCAAAATTATGGGTTTAAGGACTGCTTAAGCGTGGATGGGCCAAATGTTGATCCGAATCTTGCACGTCCAAACGTAAGCAGCGCTTGAGAATCAGACTGGCAGTTCAGGCAAACAAAATGCCAGAAGCATGAACATTGTGGCTGTGGGTCAAACATAGGGTAACCTTAACATGGGTTGGTCTGGTAGATGGAAAGACCTAAAACTTGGGGTCCTTTATCATAAAGCAGTGGAAGCACACGTTAAAGCAGACAGAAAGCACTCAGAAGCCCGCCGGAAGCGAGGTATTGGACGCCTGGGTCCTGCGTCTGGGGGAACAACACCATCACCTCGAACCAGTGGCTGGAGGCCTGGGACGAACTGCATCCGCGAGCCATTTGTTTGGCTCGGGGCGGCGAGCCGCCCCAAAGGGCAACCACAAAAGTTGAGAGTTCTATCCGACCCACGAGAGGGGTTGGACCCTGAACCCAAAACTCTAAACCTTATCAACACACAAATTTAAGTTTAGAATAAGATATCAAGCCACCAACTGTGAGTCATCATTGGCATGCCTCGAGCCAAGATCTCTTGCGAGTCATCGGCGTTGGCACTCGCTAGGCAGCGCGTGCAGCCATGGAGATGCAGGACTTGCAGCCACACGAGTTGCAGCTGGCGGGGCTCTTAGCTCCGAGGTGTCGCATGTTGAATCTGCACAAGTTATGGCGAGCTCACCTGGGAGCAAAACGAGCTCACCATGCTTAAGATCCTTTACTTGATTTCTTAAGGTTTTGGAGTCGTCGTAAAATTTGCAGATAGAATGTAACCCTGACCCAACTGTCAGTGAAGAACATGTTGGGAATCGAGCTTCCACCACAGGCCCAATGCTAGGAAAGACGGAAAGACCTTCACCGCTTTGAGAGCCACTCGCTGCGCGTAGATGCTCAGCAACCAGGATATCTCAACAGTAAATGAATCATTCTGCAGACCAATGGCTGGTTGTCAACCCCCGCTGCAGGCTCAACATAAAGTTGAAGCGGGTCGGATCCTAAAAACAGTCATCTATTTATTTTAGTCCAACCCGCTTTTTCGATTAAAACCCATTTTGACCTCTTTGCAAAACCCTTCAAAGTTGGACTGAACTCCTTTCAAATTATCCTGAGGCAACCCGCTTCTTCCCCAGGAAGAGTTGGACCCCCTTGACTTTGTGTTTTCATCCAAAAACAACATGAAATGCGTTGTGTCCAACTTGGACTGTTCAAGCCAAACCCCCAAATCAGGTCAAAATAAATCGTGATTGTCAATTTATTTTCTGTCAAAGTTGGACGATTGTATGTTATTTTCCAATAAGGATGGACTAGCCCTATTTTATCTGATAAAATGGGGGGGATTCAACCTTGTTTGGAGCTTCTGACGGGGGTTTGTCAAGAAGGAGGCGTTTGTGAGCAACAACTGATTTTTCTGATCAACAGCGCGAGCCTCAACACAAATCCATAGTGTACCAGGTTGACCTCTTGAAGCTCTTTCACTGAACCCGCAGGTCCTTTTATTTCAAGTGAACTGTTTGGGTTGAAGGCAGCCGCAGTCTTTGGCCTTAAGTGGGCCATGCCCGAAATCAGTGGACATGTTGATCGGCCAAGGTTTGCTTCCCCAACGAGGACTGCACAGGCTGTGATGGGTTCAAGAATGCATGATCACCACGATGATTGAGCCATCCGCAGAGTACGTTTCACTTGCGCTCCCAGCACTGACACCGATTTGCGTAGGGTGATGTTTCGACTGGTGGAAGCTATTTGGCAGGCACACCCACGAGCGTTGCGTTGCTGGACAAGCACGTGTCTGTACGTGGAGACGCGCAATCAGACATTGCAAGAGCCTCAGGGACCTGTGCTGAGCTGCAAGGCGACATCCAAATTGCATGTCCAAGGTTTACCACTTTGTCGTTGTGTGCCTCATGGTTGTGTTTGCTCTGGCGTTCATGCACGCCCTCAACAAGGCCTGGAAGTGTCGCTGAGTTGCTTGCGACTCGCATGGTCTTGTTGCCAGGTCAATACGCGCATGTTGCACCCGCTATGGAACATCCTCGACGACATGGCTTCACTGCGCTCGCTGGAAGCTGTGCGGATGACCAACTTTCAGCCGGCAGACCAGATGCTGAAGGACATTGTCACATTGTTGTTTCCATGCCCGCCTTCCCCTTCTGTTTGTTGGAGCCCCTGGCTCCCCTGACCTATCTTCTCGGGTGCCAGTTCGGAAACATGTCCTAGCTGGTGGGGCAACAGGTGCCGTGTCTGCATGACATTTCGGCTGTGGCTGCCGTGTTGGAAGCCTTCGGCTAGGCCGTTTAGCATGCATCCTTGAGGACCTGCAGCAGAGCGGGAAGAAGGGCCCTCTGCGCAGGCTGCTGCGCTATGGCAAGCGGAAGGTGAAGAACATGTTGGATGACACCAAGCGCCTTGACGGGACTCGTTGGTTTCGCTGGGCATCGGGAGGCTTGAGGACCCTGCATGGAATGCCTCGCTTTGCTCAGTCAGTTGCGTGACTTTGTAGCTCAACAATCACCTTCCCGAGGGGGTCAGACGATGTCAAGGAGCTGGCGGAATCTTGGATGCACGCCTGTGCAAATGAGAGGTTGCTGGTTTCTCAGATTTGGCCTTGCCCACGGCTAGGTCCCCCCAGTAGTGCCCTTTTGCCCCTTTTTTTGGGGAGGGTCCCCTAACTACTAAAATAGACTACAGAAAAAAAAGGGGTACCCTTATTCTAACCTCTCTACTGGAGGGACTAGACGGTGAATAGCTGGGGTGTTTTCGTGTTGGGTTTCTGGTGGCAGGCGTAGCGTCATGAGTCGGCAGCTGCAGCGAGGATCTGCGAGGCTCACTGTCAACCATGCGGGCGGCACTCCGTTCGTGGGCCAAGTATGTGCCGCCCTACTTGTTGAAAAGCTTGCATCTTGGCGAAGGACTTAAAAGCACATAGGCTCCGGGCAGAGGGAGGTACTCGAACTAGCTGGTTGAGCCGGCGCGCCAAAAAGCCACAGTTGGAAGGTCGCAAAGGCAAGCCCGTGGACCATCTCACTCCACTGTTCCATGCTCCTGCTGCATTTGTGTAGGCTCAGCGCATGTGCATGAAGCATATGGTTGGACATGCTGCCAGATACGAGCCGATACTTCGACACTCCTGAGGTACAGATCCGGCGTCGAGGCACGTGGCGTTTGAGAGGGCTTGGGGGTGTGCCGTGCTGTACATGTTTTCAGCAGGGACTGACCTGGTGGCGGTCGGAAAGTGCCGGGGCAAGACTTCCTGGACCATTGTGGTTTGACAGTGGCAACATCACTTCTGGTCAGGTAAACAGGGCCGAGGCTATTCATCAGGGCCCCCAGCAGTGCCATATTAAAAACCCGAAAGACAGACAGATTGGGCAACGTCAAACTTGCAATTTACGTGTGTGCACTGACTGGACAAATTGCTCATGCGAAAGGAGACCGTTGTCTGATGTTAGTTTTCCCATTGGAGGTCAGCGCGCGGCTTGCAGCACATGGCACTTTTGGGTGACAGAGGATGAGAGCGATTTCATTGGTTTATGATTCGGGTGTCTGTTTTTACGGGGTACACCATTTTGGGGGTTCCCCAAAAAAGACACCCATCCATGGCTTGCTTGGTGATTGGGGTCTTACCAGCGCCAAAGACAAAGCAAGCATTGTCGTCCGTTGTCGTCCGACTCCAGCCCATGGGCATGTAACCGACGACATGTTACTTCTCGTCATGTTGCTCGGGTGCGTGGCCTCCTCAAAATGCATCTTTTGGCTCCAGCCTTGAAAACTTCCATTTCCCAAGATTTTCGGCCTATATTTCCCCTGTTGGGTTTTACGGGAACCTATCACTACTGGAGACATTTTTATTTTTTCCTGGGGACAACGCAAAACAACTTTGCCAGCAGCCAGCCGCCAGGCAACTGTGGGCTTCCACGAAAACGAAGTGAGCATCCTGTTCTGCCACTTGGGCACAGTTGTGGCTTGAAGTGTCAGTTGCGGTTTCTCACCCAAAGCGGGATGGCTTCTGCGGGGTGTTTTGTGAGGGGCAACCCTGTCCTGGTATGCAAAACCAGCACCTTTTTGGGGGGTCTGAGTCCTAAGAAAAGGCGCACCCACGACTTTTCCCGTCAGACGTACTGAGAGTCCCCCTATAAAATTGAATCCCCCTGAGCATTTCAGGTGAGCCGCTTGCTCAAACCCCGGGTAATTGGAGGGTGGTACGGGAAAATCCCAACCAAAAATGTGTGCCTTCGCCGCCTTCTTGGTTCTTGGCGCATGGTCCTGGGCCCCGGCCTGTTGGTACCGATGGGTTCGATCGTTGCCCAGGCGACATCGATGGCTTCAAGGAGATGTGCAGGGACCGCACCCCGAAGGAAGTGCTCAACCTGCTCAGCTTGGTCCATGGGGAGGCGGAAATGGATGGAACGCGAGGTCGCGCTTGTGTGTGGTGGCGCGAATTCCGGTGGTTTTGGGGGGAAGACACGTGTCACTCATGGGAATGGGCAGAGTTTCGACATGGGGTCAGCGTTTTTTTTGGTCGGCAGGGGGTGACCAGCGTCAGCCACTGAGGGTGTTTGCCCTGAAACTTCTGCTTCGGGGCGACTGTGACAATGGTTAAAACATGCGGCCAGGCATAGCAAGAGGGAAGCTGAAGAGTAGATATTTGACCTAGGTCCAGCTAGTCAAAGTTCAATCCAACGCGGTCGGCAGCATCGCCAGATGAGCAAGCCGGTGCAACCAAACGGCATAACCTCTTGGCACAAGACAGGCAAACTGATATAGACTGCTTCCATTTGCTGCGCTGTTTGTTTTACAGGGAATCTATCATCGGGCATATTGTCCTTTCTCTTGAGGACAAGAACGCGAATTGAGGAGAACAAGACTCCATTCAAATCAGCGAATCAACTTTGCCAGCCAGCCGCCAGGCAACAGTGTCTCTTACGACATACAAACAAGAAATGGACATTGGTTGACTCGGTTGGACAAATCGCGCCGATCGCGAGGTCTCAAATGCCATCGAGGCGCAGGCTGGAACACTCTTGGAGTTCGTGGGTGATGAGGCCAGGGACGAAGGTTGGGCTGAGCCATGCGTGTTGTTCCGCTGCCAATTTTTCATTTGAAGTGGCTTGAAAGGGATTTCCAAGGGACACCTTACATTTTAGTTGTCTCAATTCTTGATGCCAGGTGTGTTGCTTATGACTCATTTGGACCACCATGCATGTGACAGCTTTGACGGCAGTGTCTTGCTTCTTGATGTGTTTCATGCTGCATGCTGCCGCCCTTATCACCCGGGCCAACATCCCGCGCAGGTGCTTGCAGTGTTCAATGCTCCAAATGAAGTTGTCGACCACGAAGAACATGCCGTGGAATCAGCGACTGCGCCCAAGCTGCAACCGATAGAAGGTTGAAGGGAGGTTTGAAGCGCCTTCGCAGCACGGTCGCTTCAATCCCTCTCATCTTTTGCCACGCTGTAAAATCTGAACTGCAGGTTTAGCCATCGGTCAACCCATTTGAGCGACCGACCAACCAATCAACAATTGCCACACGTCTGCTACTATGAGAAGCGCGCGCGCTCTGAAGTGCACCTGCTGGGCGCTGCATGGGCGCCTGCCAAATGAGAAGTGCACCCGCTCAAGCGCACCCGCTCAGCACAGTATCCACACCTGCCAAATGACAAGCGCAACCACTGAGCATTGCATCACTGCCTGCAAATTGGGGCAATGCATGGCAATGCTTTGCTAAGTCCTCGGTCCGAAGGGCTGGTGTAACTTTGAAGCTGACTCCTGGTGGCTCCCAGAGAACGCACTACTATTCCCCCTGCATTGCCCGCGCTGTTACAAGGATGGTGGGGGAGGCCCTAGAAACGGGAGGTATCGTTCACACTTGTTGTGCTTGTTTTTTTATTTATCGGCAAGTCGCGCGTGTTTTGTTTGTTTTTTTGTTTGTTTTTGCTGGCTGGTTGGCTTGCTTGTGTGCTTGCTTGTGTGCTTGCTTGTGTCTTTTGGCATGTGTGTGCTTGTGTGTGTGCATGTTTGCCGCAGGGTCTGGAATTGCAGCAGCAGCAGCAGCAGCAGTGGCACTAACAGTAGCACTAGCACTAGCGAAAAGCACTAGCACAAGCACTTCATGTGGTCGGAAAGCAGGATTGCGAGATCAAGGGGCTTAGCCCCACTTCTTTGCGATACTTTAGGGAATCTCCCCCCTATGGGGGGTTCGCCTTTTTTCCATCACAGTTGTCGTTTCCCACAGCCCTGCTGGAAAGTAGTTCGATGATTTGAAGGTAAGGTGAACTCGGGGCCTATCCTAATGTGGGACACTTGCCAGGTTACAAGGCTGAACCGGAATAGGTGAGCGTCGGGTGAAGAATGGGGTGACCCCAAAAATACAAGGTGTTTCCTTCAAGCCCGATAAAGGGTCCCTCCCAAACACACCACATCATACATCATTCTAGGGGTTGACTCCCCATTCTTTTCAACCATCGTTCTTTTGTTTCCTAAAAAGGATCCCTGGAAAGAATGGGGAAGGTACCCCTACGTGGCAAATGGTCCTCGCGAGGAACCCATGTTTTTTGCCAGGTCCGGAGGGCATATTCAGTTCAAGTGGGCGGGTCTCAGGATGTCCTGGAGCGCGCGGACAAGCTCGGGGTCCGCATGCGCTGCGGGGTGCACTCCGGAAAGGTCCTGGTGGGAAACATTGGCTCGCAGACCAGGATAAAGTGCCACGGCCGAACCTGCCTTGAACTCCATGGTTTGTGTCGTGATCTTGGCCGCTTAGACCGTTTGGCAAGTAGCTTTCAACTACGCCTCCAACAGTTTGGACCTTTGCTCAGGAAGGGCAACGCGTAGACAAAACATGCTGCTTCTAGTGCGGAAGCTTTGCTCGACCCGCTGTGGTTTCCCTTTGGCCTGCGCCTTCTTGTTTAAGCCACAGTTGCCCAACCCTTGATTGAATGCTTGTTGGATGGTGGCTCCGCGCGGATGAGGCTTTTTGTCTTTGTCAGCACTGGACGAGTTCAGGCTTTTAGCCGCATGATCGGCTTTATCCTTGGCTAGTTCACTGTTGTTTTGAGCTGCCTAAAGCAACATGCCCTGCTTCCGTTGGCAGTTTGGTGATACTCCCTCCTTTCTTTGCTCTCAGCCTTCCAAAACATTGGCACATTTTGTCCATCCGAAAGGCTGGTCTGGAAGAGGCGTGCACGGGCTCATGTTATCCTCTTTTTTGGGTGCGGCAGGGGGATTCCCGCAATGTCCTTTCTGGGCATTGCACAGGTGCATTCTTTGCCATTTGTGTGGTTTTGCTATTTCGCCCGGTTTGGCCGGACTGGTGTGCACATGTGAGCCACGGACAAAACACACGAAGACCACTTTATCAAGGCGGGGTACATTTTTGCATAACACATGCCAAAACAATGCAAAACGATAAGGTCTCCCCTCTAAAAAACGCAATCTTTATTATCAATACTGCTCTATACACCTCAAGTCATAAACTTAGCCAGTCAGATCTTGCGTGTCAACGAAACCAAAGGCAGTCACACTTAGCTGAGTTGCCAAAGGTAAGCCAGAAAATAATGACACTAGAAGACAAAGTTGGTGATTCTCAGCTGGAAATCATAAAGGTATCGCTTACTGTGACGTACTACACAGTTGCGATCTTCGAGCTTTGAGCTGCGGAACTGCATCACAGACCAGACCTGTACTGCATGTTATACCGAGCCGGAGACATTTTTGGAGCTTGCATTGCCAGCATCAAGACCCACTGACAAAGTTGCGATCTTCTGTTGGTTACCAGTAGCTGTACTCCCAGACTAAGACCTTGTACTGTTAAGGCTTTTTCAGCTGCAGCCATGGCATGTACTCCGCACTGGTGACCTGTACTCACGTGCTCGACCTTGTTGAGTCATGGAAGTGTACTCACAGACCAGACCTGTACCACAAAGTTACATCTTCAGCTGATTGCTAGCTGTAATTTCGCGACTAGACCTGTACCCACGTGCCACATCCGAGCTGGAGCCGTGGAAGCACTCAGACCAGACTCCAGTTGCTGTTGCGATTCTAGGCTGAGCCATGGAATGTACTCAGACCAGACCTTAGGCTCACGTGCTATGCATTTCGATTGGAGATCGCGAATGTATCACAGATTAAGAGACCGTACGACAAAGTTGCGATCTTCGGAATATTTGCGGGAGCTGCACTCACACAGACTGTACACTTAAAAGTTGCGAGCCCGAGCTACCAGAGCGAGTCTGGCACTGTGGTAATTGGTGACCTCATGACCTCAAGTTATGACTAGCTGAGTCATGAATGTTACTTTATGTACCGTCATAGGAAAATCTGCTCGACCTCGAGCTGGAGCTGCGGAAGCAGTACTCGCTGTGACCAAGACCCAATTAATGTTGCATTCTCGAGCTGGAAACGCGGGAGCGTACTCCGCTGGGTGACCAGACTTGTACCATGTGCCATGACCTCGAGCGGGAGCCGCGGGTGCCACACTTCGCTTACTAGACTCAGGCTACGTGCCGACTCTGAGCTGGATGCCATGAATCGTACTCACAGACTGTGGACTCAATTAGACATTGCGATTCGAGCGGGAGACGACCCGTATCACAGACAGACCGAAATTAACTGTTGTGATCAACTGGAGGTTCTCTGGAAGCAAATTACACAGACCAAAATTACAAAGCCGATCTTCGAGCTGAGCGCCAGGAGCTACTTCAGATTATGACGAGCTACAGTTGCGATGAGCTGAGGCGGGAGCTTACTACAGATTCCAGACTACAAAGTTGCGACGAGCTGCAGCCATGGAAATGTACTGTGGTACTGAGAGACTCCAGCTACGTGCTGCGACGAGCTGGAGCGCTGTAGCTGTACTCCCGCACTAGACCTAGGCTCACGCTGACTGAGCTGGAATCCCGAGCGCATCACAGATTGAGATCACCACAACCCACTTGAGCTGGAGGCCATGTGAGCTGCACTGGTGGTGACCGCACCTGTACTGTGCTGATTCTCGAGCTGACAGAATGTAATTGCACCAGACTCCACCACGTGCTGCGATCTTCGGGAGCTGGAGATAAGTTTCAAGACCAGACCTGTACCAATGTTAAGTGATTTTCGGGAGCTGAGGATGGGCGGTGTCCAAGCACCAGACTAGACACATAAACATGATTCTCGAGCTTGAGCCATGGAGTGTACTTCACAGACTAGATCTGTACTCACAAAAGCCTGACGAGCTGGAACCCGGAAGGTACTCGGCATCAGACTTGTACCACAAAGCCAGGATTCTCGAGCTGACATTTTGTTTTACTCGCACGAAGACTCCACCAGCTGCGATCTTCGAGCTGGAGATGCGGAGTTGCACTGCATCAGACCTGTACCAATGCCTGATTCTCGAGCTGAACCCGGGATGTAATTTCGTACTGCACTTGTACGTCGTTGTGATCTTCTAGCTGACATGGGAGCACTTCTCGTACTGAGACCTGTACTTGCTGTTGCGATTCTCGAGACGGATCCGTTAAAGCCCTGAAACAATTGTAAAAACGATAAGGTCTCCCTGCAACGATAACGTCCAAAGCACGAGGCTGCAAATGAGCTGGTCCGCTCCTCATGTGTTTTCCATCCTCTTAGATTGCCATTCTGACGTTGGGGGGTGGGTGAGGACTTGTCCAGAGCAGGCTGGTGAAAAGGCATGGCGTGCCAGCTGTTGGTCTGGCCTTTCGTTTTGGTGCAGTCATTCCTGGCAATTACATGTCCACATAACGAGGTTTGTGCCATTCTCACCTGTCAAAGGCTGCATGTAGAAACACAGATATGAACCCCTAGTTTCTTGGCAAATATTTTTCTTGGCCACGAAGACGAATGGTGGTTTAATTAGTTGTGAGGACTAAACAGAGCCTTTAGGGGCCTCCGTGGGCGTAAAGCCAGCTTCATGTTCGTCGCTGGGGTTAGGTTTGGTGTCCTTGGCGACCCGGTGAACGTGTCCGCGCGCCTGAAGAGCGCGAACTCCCATTTTGGCACCAGCTGTCTGGTGTCCGATGAGAGCTTGGAGGAGGCTTCTTTTCCTGACACGGGCGCGTGTCAACAAAAGAGATTTGGGGCCCCCATAAAGGATTCGCTCAAAACGAGGGCAGCTGTGGTTGAGAGGTTTCCTTTAAAACACCGCAGCTGTTAAACATCTAACCTTTCCAGGTTTTATCTTCCCTTTGTGGTTTCCCTCTACACCAACCTGGAAAGGTTTCCCTCAAGAACTGTCCACAAATGAAATGAGGCGCTCAGACTGGATCGCTGCAGCAGCATGCTGACAGGTTTGATCTTGGGTCTTGGCATGGCTTCGCAAGAGTTTCAGGGGAACCACTAGCCTGTTGCAAAACCAGTTTGGACACGCGCAGCATGCTCAGATTGGATCCCTGGCTTCTTGGGAGGCGGATGACTTACATAAGAGCTATGTGGCCCGGCCGATTGGCAACATCATCCTGAAGGGCCGGAAGAACGCGACAAAGGTGGGACAGATGCATCGCATGGCATAGATTTGGAGCCCCCAAACGGCAGACCTCTGGCAGTGAAGCTTGGGTCTTGAGCTGCCCATGCCAGGTTTGGGAGGTGCGCGGAAAGCGCTCCAGTGCATCACAAACCTTAGCAAAGACCTATGATGCCCATAGGCGAGGAGTCGGTGGTTCAGGTGGGTTGGTGGTCGCCACGAGCAATCGAAGCCGAATTCGGGAAAGTGGAGGGTAAGGGAAGATCCCCTTGCCAGCAATGGATGCGCATATCCGCCTTTGGGATATTATTTTCGTGGTTCTGGGGCCATTTTTCTGCCATGTTTTGATTATGATTCAGTTGGTCGCTGGGTCACGATCCAGGTCTCTCGGAATGGCTTGAGGCCCCACTGAAAAGCGGAACTGCGCAGCGTCACTCGGTTGGCTTTGGCTCACGCGCTGAATCCTGAGAGTTTGACACAAGCAGAGCCATCACGAGTTGTCCCAAAAGTTCGTACAGTCAGGCTGTTTCATATTGGGGGAACCTGGACGTGAACCCCAAGTGACCGGCAGCAGGCAAGCCAGAAGGCATGTTCAACGCATCGTGGCTGAGACAATCGGTCACCCGCTCGCTGCACGCAAGTGGGATGAGGATTTATTGATCTTGACCCGGCAGTAATCAACTCCAGTTTAGTAATAGGGGGGTGTCCCCGTTAAAGGGGTGTCCTCGGTTGAACGGGGAATCATCAATTTTGGAGGGGAACACCCTATTTTCATAGGATGGGTGTATGAATCCGGGGTTCACATTAATCAAGTTCCAATCACACCTTGTATTTTGAGAGCTTGCTAATTGGTTTAACTTGGCGCATTGGTTGAGGCTTGTTGCGTTTCATTGCTGGGAATGCTTGAGTAGCACACCCCCCCCCCCCAGCAATGACTGCCTTTTCCCATGTCCCAAACCTCCAACATTTTATGGCACTGTATGGCAACTGTTTGGCCATTTGTTTGGATCTTTCGAGGCTTTAATTTAACCCGAATCGGACCCACAAAAAGTTAAACACCTTTTTGCATAGGAGTCGTTGCAGCAGCCAAGATATCCCAACTGTAAATCAATGATACTGCAGGCCAATGGCGGATTGTCAACTTGAGGAGTCGGTGAGCCGCACTTGTTTTTCTGATGAGCACACCCCACTCCACCCACCCCACCCCACCCCATTCCTATGTTCTCCCCCCCACTTTTCAAGTGACGGCATCCTCCCATGTCCCCAAGGCGTCCCCAAAAAAGCGCCGTCCTCCTTGCGAGCCGTCGGTCGTCGGTTGAGTCGGCAGGCGCGCCTTTGAGCTCTTCTTGGCCCGGCGCTTTGGGGAGGCGCGGCCGCTGCTGGCGGAGGCGGGGAAAGCCCATGGGGCTCGTTGGCCTCATGGGGAAAAGCCCTCAGATTGTGTGTGTGTGTGTGTGTGTGGTGTGTGTGTGTGTGCTTGTGAGGGACCATCCCAAAAGTAAAGTATGTGGATATATGTGGATATATGTGTATATATTTATTCATTTACTTATTTATGTATAGATAGTTGCTTTTATGTAGGTTTTTCTTTGAAACCCAACAAAAGCAAGGGCACCTTCAAAAAGAGAGACGGCCCAAATGGCCGGCTTCCCTCCAAAGGCTGGGATTCAGTGAGGTATGTCGCAGCCTGCGTGGCCGCTTGGGCAGCGTAGACATCCCGTCCCAGCACCTGCTACACTTGTGCGAAACTGGGCTGCATGGATCTTCGTTGGTCTTTCCATGCCACCGAACGGGCCGACGGGGCTGCATGTTTGTTTTGTGTGTCCATGCCATCAGGAGGTTGTTTAATATTTGTTTGTGTTTCCATGCCACCGGAAGGCTGAGGGTCTGTTGTTTTTCTGCGGGTGCAGTGTGCTTTTGGGGGCTTCCACCTTCCGTCCACGGCGTGAAATCTGAATGCCCAGCTGTTGGTTTGGAGCTTGGGGACTTGAAACGGTTCTTTGCTCAGGTGCTTTGGATTGGTTTGGGGGATTTGAACCCCTGTTTCTTGAGGGCAAGCGGGAAGCCATCCCACCCATAGGTGTCCGTCCTTTTGAGTTTGGTTAAATAGATGGCACTGGTTTCGATTTCATTGATACACGATTTGTCAAGGAACCCCGTCATATTTCACAAACAGGCGGCCTCCCTATCCCACCTCCCCATCCCACCGATTCGGCCCCGGCTCCGCATCCCACCGATTCGTTTTTTTGGGGAAGACCCATATCCTAGGTCCCCCAGTAGTGCGGTTCCCCTACTAAAATAGACCACAGCAAAAAAGACAACAAAAACTCGGGTGCCCTTATTCTAACCTCGATCTCTACTGGAGAACCTATCTGCGCCGAGGACAAGTACCTCAAGGAGCCGCCTCCAGCGGAATGGGATGGCTCGGAGCCGATGTCCAAGAAGTAGATACTGAGGTTCGATGTGATGCTGCCTCCTCTCTTGCCTGTTGTTCCCGGGATTGAGGCTCACGTAACCAGCCTCACAATAGGCCGTCAGGGCAAGAAGTACCCTCGTCGAAGGGTACAGCTGACTCGGGTAGCGCGATCCAATTGAACCCAATAAACAACACGAACCACCAACAAAGCAACCACAAAGCATTACAGCTGACTCGGGTAGCCAAATGCAATAAAAACCCAAACAACATGAACCACCACAAAGCATTGCTCAGATAATTCAGCATGACCTTGCTGAGATGCGCGCCTGACATTCGCAGCACCAGCGCGTCATTCTTCAGCTGGCCCGGCCAAAAGGCACCCAGCTTCATGTTTTTTTCTGTGAAGGAGTCCTCCAGAGCGAGAACTCCAGCGCTTTTGGAAAGCGCTTGCATTGCCAGGCATGTGCACAAGGTCACGTGCAGGGCTCCATGCCACGGGTCCAGTGGGCAAAGACTGGTTTACATTTGCTTTTGAAATGGCTGCCGGATAGCCTCCCTCCCACTAACATGGGCTGGTGCGCAGACACCCGTAGCAAGACTACTTTCCTGTTGGAAGGCCATTTTGTGCTCTTGGCCCCGGACCAGCGTTTCTACCAGAGAGGCGCTTCACGCCATCTGGCTTTTGAATTGGCAGCCTTGCACAGGATGGGGCTTTTCAGCTGGCATGTGGTTGCATCCAGACCGGTCATAACTTTCAACACGAGCACTCGAGAAAAAGTGCGACGCTCAGCCAGAGGCTACAAGTGGACTCCTGTCACGTCCTGTGGCTCTACGCCTCTTGCGGCAAGGTATCTCTCTCAACCAGCCAGCTGCTTTCACGCCGGTTGGTCAAGGACAGCCAAGAATCATTTGCAGCGCTCGTCTTGACATCTTCCCACAGGCCAGATGAGCACAGGAGTGGCAGATGGTTATATTAAGGACAAAACACAATATCTCCGTGAAACTGGCGAACTGGCCTGCACAGGTTTCGCTTTTCACCTGGTTGATTGGTGTTTTATGGGAGGAGTCATCTTGAGATGCTGGTCATTGAATGAAGCGGCGGTCGAAAGAAGCTCTGTCGTCAGACTCTTTCATGTAGCGGTTGTCAGACTTAAGACGGCCCCCTTAAAACGAAAACCCGCTTGGAACAATCGCATGTGATTGGAATCTCAAATCATGTTGAAGCAGTAGACTTCGTAAACCTCGCCGCTTTTGAATTGAAAGTAAGGCAATGCGGGCAGAGCCCTTGGCCATATCGGCAGCAAAGGCCAACAAGATCTCATCAGCACAAGTGGAATCATGCTACATGGACTGCGCACAATGCCATGCCTGAGGGTTGGGCAGTGTTCCCAATGTGTTTGCTTGACTTCGTTGCATGCTGCAGTGACAGCCAGCTTGCTTGGCCTTCTTGGCTCCAGCATGCTATGTCTCATCTCAGTATTCAGGGGAGCTCACGGCAGCTTCGCGCCTTTCCTGAACCACCGCGTATTGACACAGTCTTGCCAGGACCACCCTGCGGCCTTGCCAACCACAACTTTGGTTTGCTCTCAACATGCTAGCGCGCCATGCCCAGGTCGGGCCTGCTTTTGTCGCGTTTCTTGCGTCGGCCCTTAGGGTGTTGGCGTCGAAACGCGGCGGCCCTCGGCGCTTTGCGGGGCCGAGCAATTCGAATCGGTGCTTTGGATCGGTCGGGATTTGGATTTGGACCGGTTCTTGAGCCATGGGAAGCCATTCATGCCTCACCCAGCTCCCAAACCATCGGAGGGAAGCCGATGGACCAATTTCAAGGAACCCCGCCCAAGTGGCGAATAAAAAGGGGAGAATCAGCTTCTGACTTTCGCGATTCCTCTACTGCTATTGGGTTGGATCTGTAGACTCTAACTTGTTGGATTCCCCTCACAGTTCCTTTTAACCAGCAAACAGTCTAACTTTGTGCTGGGGGATCTACTGAACTTTTTGCTGGGGGATAAACGGCAGCCAAGATTGTATGAAACAGTCAACATCAAGTTCAACTGGAGTTCGTGAAGCCTTTGCAGACAGTCGGGCTCGAGTCCGCCGCGTTAGGGTGCGGTGCCACGAAATATTTTTAGACTTAGCGCCTCGGCATTGAAAGGCTTCCAGCGGCATGATGCCCAAAGTAGACGCGCGTTTCAGGCGGGTTGGAGTCAGGTGCCATAGCCTCCCACCCTTTTCACATCTCACCTGACGTGCGGGGGGGGGGGGGTGGTTTGGACCAGTTTTCTTTTGAATGCCAGGTCGGGAGGTGCTAAACGTCGCCGGACATTTTTGGCGCTTGCGGCGGCGTTCATTTGAGGCCATGTCGGAGCGGGTTTTCGTGCGCGGCTTCAACTACGGGACGCCCGAAGACACCATCAAGGCACATTTCGAGCAGGCCGGCCGTGCCAGAGCCGCATCGTTTTGGGATTTTACTCTTGTGGCAGTGGGCTTGAGATGACACGTTTGCGCTGAGCTGTGGGTGCTCAATGCTTCACAGTTCTTGGCCAGCGCTTTGTTCAAAGGGTTGGACTACAGGAGATTCTACAGGAAAGCAGCTTATTTAGGATGTTTTGGGGCCATGTCCTCTACGTGTTTCTGTAACCCAACCCTTTGATTTGATCCTTTTTGTTTCCCAAGCGTGGCGAAGGGTTCCGGCAAAGCCGCTGAGTTTGATGAAGAAACACATGCAGATGGTCGAACTTGCCTCGTTTCAGCTGGTCACTCTTGCAGGCTGCGCGGCTAGGCGCTCGAGCCCATGTTAGTTCAGAGGTTCTTGCAGGGCTTCCTCAATTTCCCCTTAAAGGAGGGTTCTCGAAAAGTGGCGATGGTTTCAATGGACGTCACCAGAGAAATTGCAGCCTTTGAAGGGGACATTTCCCGTGATTTCCCGTGATTTCTGTCTCGGCTCATCTTTTTCAGCAAGCCCCCCCAGGTCGGCCCAGTGACTTCCCTCGAGATGTGGGGCAAGGGCCGGGCGCTGAGTCGCGCCGAGTTGCTGCTTGCTATGGTCGTCTATGGTGGCTGCAAAGCCTGGAAGGAGCTGAAAATTGCGAAACTGACCGCAAATTGCAAACCTTGCAAGTGCAGTCCGGTCCTGGTTCTATGAGTGGATGGACAAAATATGTCTAGATCGCGTGAAGACATGCAAATTCACCCCGCCCTCCCCCCAAAAAAAAAATAAATAAATAATAAAATAAAATAATAATCAGCAGACCCCACCCCCAATGCTCTTCTTTTTTCCTTCGGGCTTTCCGCCCGAACCCCAGGTGCCGCGGTGGTTACATATGCCAGCCCAGAGGTGGCGCAAAGGGCAGCCACGGAGCTGAACCGCACCACCATTACAGGGAACACGCGGTATGTAGCGCCTTGGCCCTTCACTCGAAGGTGCGTTTGGCCCAGGGATCTTAGGACTGAAGAACAATTTTTGCCCACTAATCCGTTCCCCCTATGAATAAGAGTTTGTTTTTTGTTTTTTTTTTTTTTTGAGGGGGGTCGTTTATTAGTAGGGGGAAGGGATTAATGAATTGGTTTTCCGCAGTAAACCACCGATAGTTCAAAGCCAACTTTGGCGGAGCAGAAAGCAACCGAGAACTCACCTCCCAGTTCGGACTTCAGTCACTTGTGTTTGTGGGGTTCTGTGGGACCCCCAGTGGTGCCCCTTATTTTCCCATGTCTCGGGCGAAGCAGCACAACAGCAACACGAGCTTTTGGGGTTTGGGTTGCGCTTGCAGGGGTAAATATGAAAAAGTTCCGGCACTTGCTTTGTGCCATCAACTTGATCGGAAGTGAGTCAAATTGGTCGCAAGGGCTGCTTTGACCATGCGAAACATCATCAGACAGCCTGAGAGGTCCAAACTTCCCTGAAGCGCCAAGTGGCTACTTCAATTTTGTTGAAGGCCTTAGCGAACCCCTGTGTAAAACATCAATAGCTCTAGGTCCCCCAGTAGTGCCATGTTTACCCTTTTTTGGGGGAGTGAGGGTTCCCCTACTAAAATAGACTGCAGAAAAAAGGGTACCCTTATTCTAAGCTCTCTACTGGAGGACCTAGTCTTTTCAGTTGCTTTGGCAAGACAAAGGCTGGGTAAAGGAGCAAGTCGAAGCTTGGATAACTCGAGGGCGAGGGCGAGTGCCAGCTTCTTGCCCGTCCGTTGTCTGCTCGCCGCGAGGAAGTGAAGATTGATGATGATCCGCGGCCAGGTTGCAGATAAAGATGGCAAGAATTCTCGGCTAGGCTAAGGCAGGTCGCAGGTGCCTGCCAGATGCCCTGGCACGGGCTTTGTGGCATTGGGCCTGGGTCAAAGATGTACTCAGAAAGGTTGCCCCGGTCAATGGAAAACCTGCGGTCCATGTCCTGATTCAATTTTTGAACCCACACCCATTTTGAGCCAATGCAAGAGGCAATAAAAGGATGTTCAATCAACTGAGTAAGCTATAACCAAGTGTTTGTTTTAGGGGGGCCATTTCCAGCTACCCGAGTTATTACCAGGGTTCTCACCTACGCCAGGAAGTCCGGGCGAGCTGATGGCACCCGGGTCTTCGTGCGCGGTTTTGACTTCGGCACCACGGACGAGCAGCTCTCTGGATCAAAGGGGTTCGGTTTTGACCATCACTTTTCCTTTGTTAAAATATATTCTTTTTTCCGTGGTTTCCAATGGTCACCCCAGGTCTATCAACTTGTCCTACTGTTGAAATATCCTCTCTCTTTTTTTCGTGGTTTCCAATGGTCACCCCATGACAAGGAGTCATTACCTGGTCCCCGGTGTTGACCAGGGCTATCAACTTTTCCGTGGTTGACATATCTGTTTTTGTTCTCATGGTTTTTCCGTCATTGAAATATCATTGTTTTCGTGGATTCCAATGGTCACCCCATGAGAAGGAGTCATTACCTGGTCCCCGGTGTTGACCAGGGCTGTCAACCTTTCCTATGTTGAAATATCTTCTTTTTTCCGTGGTTTCCAATGGTCACCCCAGGGCTATCAACTTGTCCTACTGTTGAAATATCCTCTCTTTCTCTTTTTTTTGTGGTTTCCAATGGTCACCCCATGACAAGGAGTCATTACCTGGTCCCCGGTGTTGACCAGGGCTATGAACTTTTCCGTGGTTGAAATATGTGTTTTTCCTTGGTTTTGAATGGTCACCCCAGGGCTATCAACTTTTCCTACTGTTGAAATATCCTCTCTTTCTTTTTTTTTGTGGTTTCCAATGGTCACCCCATGACAAGGAGTCATTACCTGGTCCCCGGTGTTGATCAGGGCTATCAACTTTTCCGTGGTTGAAATATTTGCTTTTCGTGGTTTCCAATGGTCGCCCCAGGGCTATCAACTTTTCCTACTGTTGAAATATCATTCTTTTCGTGGTTTCCAATGGTCACCCCATGAGAAGGAGTCATTACCTGGTCCCCGGTGTTGACCAGGGCTATCAACTTTTCCGTCGTTGAAATATATATATATATATATATGTTTTTCGTGGTTTCCAATGGTCACCCCAGGACAAGGAGCCATTCTTGTGCAATTTTTTGGGAGTTAACTGGGATGGCTTCCCTTTCACCTACCACTTAGGGTGTGACTTCGATAGTGGTTTCCCCACCAATGGTCCTCCCATGTATATCGGAAATGTTGATCAACCTCAACAATTGCCAAACTAATTCCCCAATTGAAAAAAGCAAACATACAGTACCCAAATGGCTGTGTCTGTATTTGAGGCTACTTTAGTTGGTGGTTTAGATTGGTTGGGGATTTGCACCCCTGGTTCTTGTAGAGGCTGAATGGGAAAGCCTATGCCCCAAAAAACCACAAAACCAACGAAAAAAAGCTTCAAACCGCAAAAATTGGGGGGGGGGGGGGGGGGGAACCCGATAAACCGCCTAAAACACACCGATTCAGCTCCAAACCGCAAATTAGGGGGAACCTGATAAAGCACAAGTAAAACACCAGAAGAGCTTTGCGACGGTTCCTTCACCACTCCAAGCCACCTTCGATGGCCGCGGCTCCCGAGGCTTGAGGCTCACTGCGCTCAAGCTGGCGAGATTGCCGCCCGCCCGCACGGCTTTTCGGTGGAAGGCCGCAATCCGAAAGCCGAAAGCGTCGACGAAATTTCGGCGGAAGTGGAAAGCGAAATCTTTAGGCGACCGGAAATCCTGGAAGGATTCGATGGCGCTGGGTAAGTACAAGTACCGACAATGGTTTCAAGCATGCTGTCTTGTTTTTCTGGAAGGATTCGATGCCAATAATGGTTTTATCCATGGTGTCTTACTGGAAGGATTTGATGCCAATAGTGGCTCAACCATTGTGTCTTACTGGAAAGATTCGAGCCCCCTTAAAAATCCACGATGGCTTCAATGATGGTTGCTGAACGGTGGCGCGAACTGGAATTTGTCCGCAGCAGGTGTCTTTTTCATAGGCTAGTTTGGAGAGAAGCAGATGGGTTCTACTTGTTCAGGTTGGTTCTATTCCATGTATTTTCCTGGTGGCTCCCAGCCATCCCCTTATTAGTGGTGGATTTCCGAATTTAACCCACTCAAAGTTAATCTTTTAGCAGGGGATCTGAGGGCAGCCCAGTTTACCAGGACAATCACGTTTTCAAAGGTCACATATGGTTGTCGCATTCCGCCGGCCGGCCTTCAACTGCCGCCGGCGAACATTCGGCAAATCGGTTGAGCTTCAGGCATTCCGCTGCCACGTTGTCGATCACGAGACATTTTGAGGATAGAGCGAAGCACGCAAGCCTTACACGTGGGGCAGGCCCACGTGTTGCTCAAAAAGGAGTCGATCAGCAAAAAAGATTGGCTTCCTTGGGTGTCCTTTTGCGAGGAGGGGCAACGGCGGGCGTTGGCACCCGCGATTTTTCGCGCGACGAAATCTGCGTGTTGTTCTTTTCGCCGAGGCCAAAGTGCAATGGTGCAGCAAAGGCTCCGCCATCATCACTTTCAAAGAGCCCGTGGCGGAAGAGGCGGTGAAGCAGCTGAACAACACCACCATCCCGGGCAACACCCGTTTCATCGATCTGGCCTCAGGTGACCAGTTTCCTGAGATTTCCGGATGGAAAGTCGTTTCCTTTGAGCTTACCCCAAAAAATGTAGTTTCTGAGCGAAGCCCCCAATGTTATCTGGAGATGTTACTTGCGCCCAAAAGGCACCCTCAAGTGCCACAAAGGCTTTGAGTGCGAAAAGGCCGTACAGCTCAGGATGTCATGGTCAAGGAGGATGGCGGCTTCTTTGACATGAGGAGGATGAAGGCTTGGCTGCGGTCGGTGTGGCTAGCGCTTCCTAAAAACGATGGCAGCCGGCTTGCTGGCTCGATCTGGGGTCATTTCAATGTATGTATATATGTACATATACAAATATAAATGTTATGTATGTATATATGTATGTATATACGCATACCTGTCGTCTATAGCTATCTATAGATGCATTTGGCGGCGGATTGGTGCAACGGGACATGCAAAGCTCCGGACGCAAACGCTTCACACTTTGGTGTTCCTTCCAAGTGCGAAGTGCTGTCAGCTGGGTGGGGAAGTCTCAATCGTCATGTCCAACACGTTTCCAACTGAGGGAAGCAAAGTAGTCACCCCAAGTGTTGCTTCAGGGACCCCCCCACGGCAATGCAATGCAGGGGATGCCTTCGCAGATGGTGGCTTGGCTGCGTTCATGGCATACGCTTGGGATAGCTTGTGTGGGTTTTGGTACCCAAGCTTCACACCCGAGCCGGGCATGCTCAACTTAGAGCTGAGCTCATGTCATGAGTTTCCACTTCGGATTCCTGCGCGTGCTGAGTACTGGTTCGCCAATTTCGCCCGCTATTGGGGCAAGGGCAAGGGCAAAGGCCGCCGAAAAGAGGACCCGGAAGGAGCGGCCGGGCTGTGGGCTGAGGGGGTGTTGTTTTCTCTCCTTGTTTTTGGTACCTGGTTTGGTTAGGAAATGGTGGCACTGCTTGGAAAAGGGCTGCTTCAGGGCGCAAGAAATGAACATGGCGTCGGCTTATGGCAATGCAGTGCAAAGTCTCAGTTGTTCAAAGCCGACCTTTTGACCTTTTGGTTTTCCCTTGTTGGTCTTTTTTTTTGTAAAGCTCCCAAAAGGTTAACCTTGTATTTCCAGGTCCGTTGGGCAAGTGAGAAGTGCAAATGCTGGAAGCTCTTGCCACGGAGCGCCAAGTGTTGGAATGTGTCAAGATGTGTGCTGACTTTTGGTGAGAACCCAGACGGCTTGCCTGGCTTTCAAGCCGCGTATTCGCGCGTCATGTCAATGTGACTTGCCCTTTCGGAAGCATCTCAAGGTGCAGAGGTGCATGTGATGCCAACCAGGCTCCGCCGAGTTGTTGCCAGGAAACGGCAAATCAGAGTAGCTGGGTGGAAGGATGCCCATGTTGCCCCATGTTGCCCCATGTTGCCCCATGTCGCCCCATGTCGCCCCATGTCGTTCCTGAATTGTGAAGTTGAGATGCATTGCTAAGATCACTTTTGCCAAGTAATCCAAGGGCTTTTGATTCAAGCAACAGGGACACACGCCACATGACAACAACCCGTTGCTATAGGATCTGGCCGGGTCTTCGTGCGGGGCTTCGACTTTGGCACCACGGACGAGCAGCTCTTGGAGCACATGTCAGCTGCAGGCGGGGCTGGGCCTCGAGTGTCATACCGATGGGTGGACAAAGTCCATTTCGCACCACCATCACCACCTAAGAATTTGTTAATGTTGAAACGCATGTGGAAACATGAACTGTGTTGGCAATGCTTGACCACAATGGCGCATGCCATTTTGGCTCAAGCTTTGCCCTGGGTTCTTTGAACCCAATTTGTGTGAAAAAGTTTTGAGTTTGAACACCCCCGAACTAACCCGATCAAGCAATGGCTTCCTCGGCAACCTCGGCAACCTCCTTCGAGCTGATTGAGGACCAGACGCTCACCGCGGAGGAGGTGGAAATGGCCAGCCAGGAGGCCCAGGAAATTCGCACACGCGAGGCGGCAGTGGCGGCCGGCCTGGTGTTGGACGAGCCCGAGGCCCCCCCGTCGGCTTCGGCTACCGACGTGATGAATGACCTCTCCAGTGCACTGGAGCGTCTCCGTGTGGCGTTTGCCACACCGACTTCCGGCTTGGGTGCCCCTGGCCCCGCCGAGGAGGAGGACAAGGACATGGAAGATGCGGACGTCACGGAGCGGGCTACTCCACTGGAAGAGGCACAGACACCACCCACGAAGAGGCTGAAGGGTTTCGTGGCGGCTTCCCAGAAGACCACGGCTCACGTGAACAAACCGGTCTCCCTGGTGCCGGTGGAGGGCCGTCCCGGCTACTTCAAGTTAGTGGACCTCCCAGACCTTTTCCCGGTCCTTCCGGCATCGGCGGCCACGTTGCTGAGGGACGTCACGGTGGAGGAGGCGGTCTCCCTGTTCCACAAGTTTGTCGGGAAGGATCTCACGGAGGACTTGGTGATTCGCATCCTGGAGGCCTATGTTCCGATGAAGATCCAGATCCGGCAGGAGGAGGTCTGGGCCTCACAGTTCCAGAGGAACAAGGCGTGCATTGGCACCCAGCGGATGCACAGACTCGATGCAGGCCACTCAGATTACAAGTTCATGTGCAAAGCATGCGGCGCGGGGTGGCCGGAGGCAGCCAAGCAGTGCTGGGTCTGCCCAGGCAAGGAGTTCGTCCCCTTCCAGGCACCCTCGGCTACCTATGAGGCGGACGGCATCATTTACAAGCTGCTCATTGTGGAGGGCAAGCCGACCTGGATCCAGCAGCGGAAAGGGGGAAGCCTGGGTGCCGCTGGCCCCGGTGGTACCCGGGCACAGGCGGACCGCAACCTGGTGGGTCCTGGGGAGAGCTCCTCCGAAAACGGACACGGCAGAGGAGATCACCATGGCAGACGTGGTCCCGCTCAACAGGCGGGTGGACATCCGGCAGGAGATCCTGTCCATGGAGGCGGACGACGAGGCGTTGAAGGTCCGGGAATGCCAGGAGATCAAGGTCAAAGTGCAGCGGTCCCTGAAGGAGGCGGAGGCTCAGAGCTTCCATCTCCCCAATTCCAGGTGGACCAGGCGATCCGGAAGAAGGAGGAGCTGCATAAGGCCTTGAGGGAGCACCGGGAACCGACCCCGAAAAAGTCCTCGGCCAGGCGGAGGCACAAGGAGTTGGTCACGGAAGAGATGCTGGACAATGAGATGGCTATCCTGGCGCCTCTCCAGGAGGGCATGCAGACCCTGCCGTCAGAGGAGGTGGCCAATGAGGGAGCCCGTGCCCTCAGGAAGGTCAACCTGGAGCGATTCAAGGCCAAGCTGCGAGACCAGTACCTGGAGGGGAAGGGCGTTGACGCCAGCCAGGCACTGGCTGAGGCGATGGGCTCCATCCAGGAGGCTCAGGAGGCGAACAAGCGCACCCAGGACACCAACCAGGCATGGATGCTTAACCACACTCTCAAGCCCTTGGAAGTGTCGGCGTGGCCAGATGATCTCAGGCAGGCACTGGAGAGGGGGCTATTCTGCCCCCTGGAGCTGGATGACCCCGAGGACATCCCCAACGTGGGAGACATCAAGGAGAAGTATGTCCCCTACATCAGGAGGCTCAGAGAGTCTCAGAACCCTTGGCACCAGGAGGCGCTGCTGGAGGAGATGCCCGATCTGGCGCCAAGGGTGCCACTGGCCCGGGCAATGTCACAGCAGGACCTGGACTCGGAGGAGGGCAAGCTGTCCCTGCTCCTCTGGGCGATGAAGAGGCACCAGGGGGAGCTACGGATGTTTGGGGGGATCTGGAAGAAGCACTCAAGCGGTGAGATCCCCAAGGGCGCGGACCAGCAATTCAAGCTCACGCCGGAGGAGCTCCTGGCCCTGGAGCGCAGGACCCACCCACTCACGTGCGAGCATGACCACATCGACCCAGTCATCTACACGGCCTTGGAGATCCGAGCGCAGGTGAACCGGGGCGAGCGCCCGGCGCCGGAGCAGGTTGGGGATCTTCTGGGCAAAAGGTGATGGGGTGTTTTGGACCAGGCAGACGAGAACGTGGGACCTGCCGAGCCTGACGGGGGTGTACGCCCACAGGTTCACTTTCAAGTACATCTACTCGGCCTGGACCACTTTCCCGCTGATCGTGAAGACGCAGCGCCGGGGCCGCAATGCGGAGGGCTCGACCTCGGACAAGTGGATGGGCAATATCCTCCAGATGAGGAAGGAGGCGGTGCCCTTCCTGGAGAGCCTGGGCATCCCCAAGCCGCGCACCAAGGCGGAATGGAGCTACATCTTCAAGAAGATGGGGACGTTTCTGGCGGCCAAGAATTTCATCGTTAACTGCCCGTTGCCGGTGATGGAGATCCCAGTGGCCCCCGTCCACGACAGCAAGGAGGCGCTGCGTTTCAGGGCGGTGTGCGACGAGCGAATCACCCTTCCGCTGTCATCGCTGAGGGGCTTTCGACTCGGTCTACACCAAGTTGGTGTCGGGCCTGAGCAAGTCCTCCATGGTGGAGGTGAAGGTCAACTGGCGTTGCAACGTGGTCCACGACTGGGTCGAGCAGGTCCCGCAGGAGGCGGCGGGGGCCTTGTACGACAGGTTGGGCTACTCCCAGGACCTCATCCGGCAGCTGGGTTGCTCCCCCCCCTTGGGTGGTTCTGGGGGGGGCGGACACCACGCTCCGCACGCCGGACCAGGGCACCAGGCGGTACCCGCCCATCACCACGTCCACGGTCACGGCGGTCGCGGGCCGGAAGTACATCAACAAGCACTTCCCCAAGGAGACGAAGCACGTGTTTTGGGCCTCCGTGGAGTGCGGCCTGGTCTTGCCCAGCATCAGCGCCTGGGAAGTGGTGGGCAAGGAGAAGTTCAAGACCACCGGGGGCTACATGTGCAGGTTTTGCAAGGGCTTCTGGAGGGCGAGCCGCTGGGGGACCAGGCTGCTCCAGATCACGGGGTGGCACAAAGACAAGGCCACATGCTTGCAGCTGGTGATGGACGAGCCCCCGGAGCAGCTATATAATCAGTGGATCCGGGACAGGATGGAGTTCTACAAGAGGGTGGAGCCGACGGAGCCTCCAGGGACGAGCGGCTAGTCCTGGGCGACGCGAGCACCCCGCGCATGCGCTTCAGCTCCTCGAATGGCCTGGGGGATGTCTCCACTGCCTTGTGGTCGGTCATTTTGAGCAACCCGGAGAAGTCAGGGCTGGCGGCCATCCACTCGGTGGCTAAGGAGGCGATCTTGAAGGGTGAGAGCCGCTAGGTTGTGTCTCACAACCCTTTTGGATGTGGAGTCGTGTGATCTCCTCCCGCCGGGACTCGGGTGCCTCTAGGGGGTGGAGGCTTCATGCATTGGCTGCCCCAAGGACGGGCCATATCAGCCACGGTTCGGAAAAAGGGGCTGCGGCTGACTCTTGGTTTCCCTGAGGTCCCCTTGGGGGTTTTGGGGAATCCCCCGTCGGGTTGGTCTTCCCCCCCCTCCGTGCTTTTGGGGATTCCGGGGGTTGACTTTTGGTCATTTTGGGCTGCGTGCTCCGTTTGCACTCGGCATCCTGCGTGGTTGGAACATGCATGCAGTTGCCGCGGTTGGGTCCTGGATGTTCGATAGGAGGCTCGAACCCCTGTTTTTCATCATGGCTAGGATTTCTACAAAGTTTCTTTTGCGCCCTCCGTACACTCGTCTTTGGGACCGCATTCCAAGGGTCCTGTGGGACACGTTGGCGGACGAGGCCCTCTCCCCGAGACAGACGGACGGGGAGCTGTTGGTCCTGATGTGCCTGCGCCATGGCACGGCGGAGGAGGGGAGGCAGCTGGGCGGGGAGCCGGCCGCCCGCTTCGCCCAGCTCTCGGGCATTCCGGTAGGCCAAGACGACCAAGTGGTACCGACGGACTACTTCAACGGCCTGGTGGCGTCGGCAGGCTTCCCCAGCCTCTGTCCGCAGCGGACCTGGCTGACCTTTGGGACAGCCTATGGTTCCTCCTCATGGCGGCTGCGGATGGCAAGCCGAGCGAGAACTTTTCCCCGCTGGAGACGCCAGGACCAACTCAGGTGGTTCTCGCGAGATGACCCACCCCCACTCCAACAGCCGGAGCTTCTGAAGTGGAGGCACTGGCGGCCCGGAAAAATCAGGGAGATGGAGCCCACGACCCAGCGAGCGCTGGAACTCCATATGCGCGGGAAATGGGCGGAACGGCTCCTTGCCCACTTCGCCCCTTTTGCGGAGCACATCGCATACATGCAGGACATCCTGGGGGAGGACTTCCGCAAGGAGGCTTTGGACCTCCTGGGGGACAGCAGGTTCCGGACCCTCAGGCAACATTGCCTGGTCTACGAGAGTCTCCGGAAGAGAGGCTTCACAGTGATCCCATGGCAGGAGCGACATGTCCGCTCTCTCCTCAACCAGCTCGCCGAAGAGGAGGTCACCCCGTGCAAGCTACGGCAGGTGTGGAACACCCTCAAATGGTTTTCCAAGACCTTCGGTTTGCTGAAGATAGACGAACTCCATCGCCTCAAGTCCAAGAAGAGCTCGTTGGAAGAGGCGCTCACGGATACGGTCACCCGGCCACAGCGCAAGGCGGTGGTCCCCAGCAAGGAGGTCATCTGGGCTCTGGAGGAGGGGGCCGGCTTCGATCACCTGGGTGTCACCGGCCCCGGTACGCAGGCGGCCCCGGGGAGGAGCAGACACGAGGTGCTGGACGCTTTCATCCTGGGCTTCGCTCGGTTCCAGGTTGGGTGCAGCGCTCGTTTCAATGACCTCCAGCATGTCCACCCCAAGGACCTTATCCACACCAGCAACACGGTGGAGCTGAAGGCCTGGCAGACCAAGACGGTCTCAGCAGCACGAATCAACCGCAACCCTGTTTCCTTGATTGCTCCGAAGTACAGCTTCACGGGGATCCCCTGGTGGACTACCTGGGTGGCCTCGGTCAGGCGACTGGTATCCGAGGAGGCATTCCAGGACATGGACTACTTGCTCCCGACAGTGAGCAAAGACTTTGCAGGGCTGATCCCGAGACCTCCACGCCGGAAAGGGCTCTGAGATGGCTCAAGGATGCTATTCTTCGCCGGGGAGTTACCCCGGGGTTGGTGAAGCCGCTGACGTGGCACTCATTCCGAGTGTTCATCCCGGACTGCGCCTTTCAGATGGGAATCCCCCCGGGAGCGCCGCATGTACCTGGGCAACTGGCTCACGGAGAGCACAGCAGATGTCTACGTGCGGGAGAAGCGCAACGTGGTTGTGGAGATTTGGGGCCAGGTAGCGCAGAAGGTCCCCAACCTGAACCTCGGGCCAGGCAGGGAACGCAGGGAGGACTTGAATCACCCGGACTGGGCGGACCCGCTCCCGCCGCCAGCAGTGGACATCACGGACGCAGGACCGGAGGGCCGCAAGGACCAAACCGAAAGGGATGGGGAGGCATCCCCCTCGGTACCCTCAGGGAGCGCGCCATCGACTCGCTCATGGTCAGTGGTGGAACACGGACCCGAGGACACACCAGTGAAGGCTAAGGACCTGTTTCCCGCCACCCCGGACCTCCCCCTTCGGGTGGTGGCGGCGGTCAAACGCACAGGCAACGCCGGCCAGTCCAGAATCCACCTTCTTAATGTCGAGGGCACGGCTGTGGGGTGTGGTTGGCGGCCGGCGGCTTCTAAGATCCAGGAGCTCTCGGTGCTGGACTATATGACGGAGCAGGAGGCCTATGGCAAGTGCGAACGCTGCTTCAAGAGGCATGGTTTCCCGGCGGACTGGGCACTGGAACCTGCGGAGGTCCCCACACTGCAGGAGGACTCGGACTCCTCGGCAAGCTCGGGCTCGGAAACGGATGACTCCGTAGACACCCAGTCGGAGACCGAGGTGGTGGCCCTACCGTTGGTAGCCTAGGTGCCCCCGGCCCTGGCGACCAAGGGGATGGGAGGCCCGGAACAGGGCCCTGGCCCGGGCCCTCAGCACAGACTGGCATCCTTCGGAAATGGCGGGTGTGCCAGACTGTCCTTCGGAAATGGCGCTATCAGTCTGCACACCCGTTCTTCAGTTTTTGAGATTGTGAGTGGGGCCCACCCAGCCTTTGTCATCTGACAGGGGAAGATGAGTCCCTGGCACCAACACACTGCTCGGATAAAAGAGTTATCGCGTGCTTGTGTGTGGTGCCGTTTGGTTAGCTTGCATACACTTTGTTAATGTTGAAACGCATGTGGAAACATGAACTGTGTTTGAAATGCTTGACCATAATGGCCCCGGCCATTTTGGCTCAAGCTTTGTTCTTGGGTTCTCTGAACCCAACTTGTGTGAAAAACCCACCCACCCACACCAAGGTCGGGGGTCATGGCGGCCAAACCCCCGGATGAGGTCCCAGAAGAGTTCAAGGAGGACGTGGCCAAGCTGCACAAGCCATTGGCGGCCATCCTGGTGGGGAAGGAGATCCCCGGGATACGTCACGGTGGAAGACCTGGCGGATCGCTGGGACACCCCAGCGGCGGCCAGGGAGAATGGTCCCCGGGACCTGGGATTCCGGGATGGGGAGAACGGGTTCAATGTCCAGACCTCGGCCTTCACGGCGATGCGCCTCCTGCAGGCAGTCCGGGTGGCAGCCAGCTTGGTCCGGGGGGGCAACCAAGGGATCACCCGGCGGGCCAGGCGGGCCCGACAAAGGCGCCCCTGGAGGTCCTGTGTGACAGGCGCCAGCTGGAGGATGCTTACGTGGCCATTCATGGGACCCCGAAGCCGAGGTTGGAGTTCCAAGGGAGTGATGGCTACCTCAAGAAGCAATGGCGCATGATTGCCAAGGGTGAGCTGGGCTACATCCCGGCAAAACACATCGTGAGCGCGCTCCCGGAAGAAGGGGAACGCCCCTCATCCACCCACAAGAAGATCACGGTGGACGGCTGGGACAGGGAGGATGAAGAGGAGGTGCGGAGCCACCCTACCTCTCGGCGCCAGCTGGAACGGTTGCACCTAACTTTCAGGACGACGCTCCTGATGTGCACGGCAGCACTGCCACAGTTTGGCAACCTGAGGGTCACCAAGGAGGAGCTGGATGATTGGTATGCCTGGTTCTATGGGGAAGACATCGCCGGCAGGCCTCCCCCCGAGCGACACCACCTTGCTGTTCGCGGAGCGCAACGCTTGGCGCAAGATCCACGAGATGGTGCACCAGGGCACCTCTCTCTCCGATGCCCTCAAGAACATCAGGGGCGACTTCCTCTTCTGGCAACGGGAGGTCTATGAGCACCTCAACAGGGCGCCGGAGAAGGGGAAGGGCAAGAGCAAGGCACCCAAGGTGTGGCAGACTCAGTGGGAAAAGCCCAAGAAGAAGGGAAAGGGTCCTGGCCCTCGGGGCCGACCCGGTCCAAGCCGAAGGGCAAGGGCGGCAAGGGGAAGTCCCCCAACACCCCCTCGGTTCCATGGCCGGACCACTGGGCTTTCAAGAATCCCAAAGGGGTGGCGTACTGCAGAGATCATCACCTCCACAACAAGTGCGATCCCACAACTGCCCGGTCAGGAAGGATGGGTGGGTGTGCGACGCCCCCCCATCGAAGCATGTGCCACAGGCATGCCCACACCTTCCCAAGTGACAGGAGGCCACTCAGGGTGCCATAGGCCCCGTGGCTTCCTGGTCTCAGTTGGGATCACAGGCCACCAGTGCGAGAGTGCACACAGAGGGGGAGAGCCAACCCCACCAGAGCCACAGCGGGAGGCAGACAGAGCGGGGGAGGCCAGGACGGCCTCAGGTGGGAGGGGACTTCTCCCGGAAGCCCCTCCACCGAGGAAGAGGAGCGGACCCAGCCAGGGCACTCCAGAAGAGGTGAGGATCCGCCCGGCAAGGGGCGTTCCAAGGGCGGGAAGAACAGCCAGGGCAAGCAGCAAGCCCAGGGACAGGTGACGGGACAAAGGACACATGGAAGTTCTGGGGGGGCAAGCCCCACCTTCCCATGGAGTCGTCAAAGCCGTCCCTCATCCTGCTGTACGCTGGGAAGGATGATGCGGGGGCCCTGGATGCTTACCTCCATGCCTACAACCCGGCCTTCTCGGAGTACATTGGGCGGTGGACATCAGGCGAAAGGGTGGAGATCTGGGACAGGACATGCTATGTGCTCCATGGCCATGGCGGGCAAGGTCGCCCTTGTGGGGGGCGGCCCCAACTGCAGGACGTGGAGCATCCTTAGATGGTTCCCCAAACCGGGTGGCCCGCCGCCGGTGAGGGGTAGAGCGGAGCAGACTCTGTGGGGCTTGGAGGACCTGGAGCCCCGGGCATGCTCCGTCAGATGTACCTGACCTCGCTGGCCTACAAGGGGCTAGGACAGCTAACGGTCCCGCAGGTGGGCTCCTCCTTCTTGGAGCACCCAATGGACCCAATGGAGTGCAGCAAGAGCCCGAGCGCAGCGAGGTGTTCATCGATCTGGGTCACACGGGCCTACATTCAGTGGGCGAACGCACTCCACCACTCCCTCATCAAGTTTGACGAGTGCCGCCTGGGCCAGGTGGTAGTGAAGTCCACGACATTGTCAACGGACCTTCCCCTTCACCATTGGCATGATCTGCGATGCAACCACGGGGCTCACCCCAGGGGGGAAAAGCTCAACTCCAGTGACCTCAGCCGGTACCCGGAGCAGATGATGCAGGGTCTCGCAGCGGCCATCCTTTGCCGAGCGGGACCCGTCCTGGAGGCGCTGAGGCCGGGGGGCACGGTGCCCCAGGCGAACCCAACGACCCCCCCGAGGCGGCAGAGGGAACCTTCTCCCAGCACGCCGGGGGACAACCAGCGCCAGTCCCGGAGGCTGAAGGCTGGCCAACAAGCGTTGGCGGGACTAACCTTGGGCTCACTTCCGGTCTCGGCCTCGGACAATCCGGAGGTCCGGACACCGACACAGAGGGCTGGCGAGACGGACGAACTTCGGGGGGGGAACTCTTTCCCCTGAGCCATGGGCACGCCATTGCATGGAAATCTCGGATCGGCCCACCATCCTGCCGATCACGCACGACCCAAATCTCTCCGACAAGGTCATGTACCTCCAGATGGCCTTCAAACAGCGCCCCCTAAGGGACGGGGGGGGAAAGCCCTCATTGGGACGGCTGGCCCCATGGACTCGGCCACTGTCCAAAGCAGCAGCGATGGGGGCCAAGATCTGTGTCCTCACTTCGCCATGGGGGGACGGGTCACATCCCTTCCCGGAGGACCTGCTGGAGGATATCAGGGAGATTCTGGCGCCGGGGGCAGGCCGACCAGCTGACGGCCAACCCTTCTTCCTGGACATCTTGCACAGCGTGGCGCTGCACGTTCAGGACCCCGACCACCAGTTTCCCCGGGATCTGGAGCAAGGGGTCCCACTGGGGGTCACGGACCCACCCCTGGCCTCGCCGGGCATCTGGCCACTCAAGAAGGAGCTGAAAGGGGAGGAGCCGGAGTTCCAGGAACTCCCTCACCCCACGGGCCGGGGTAACTACCCCTCGGCGGATCACTTCAGCGAGCTCATCCGGGGCACATTCCTGGAGGAGGTCCCCATGGCATGGTAGAGGGCCCTTCACTAAGGTGGAGGCAGCATCGCGCTGTGGCTGCGAAATTGAGGACCTTTGTCCCGGCCCCCTAGCGGGCATCAACGAGGGGGACAAGATCCGCACCATCTACGATGGCTCTCCACCTGGGGGCTGGCTATGGCCGGAGCCGGGCACCAAGTGGGTGCTGCTCAAGGCGGACGTCACCAAGGCCCACCGGAGAGTGAAGGTCCTCAGGAAGGACTGGCGGTTCCAGGTGGCCTCACTGGGGGAAGAATGGTGGGTGAACAAGGTAGGCACATATGGCATGGCCAGTGCCCAATCCTACTGGGGACGCCTGGCAGCCCTTCACTCAGGGTCCTCTACGCACTTTTCCCTCAAGTGGATTGGAACTTCGTCTTTGTGGATGACTTCCTGTGGCTGCTTCGAAGCGAGGGGGCAGTAAACTTGGCGGTGGCGCTGCTGGCAACACTCCTGGCCTTGGGCACCCCGCTTAGCTGGAAGAAGACACATTTGGCGGAGGTCAACACGTGGCTGGGCTTCGTGGTCCACCCGAACATCCCGCAGGTTCTCATGGCCGCCAGCAAACACATCCTGGTGATGGAGGTCTTGCAGATCATGGTGGAAGGGCAGGGCGATGGTCTCAAAAGGACATCGAAAGGGCCCTAGGGTCGCATCCAATGGGGCGACTGCGCTGTCATTTCCCTGGCGAAGTTCGAGTGCTCCATCCACTTTGGGCCTGGAAGATGGCCACCACCACGGTGGGGAAACCCCCCAAGGTGGTCAGGATGCTGGCGTTCATGCTGCGGTTCCACTTCAACACGCCTTTCGTCCAGTACTCCCCTTACTTGCCGAAGTCCTCTTGGTGGGGTTGCAGCGATGCTAGCGCCTCGGACGAAGGACTGGCATTTGTGGGAGGATGGTGCTCCAATAAAATGGAGCCAGAAAAGAAGGAGGTGTACTGGTTCCACGAGCAGATCCACGTGGAGGAGTACCCGTGGGCATTCAAGCATGGGGATCCCAAGCGGAGGATTGCGGCTCTGGAAATGCTGGGCACGCTCTTCCTCTGTAACATGATCCTCACACACCAAGGCCCTCTGTCCTCCCGGGTCCGACTCCCGGTGGGCAGTGACAATCAGGGCAACGTCATGGCGATGCTCAACCTTGGATCCAATAAGCCCTACACCGCGGCTATCCTGATGGAGCTGGTCTTCCTGCTCCACACCCATGGCTGCTCGCTGGCGGCCAACCACGTGCCCCGGGAATTCAACCAGTGGGCTGATGAACTGACGCACCCAGATTTGTCTGGGTTCGACCCTTTGCACAGGGTCCCCAAACAGGAACTCTGCGAGGAGTTCGTTTTTCTCCCGCGTCTCCTGAATGGAGATGCATTTGATCTTAGCGTGGGCCCACCCCTGCTCCCGTGACCGGAGCCGGTGGGTGACTCACTTCCCCTGGTGGCAGACCCCCCTGTGGCCTGGGTGCCCCGGGCCCCGGCCCAGGGGCGGGCGCTA
>CAUJNA010003827.1:521399-526399 GCA_963377175.1 Effrenium voratum
CACAGGCACACACAGACACACACACACAACACAGGCACACACAGACACACACACACACACACAGACACACACTCACAGACACACACACACACACAGGCACACACAGACACACACACACAGACACACACACACACAGACACACAGACACACACACACAGATACAGACACACAGACACACAGACACACAGACACACAGACACACAGACACACAGACACACAGACACACAGACACACACTCACAGAGACACAGACACAGACAGACACAGACAGACACAGACACAGAGACAGACACACACACACACAGACACAGACACAGACACAGACACAGACACAGACACAGACACACAGACACACAGACACAGAGACACAGAGACACAGACACAGACAGACACAGACAGACACAGACACAGACACAGACACACAGACACACAGACACACAGACACAGAGACACAGAGACACAGACACAGACAGACACAGACACAGACACAGACACAGACACACAGACACACACACACACACACACTACCCAAAGATCTCAAAAGGGCTCACGGAAAGCATCGCCGTGGTGCTGGTATGTGTGTGTGTGTGTGTGCGTGAGTCAGTGACGGGCTGCTTTACCTGGAAGGTCATCGCCCTTTGCGAGCTGAGGCACCATAGCGAACAACACTCGCTACATCGACGTTATTCAGAAGGAGAGCGAGTAAGATGGATATGCCGACCTCGAGCGGCCCAGAAAAGTGATTGGCAGGTAAGTGGGTTGCACATTTCAATGCACGAGTTTGATGAGAGGGAGCTCCGCCCCGAGGCGTTTGATGATAGCTCACCTTTCAAGGAGCCCCCTCTCTCTTAGGCCGCAGGGCCCCATCAAATCCGTGCTGTTTGCCTGCCAAGGCATCAAAGAAGTCGCTGCCAAAGCATGTCAAGTTCAACTTCCGGTGTTTTGCCTTGGGATGCCAGGCAGATCTAGGCAGATCGTTGATCAGTTGCGGCACGCTTGGCCTTCCATTGGGATGGGCCAGTTTGATCTACATTTTTTTAAAAGTGGGCCCTCACGGTCCCTGTGAGGCCCGCCATCCTTTAGCCGCAGGATCGGCCATGATCGGGACTGGTGGCAGCGAATCGGGCGGATTTCGCGTATGCTTTTGCGGCCGCTGGCACGAGAGAGCTCCGATTCCGCACGGGCGACTCAGGTAGTCAGGTGCTGGAATCGGCCGACGGTTGAAATTTCCCCATGGGCCATCGAAGTCTATTTCCTGTGTAAGAAAGTCTCGTCCAAGCGGCTGCCATGGCTGGCTGCAGCAAGATGAGTGGCGGCAAGCTGGCACCACCACATTGCCTGCGTTGCTTTGACGACTCCTAGGAACCATGACCATGGGCCATACAAAGAGTTTTGGCCATGGCAATTTTTCCAATTGCTGATATAGGAGTTTTCGCATTTGACTGTTGACAGGCGACGCGCTTTCCCGGGTGCATTCAACAAGTTGGCACAAGGAGTCATCAGAGCCATCAATGCCATCGGACATGCAGCAAGACTTTCCACGGGAAAAAGAAGCGTCGCAGGGCTTCCAACCAATCACTACACCTTTAGGCTGTTGCAGGCTGCTTTCGCATCATGTGAATGTATGACTTCTTATTCCAGTTTGTTCTGACAATGGGGTTTGCATGAAGGTTGCACTGTGCATTGTAGAGAGGAACGATTTCATGGCCTCGCTTCTTAGTAGTTCATCCGCTCAGAACTGGCGTGCCCAAAGCCGGTCGGCAAGCAGTACTGGTGCATGGAGTGGTCAATTCGTTCAGCCAGTCACAAGAGGGAGTGAGTCTATGACAAGGATTTGCCAAACCATAGGGTTGGCACTTGCACTGCCACACCGAGATTTGGGTGCCAGATTGAAGCACCTAAGCACGCTACGCACATGCAGGATCATACGGGCATGTTTGTTTTGAGGGTGCCTGGTCGGGATCCTCAACTTTTCGAGGTCACGCACCTAGTGACACAAATGCATGGACGTGGATGAATGGATGAACCGACCAGCAAATTGTGTAAACAATGAAACAAGGAACACTCACCGACATACGCTATACATGCACAATTGAGTTTGAAGGCATGTTGATGCATTGAATTCTTCAACGATGCTGTACAAACGCATGCATTGCTTTAGTATTCAACGGCGTTGTGGACACATACCTCGGTGGCTCCAGCCATTTCTAAAAGGCTCTTTAGCCTTTTAGTGTTTAGTGACGTGGTTCTAATTGAATCCACTAAAAGTTAGTCGCTTTTAGCAAGTGTTTGGTTTCCGATTTTAATCCACTAAAAGTTAGTCACTTTTGGCAGGGGATCCGAAAACTTTTGGCAGCCCAGATACCGTACAAAGGTGTTGCAAGCTATGCGTTGGTTCCAAAAAGATATCGCCTTGGAGGCTATGGGCCCTGCTGGGCCTTTTCGATGCGCTCGGCGAAGCGATGCCACTGGGCTGACAACCGCCAAGAAGATTTGCTTTTTTTTGTTGGACGCCTTAAAAGGACACCAGGCATGTTGGGGGAGCTCCTCATTTTGGGTCAAACCTAGTCAAATGATGGAGGAGAGGTTCTGGCTGGTGATATTCCTTGGATCGGGGGACCTGGGTGACGCCATGAACCGCTGTTTCCGACACGAGACGCAGGTTGCCAGATTCGATGGACGTTTGCGAAAGATTTCTTAGTCTTAGCATGACATGTCAGTTCCCACTGGAACCTGCAAAAACATGAATGCAGAAACTTGGTGGTGCGAGGGGCAGGGAATGACAAATGGGGTGAACCCCTATAAATGCAACTGGTGGTTTCCTTTAAGGGGACCCCTTGGTTCATTCCCTCATTCCCTGCTGAGCACCAGAAAGAGAGTATAAACTGCTGGATGAACAAATGGATGGCTCTCGATTCCCGCCCATGTTGGTTTCTGCCCTCCCACATCCACCGGGATATGTCCATTCGCTTCTTTGGCGTGAGTGGACGGCCGAGGTCCCACGAGTGTGGCGAGCAGCCGCACTTGAATTGGACCTCAGTTCGTGAGGAGGGATCCGCATGAGAAGATTCTGAGAACCTCATTGCAAAACTGGGAAGTTTGCTTCCCCTTTGCTTGGCGCGTTATTTTTTTGTGCCATGCCGGTTTTTGCCTGGCTTCGCTCACCAATGTGCAGTGCCTGTTGCGCCTTGGGCGCATGGCCGCCAGGATCTGATCACCTACAGCACGCTGTCGGAGCCGGTGATGCGAAGCCGACGTTGCTTCGGCGATACTGGGATATGGTCCTACTGCAGCTCAATTGGCAAAAGGGTAAAGGGGCAGGGTACTTAGTGGTTATATAATAAGCCTGGTTCTAACCCACTTACCATGGTTATAAGTCTAAGTGGGACATAATTAACCAGGCTTAATAACCAAGTACAAAGTACCTTGCCCCTTTAGGTACACATGCTGCCATCGTGCTTGAGGCTTGCTGTCAAAGTGCCTTAATTTCCAGCAGACAATTGGTCTTTGGATTGCATTCCTCTGAGGTGGTATTGCTGCGCCACTTGGCACGAGCGAGGATCAAAGTTTGAACGGCGTTTTGGCCAAAGGGCTTAAAGCCAAAGGCACGCCTAGTATTTCGTTGCTTGCGTCCAATCGTCATTCGGGATCGCTGGCTGAGGATGAACATTTTGCAGATGCAGCCAGGCGAGGAACCAGTTGAAGCCAACAACAAGAGGCCCAACGCCAAGCATGACAATCACCAGCTCAAAGCCCTTGTCCATACCAGCACCCACCAACAACTACCGTTTGGACAGCACTCAGGATTTCGACATGGGAACACGCAGTGGTTGGGGGCTACTGGCAGCTCTTGCTTTTGGGGCCTGACCTTCCTCAACGAAATGCGCCCCGCACGAAGCCAGCCCGCAGTCCTCGGTTGCTTCGCAGGCCTCCTCAGCAACTCGCAGTCGATGCTGAGTAAAGCGAACTGGGAGAATCCTTGCAAGATCGGCCAGGCCAGAACGCTCGTGTGACATGCGGGTCTCGAGGCCTTTGTTCGATGGGCTGGGCAAAGGGAAGTGCTCAGATTGGTGTTTGGCGAACAGGTCGCCACCAACCTGTTCGCCATGAGCTTCTTGACGCCTGGTGAGCGAAGCTCGGCCAGTTGAATTGGCACGATATTTTATCGAAACAGCTAGTTCTTATTGGGGTAAAGCCCTGTACGTCATCCCCATGTTCCGCTCCACATTTGCGGGTCCCCATTTTGCATTTTGAAGAGCGTGTTTGTGGGCACTCTCTCTCAGGCCAAATGCGAGACAGGCAGCGGCTTTACAGCTTAGGATATGGTATGCTTTGGGTTGCTGGCGATCGTTTGGAGAAGCTCTCGCTGAACTTCCAGTCGCTTCTGACTTCTGCCGCTCATTTTTTTACGAAAAGTGCAGGGCGCAAGGCTGTGAAGCCATGGTCGAGGTCAATGAAGCGCGCATGCCATGTTAGTCGACTGGTTTGAGATGTATGGTTGTCACGCCTGTGAAGCTTTACTTGCTGGCGCTCAGTATGGAATGAGGGAATGAACCTTCAAGGAAACGCTTGGCTGTGAATTGCTTGCGGGCGCTCAGTAGGGAACGAGAGAGTGAACCCAATAATCTAGGTCCCCCAGTAGTGCCCTTTTACCCTTTGTGTGAGAGGGTTCCCCTACTAAGATAGACGTCCACGAGAAGCAGAGTCGGGCACCCTTATTCTAACCTCATTTTTACTGGAGGACCTAGCCACTTGGATGGAAATCGGGGTCATTCCCTTGCTCATTCCCATCTCCACCGAGGGCTGGCCCATGTTCGGGCTCTTATCGCGGCTCGCGGAGGTGATCCAGCTCTCCAACCAGGCGAGGCATGCGGCGCCCAGCTTCGGTCAATAGATCGAGTCTCAAATCTCGACCCAGACGAAGGACTGTTGGCCATGCCTTTGGGATCCTTTCAGATCCCCACGAAAGTGGTTGATTTTGAGGGGAGGCCAAAGGGAAAC
>CAUJNA010003827.1:531399-581399 GCA_963377175.1 Effrenium voratum
ACCCTCATTCATCCCGGACCCTACTACTGGGGGGTCCCCAAGAAAAGCAGCATTTTTTTTGGTGAGTTTAGGGGATTTTAGTGGGACATTTTGTGTGACCTTTGGCGGGATGCCTCGCATCTACATTGCCTGCCGAGGCCGCAGTGGAACGCGTAGCACAAGCAAAGGGTGGCTCTGCAGGCCTTCGGTTGGGCGTTGAGAGCTTCAGCCTTGCTGCAGCTTCAGCTCGTTGGAAAGCTTCTTTCTCACTGAGCAGCAGTAAGTGCTTGGTGGTTCCTTAGCTTTGTATTTGACTGCTATTGGGTTGGATATTTTTGGAAATCGAGGGGTTTTCCACTAAACCCCCAAAAAGTTAAACTGTTTGCAGGGGGGTCAACAGCAACCAAGTTTAGATCTGAATCGCGAGAGGGCACCGAGTTGCGATTGTTGGGGCCAAGTTTTATTTTGGTCGCTTTGGCATGTCGGTTTCTTGAATGCCAGGTTGCTGCAAAAGCTTGACGTACCATGACATACATCATTCCTTTTGACGTCCTTTTGACGTCAACCCATGGTCGCCACTTGCAACGGGCGGGCTGCTTTCGGCTTTCGGACGTTGGCTCAAAAGGGGGCCATGTGATCCCCGGGTCCGTCGATTTGCAAACTACGGCCTTCATATCCAGCAGCCCAGCTGCAAATATGGCCATCCGCCCCGCCGCTTTGGCTCCAAGCTTGTCATGTGCTTTCCTTGCTTGCCTCCACTGCTGTGCATGGCCGAAATCCTGCACTTGGAAACCATGGGCAACCACTCTTTGCTGCCATTTGCAGGGAGATCATCAAATTGCAGGGTTTCTTAGGTGGTGCGAAACGGATTTTCGTCCATCCACAGTATCACAAGGTGTGAGGTGAAGAACCGCTCCAGCCGAGGCCTCGGCCGCTGCGGCTGGCCAATTTCCATGGCACCTTGGGCTGCATGAATTGGAGTCAGTTGGGTTTGGTTCGTCTACAGTGGTCTGACAAACGCATGGCTTGAGAAGCCTGGTCCTCATGGTTTGAGTTAACCGATGGTTTGATGAGTCAACCGAGATAAAGTCGGATATGAATCATCAAGCTTCGTGCTAAGGTTCTGATTTGTGCATGCATGACCTTTCACAGCGAACCGGATTGCGCTTCTTCGGCTGGGTGCATTTCCTGGGAAGTGAAGGAGCATGTCGCCGTTCCGTTTCAGGTGAAGATATGGCTGCTTTCGCTTTTGGCGGTAGCAGAGGCGGCAACGCACGCCGTGCAACTGCCACTTGGCACCTTGCGATATGGGGCTGCATGTTAAATTTGCTTGCTTTTGAACAGGTGCATGCTAAACGTTCCAGAGTAGTACTGCTGACTATGCTCAGTTTGGACAACACAATATTTTCTAGCTTGCTTCGGCCAGTACGCTTCGAGCTGAGGAGTGCTGACGGCGAATTGTGGGATTTCCCTATGGAAGCTTGGCTTGCAGAAGTCCTGACGCCCAACTTACCTTTTGACTTGCACGCGCGTGTAGCAACGTGCAGAGCAGTGGCTTCGCTGAGTTTTTTTGCGGCCACATGCTTGTATCACAAACGCCATGTTGCGCGCCTGCGCGCGATTCGAGCGCGCGTCCCGGGGGGGGGGGGGGTTCGGCACGCCCAGCTTTCAGCCCAGGATCCAGCTAAGAGGATCATGCGACAAGAGGAAAATGCCTACGTGCAGCAGGACCAGACTGAGCTCCAATTGCCTGACACCATGGCATCCTGGCTGGAATAAAGGGCATGGCGTAGGCCGGCCACAAGAATCAGAACGAGAACTTCCATTCAGCTGAAACGAATATTTGTTCATTTTCCCTTCTTGGTTTAAAAGGGAATCTATCCCTACGACATATTTTATTTTTCCCAGGGGCGAAAACGCACATGGAAGATGCTGCGTGGTGAAGTCTTCCCTTTTGGGGCGCCTCCGAAAGTTCAAGGCTGTCGGAAGCCCCTGTGACGGGTGATGCTTGCATATGCTTTCACTGCTTGCAAGGCCGGGATGCTGTTCGGATCAAGGGTGCGTGGACAAAGGTGCAGCCACCATCATCCAATTCGGACAAGGGCATTGTCGCCGTAACAGGGGCGAATGTCACATCCTGCAAAGGGTCAAATTGCGCGATGCGAGCCGTTTACCAAGGTTCGAATCCTCACAAACAACACGGACTATGTACATGCGCCTAGCCTGCACTAGGCACCAGATTCTGGCAGATCTGAGCTGCAACAAGCTCGGTTTGGGAGTTCCATATTCTCCGCATCAAAGCTCGAGGTTGACTGCGCCCGTTTCGGCTGCTAAAATTGGCCCTGGCTTGTTTTGGCTGCTCACACTGGCCCTGGCCTGTTTCTTCTGCTCACAAGTTCTGCCACATGTTGTTGATATAGCCTCCTCCATGATGCCTCGCCATGTGCACTCACGTCGACATGTTGAATACCCCGAAGCAGGGGCAACCGACAACCCGAACGTTGCCATGGGTGTGGCTCAAGAATTAAAGAGCTAGGAGTTACGCAGGCGTCGTGAGTTCGCGCGTTCTCAATCCATGCGCCCTGAGTTGTTGGGGGTCTCGGAACCCATCATGAACAAGAAACCCATGTGTTTCCTTCCTGCCCAACAAAAGCTAGGTGCTGCTGAGGTTGGTTTGGAAACCGTTTCGCGACTGAAACTCACCTGCTTGTTGTTCAACCCAAGTGAGCTTTCGCTCGCAAGAGCCTTTTGTGTGCCAAGGAGTCTCACCAAAGCGCAAAACGTGTCCACCACTAATAAACTTGCATCAAACCCCTTCCCACCAGCAATAACTCACGGTTTCACAAGGGTTCCGACAAAGAGTTGCCTGGCCCTTAGCTGCAATGTCACTTTTCCTCAGGTGGAAGGGAGATGCGACGTTTGTGAATTTCTAAATGCAATACGTCTGGCCGGCTGACGCCATGTTTGACCTTCTTTGCTTCTTATGTCAGGCAGCATCAGGCAGCATGAGGCCTGGGCGATATGCCTATGGAAACAGGCGTGCAAGACGTTGCCTGTGACTTCTACAGGGAACCATCAAACATATTAGTGGACACAACGTGTCTGACAACACACCCTGGGAGCCGCACAAACGTATCAAATACGTCAAAGATGCCCAACGTGTCAATGCGAGAAGTTGCTTGTTTGACTTTCGACCGTTCCTAACTTTTCGAACGCTTCGACGGTTTTGAACTTTTCGAGGGTTTCGAGCGGTTTGAACACTTCGAGCGTTTTGAAAGGTTCAAGCACTTCCAATGTTTCCCACTGTTTGCGGCCCAAGCAGGGTACAGCGTTACCGGGAAAACTGGGTCTTGACCTCAAGGCCTTCCTGCGGGGCTTGAAGTCGGAGGCCGCAGCAGCGCACACGGGCATCACCTTGGCCCTGGTGGGGACGCTGCTCTGCGCCATGCTGCTCTTCTACATGGCGCCTCGGCGCAGGATGCGTCGCGCTTCGGTTTCGGCGCGACCTGTGAACGGGCGGCCACAAAGCCGGGCTCGCCCAAAGGTCGTGACCAGACTGGTCCCCAGACCCTTAGAAATGGAATGGGGGGAGGGGGGTGACCCCTGGAATTCCATTTATGGTTCCATTTTCCCTTTCTAGGGAAGACGAGATAAATGGGATTAGGGGACCCCCCACCCCCCTGCCCCTGAATGTAGAGGGGATCCAGACTGTGCTGATGGCGGGTGATTGCTCACTTCGCTACGGGCCCTCCGGATTTTCCTTTTGCCAAAGCCAGCGTTCTACCCCATGAAGGTGAGATGATTGGGTGTCGAGTTGGGCCTTTGCGAGCGACTCACCCAGCTCGCCATTGTTTTTCTGGCAGCTGTGACTGGCCCTGTGTCGAGTTATTTAGTTCCAAGTTCCCCGCCATCATTTCAGCCCAAGTGCCCCACCATCATTTCAGCCCAAGTGCCCCACCATCATTTCAGCCCAAGTGCCCCGCCATCATTTCAGCCGACTAAGGTGAATCAACCCAACAAGGACTGACAGTCGCATGCCGTGCGGTGCCAGCGGATTTCTTCGAGACCTAGTCTGGGAACATGGGCTCGGGGCTCACAATTCGATTGTGCGTAAAAAAAAAGGTTCGGCGAGCACTTTTTCATCACCTTTTGTGAAAACTCGTTTGGTCCCTCCTTAAAAGTAGGTGCCTTGGCGCGGGGTCCCTCCGAAAGGTAACCCATCTTCTTCGATCCCTTCCGCCCGGAACGGCGGAAGGGATCGATTCGCGAGGACTTGCAAGTCAGCACCTGGCAACTGCTCAGTGGCAACATTGCCCTTTTCTGCACAGTTGCGCGGCAGCAGGATGCAGCAGGAAAGCGACCACTGCGATACCAACAACAGGGGACCTTCAAAATCACAGGTTTCCTTTTAGTGTCCCTTTAAACCAAGAGGGCTTCCCAAAGACAACCCCCATATATATATACATATAATAATATATATATATATATATATATATTTGGAGATTTCCTTAAATCACAGAAGTGGGGATAATTTCCCTCGGCAGTGAAACTCGTCTCGTACATTTGAGACTTGGTGCCTGATGCATGTGTCAGATGAGTGAGAGATCTTGAACCACGTTGCGGATGCGCCCTGTCGCATCCGCTTCATTGCCACTTCTGTGCTAGGTCTTCTAGTAGCGCCCTTCTCTCCCCTTTTTTTGGGGGAGGGTTCCCCTACTGAAATAGACTACAGAAGAAAGTTGGTACCCTTATTCTAACCTCTCTACTGGAGGACCTAGCGTGGGACACAACAAATGCGAAGGGAGCGAAAGGGAACGCTTCCCCCCGATTTTCAGGTGATGCTGTTCATGGCATTGAAGAAGTCCTGGAAGCTGATGGTGGGGGACAAGCCGGCGTCTGAGTTTCGCGCAATGTGGAAATGGCACATGGGTGTGGGTCAAAATTAAACCACTAGGGGACCGCAAATTTTAGTCCATGTTTCCTTTTATCAAGGTTCCATTTTGGGTATCTATTTTTGACCCACAGCCACATGTTGTCATTGGTATCGCCTGCAGGTAGAATACCGGGGCATGAGCGCAGGTTGCAGTTTTTTGAAGGCGCTTTACTGAGGGCGGCGGAATGGGTGATCGCGGGCGACATTCTGGCATTCCTGAAGTTTGCGTTGCTGATGTTTCCTTGGCAGCAAGTGGGAAACCTCAAGGTTTCAGTCCCTCCCGATGCTTTCTAGAGTTACGTCGACTATTTGTCCGGATTGGTATGCGTCAAACACTAGGGACCTGGAAAAATCGAAAGGATGAAAACCAGCGGTCCATCTTCCGGTGGTTTAGCTTGACCGATGTTCTTTTGCAACCGGGGTTGGTGGCTTGTCTTTTGCATTTCATGCGGCCTTGACCGGTGCTTTTACCCTCCCACCAATCAACATGGAACCTGGGGGGGGGGTGCTGGAAGACGATTCTCCTTTTTAAAGGGACCCCCTGTCAGGTTCCATGTTAATTGGTGGGAGGGTAGTTGAAATGGGAAGGGGTAGCCGAGGTTCTCCTTCCCATTCGTCAGGCCGCGGTCGCGAGATGTCGTGGAGTGATGTCATTTGGCAGCTGTCGGCTGGCACATTTGCAGGTGTCGCCTTCTGTTAAGCCATCGAACCCCCCGGCAGTTTCGCAGAACTCACTTCCTGTGTTCCGTTGCGGAGTCCTTATAAGTATCGACTGGAATGAGCAGTTTGAATGCGACCTGCTGGAAGATTTTGAGCCACGCAGGTCGAAGATCAAGAATGAAAAGCTATTGGCTGCGGCCAAGACTTCTGGAGCCTACCTCATTGGCTTCGCGGGCTCGGATAGCTGCCTTGCTGCAGCTGGCATTTCTGAAAACCACCAGTACATGAGCACATGAGGGCTTGGATTTTTTTTTTCGCTTGGGCCCCCTTGGAGTAGCTCGAGAAACCACTTAATTGGAGCTTCCCCTATTTTAACATAAGGCCGGAAGGATCCCTGCGGTTCCTTTTGGGAACAATCCAGCTCTCACTTTTCAGGAGCCCAGATCCGAAACAGGTGTGCAAGCCAGCGACGGAGCCCAGGTTTCGCCTACATCCTCAGACTAGAGCCCTTCAGCAGAGACTTGGTGTGCAAGTTGCGCAAGAGACAACTTGGTGGCGAAGCCAGCCATCCGGTTCAACTTAGCTTTTTAGATCCTTTTAGTGTTTATAGTGCTGGTTTCCATACCCACTAAAAGTTAAACCTTTAGCAGGGGATCTGAGGGCAGCCCAGATAAGAGGTGGTTGGAACCGGGAAACTTGGCATTTTCTCCGATGCAGAGACTGCGGTCTCAGATTAAGAACTACACTCACCATCGACGGGCAGTGTCTAGAGCACAAGCAGCCACCATGTCACGCTTTTCAGGGAAGCAACTGTTCAAGCAAACACGTTCACAACCACCAAGTAGATAGTGCCTTGCCGTCAGATGCTAACCTGGAAAGGAGTTCACTACGCCAAGAATGCAGATTGTGCACTTGGCAAGGAAAACGTCCTACTTGGAACATTTAGAAAGGAACTCTTCCAAGAAGGTTCCCTTACGTTTCTTGAGAACTCTTCTTGGGTTGCGGGGAGGCTAAGTTTTTCACCCACGCAAGGGGAATATGCTTTGAACAGCGTCCTGATACTGCAAAAAGTAGAGCGTTGAACCCTGAAATCAACAGCCTGATTCCGAAGCATGTCGAGTTTCATCATGGGCTTGGAGCTTTCTAGCCCCGTCTCAGAAACGGATCTAGATCGACTTGTTGCGCCCAACGCTTCTGTGAGCGCCAAAACTCACCTGGAACATGCAGACGCCCTGTGAAACTGCGGGTAGAGGTGGTTTCTGATTTAGCCAGAGTATCTCTAAGAAACCCTCTACAGCTAGATTGCCCCCCTCTTTTTTGCAGGATACTCTTTTTTGGGGGGGAAGTTGAAACGGACGCCCAAAAGAAGCCCACCATGTTCGACGTTCTTTTTTTGGGGGGGGAGGATTTACGGTAAATAGAGGCCAACGCATAGGAGCGTACGGTTGAGGCGGTGCCGGCTACTACTTCATGGGCATGGTGCTCATGTTCGCCGTGCTGGCTGGGCTGATGGCCATGGCCTTTAGGCCCCTTTTTTCTGGGCGCGCCGGCTTTTTCCCCCCAGATAGCTGAAAGCTATAGGGATTCTAACTTCTAATAAAGAGGGGAGAGTGATTTGCGAGATTGACGGCTGGGTGCTAGGGGGGCAGTCCGGGGTGCTGGCGCAGGTACTGTTTTGGGATTTGATTTGGGGTGCTGTGTTGAAGTGCTGGCGACGGTGCGGGCCAGGTGCAGTTTGGGGTGCTGGTGCGGGGGGCTGTTTTGGGGTGCTGGGGCTTTGCGAGATTGACGGCGGGATGCTAAGAGGCATGCAGTTTGAGGCGCTGGTGCAGGCGCTGTTTTGGGAGACTTGGTGACGGCCAGGTGTGTTTTTGCGAGATTAACGGCAAGATGATAGCTGGCATGCAGTTTGGGGATTCTTGCGCAGGGTTCTGTTTGGGGATGCTGTTTTGGGGTGTTGCTTGAGGTGCTATCTGGGGTCTATGCTGTTTTTTTGGTGTGTCGTTTGAGGGTAGCTTTTCAGCAGGGACCCAGGCTTTGGCCAGCAGAACTTGTGTCCCAACTTCTCACACCGGCAGCTACTTCATAGGCACATCATCACATCACCAACTCAGCAGTACTTGTCTCCATCTTTTTGGGTTGGCTTTCAAAGAACACCAAGAGGAAAACCACCATTCGGTGTGTTCCCCAAACAAAAAAGGCAGACCGATGCGCGGCCCCATGAGAAATTACGTGTGGACTTTTGGGAAGGAGTTCCCCTTTCAGTGGGAATTCTCGACGTTTCATACTGTTCTGAGCGACACGCCCCTACTGTGGATCTGCACCACCTAAGAAACCATGGGATGATGCTTGCCTTGTAAAAGCCATGTAAGAAACCAATAAGCAAATGGCTTCCCATGGTGCAGGATTTTGTCCATCCACATGGATCGGTAAATCTGACGGGGTTAGGGCCTTCCAGCTTCCGACCGCTGAGCCAGGCTGGGTCAGCCGCCTGAGGAGTATGACCCCAGCCGCGAGGCAGGTTGAGACCGCTGGCAAGTGGGGCCAAGCACTCCACGCTTGGCGCATTTGCTGAAAAGATATGTTTTCCCCTGATGGATTTTTTAAAGGGATTTTTATTACTACAGCTGTTTTTACTTGCCCAGGGACCCAAGCAAATTGAAGCATACTAACCCACGTTTATCATCCAAATGAGTCAAATGTTGGTATATGTTACTGTTGCATGGTGTTCGTGGTTGTGTGCGTGCATCTTGAAGATTCCACTTGTCTTTCTTGAGCTCTTTTGACTGCATTCACGCTGGGCATGGGCCGGGGGACGGCAACTACACTGAGACGCTTTGGGCTTTTGAGTCTTGAGTCTTGGGGCGGAAACATATTATTTGTCATGTGAGCCTCATTGAATTGCACCTCAAGTTGCTAGCCACTGGCCATTGGCAGATGCGCTGTCTGTGAAACAGGGCGCAAAGCTGAAAGTGACGCCTGTGGGAGGTGTCCTCGGTATGGATGGATGGCATGAGTTAGACAGATGGTCCGACGGAAGGCTGAGCCAGAGACTCATTCCCATCGCTTGACCCTTGCGATGGGCCTCGGTGGAAGCCAAGCGGTGATAAGGTCCGAGATACACGGGATGACCACCAGTGAAGCCAGTAAAAAAGATAACCTTCCCATGCTTTCCCACGAAGCGGAAAAGTTGCCCATGGTCATTTGGGGACCAGGAAGCTCGTATTCTGATGGGCAGGCCCGAGCAGTTCAGGGGTGGTGTTGAGTGCCGGAATGCGTTTCACGCCGGGGATGAGTTCGCTGCCCGCAGCGTGCAGGTAGAACAGATAGATGCAGCTGGCTTTCAGATTGGGTTCATGATGCCGCTTATTTGCACTTGATATGAGTTGTGCTAGTTCAACTTGGCTTGTCCTGGCCGTCCCCTTAGGTTGATTTTTCGGTTTTTAGGCTTCAGTGGGGGTTTCCATCTTTCCCAACTGCAGGGGATCGAAAAACGGACAGCCCAGTCAAGTCCTTTGCGTCGCGCGCCTCACTGGTTTCTCTCAGGTCGATGTGGGTTCGCTTTCTGGTCACCGGCTTCCTTCCTGGAAGTACCTCCTGGCGCACTTTTTTGCCCATAAAGATGCCCCCGGCTTTGGGTAGGCCTTACGAAAGCCATGGCGGACGGAAAATACCCGCAAGAAGCGGATCTTCTGGGTACCCTCTCTCACAAATGCCATGGTGGTGAGAGGAAGGGTAGGCCTTGTCACGATTTCGCTTGCTCACTAGCAAGCGAACGGCAAGGCAGTCATTGCCATTGCAGGTGGCGACATGTCAGCCTTGAGACTTTCAGGTGGAGCACGATTTGACTCGGCCATTTCTCAAATCAGAAAAAGGTACAAACAAGCAACTTGTGTCCAACACAGGGCACCTCACTTGGTGCATACTGCAAGGGCAGGAAGTCACCGCCCAAATATGCCTGAGGCGACGGGAGGCACCGTCCATTCGCCTTGAACTGTCTGATCCAAAGCAGTTTTGAATGTGTACATCCACATTGACACACACACACACACACTGCATATATTTCCTGCAAAGGATACGGTATGAATTGAATTGGCTGACCGCGGCATGGGCTGCCGCTACCAGTGGCAACATAGAGCTGGGTGAAAGCAGATGTCACAGTTTGTCCATTTTGAGTTTGGTCATCCCCTTAGCTTGGCCACAAAAAGGAAGCTGCGTCGGTGCCTTGCTCATGCAACCATAGAGAGGGAAAGAGAGGGTCACTTGCTTGGCCCAAGAAACCAGGGGAAGCTCCCCTAAAGCGGCGAAAAGAACGAAATAAAGAAAGAAAGAAAGACAGAAAGAAAGAAAGAGAGAAAGAAATACGGAAATAAAGAAATAAAGAGAAAGAAAGAAAAGACAAGAAAAGAAAAGAAAGAAAGAAAGAAAGAAAGACAGAAAGAAAGACGGAAGAAAGACAGGGAGCTATGCCAACCTTGATCCCGCACGGGTAACTTGAGCAAGACCGCTCGCGTTGAAAGAATGGATGCCAGGCAAGCAGGGCGCTCGGGCCCTCACGACTTCAGACTTGTTGCTCGGCGAAAGCTTTCGGAGTTGCTGGAGCTCACCGATTGTCTTTTTGTTGGCCACGCGTGGGGTTTGCGCCGGCAATGGAAGGAATTTTAAGATTCACCTGCTTGTTCTTTTCACAAACCACTGCCACTTCAGAGCCTCCCATGGTTTGAAACTGTTGGCGGGCTTGGAGCAGATTGTCCGCAAAATCTCGCGGCTTCCCAAGTGTGGGGCAGAGAGAGAGAGAGAGAGAGAGAGAGAGAGAGAATCTCGCAGAGACAAGTTACTTCTGGACCCTTGCCATTTTTCAGGCTGAATTTGGCCGGAGCCTTGTTCTTCTCCGTCCTCATCTTTGCCGGGATGATGTGGAAAGTCCGGCCCCTCGCAGACTCGCCAGAGAGGACCGAGATGTTCTTGCTTCGGGGCCCGCATTTGCCCTCTACCCACTCCTCAACTTTCATGAGACCAAAAACCTCCATTTGGTCATTTTTGTGGTAGAACCACCTCCGAACCTACTCCACACATTCGCAGGCTTCGATCTCGCGCAGGCAAATGTGTGGAGTGGGTGGTTCTGCTGCTTTGTTTGACGAGCTTTGTGGATGGCCTGCACAAACCCCATACCCACCTTAATAGAACAAAAAACCATTGGGCTTGGTGGCTCTCATGATGTGATTGCGTCCGTTTGCAGTCAAACGCTGCTTGAATCCACAGCCGGTGCTAGTCACAGCTGAGTCCCGGCACATGAATCAGACGTTTCCGGGAGGAAGCCTGTCTACCGCCGCGTGTGCCGGACACTCACCGAAGCCAGCGCCATGACCATGGGCTGGCTGCTGATGTACTGGGCGGCTCGGCCAAAGCCTGCAAGCAGAGTTAGGATCAAAGAAGGCCCCTGGATCTCATTTGGTCAAGTACTTGAAGGAGCAAGCCAGCAATGACATCAGATGAAGTCCCTTCTCATGTTCTCAACTGCAGTCCGTGAGGTGCAGTGGGTCTTCTGGTATTCCATGCAGAGCGAGGATGGCAGCCACAACAGCGGAAAGCACGCAGCCTTGATGCCAGGGCCACAGTCAAGGGAAACTGTGTGTCAGCTTTGCACAAGCTAATCGCCTTGCACAGCTCAAGGATTCATTACACAGATGTGCTACCTTGAAGCTATAAGACTTGGCACGGGTCAGCCTTTAGGTGCTTGCATGATTTGCTGTACGCTTCTTACGTGGCCATGTGCAACACCATCCGTTTTATCCAGTTCCATGGGCAATCTGTAGCCATGCTCTCCTTTGCGCAGCTGCCGTCTTCGAAGCCGACGACTCCGCTGCACCCTCCGCGCGCGGGCGCGGGTGCAGCGCCTCGCTGCGAGGGCGCTGTCCGCAACAAGGCGACTTTCAGTGGCACGCTGCTGCTGGCAGCTTCCTGGAAGCGCCGGAGGGTCTCAGCAAATGCTGCAAAGTACCTGGAATCAACTGGCCTGTTTTGCTTGTCTCGTTGGAGACTTGTTGTTTTTTTTTGTTTTTTGTTTTTGTTTCTTCATGTTTTTTTTCTTCTGTTGTTCATTGTTTTCCTTTACAAACACAACATATTTTTGAACAAAAAGCAATGCATGTTATTTGGCAGTTTCAGGAAGGCAGCTCCAGTCATCGCAGAGGCTCGTCGAGCACAGCGCCGGCAGGAGTGCTTCCACTTTGCTGAACTTCTAGTTTTGTTATCCTCCCCTTGTTTTAAAGGAATTCCATTTCACTGCTGGAAATAATTTATAATATATTATACGCTATATTTTCCTGGGGACAAAAGCGCAAATGGAGGAGTATGACCGCATGAAACGCCAGAGCTTGATCGATGCTACAGCCGTTGGGCTGCTCGGAGCCTTGCTGTCCTACTTCAACACGGGCGCAGATGCAGCAGAGGGCTTTCTGGTTGGCGGGGTCTTTGGGGCGCTCTATTTGCTGCTGCTGCAGCTGGATGTGAATTCTTTGACGGTGGAGTCCAACCCCTTTAACCTCTTCAACCCCTGGAGAATCTTACGCTTCCTGCTGCCTTTTGGCATGGTGCTGGCGCTGGGCTTGCTGAATGCAGTGGCCCTCGGGTTTGACAAGTGGCTAGGGCAGGCATGGATCACTCGGATTGGGTTTACGTCATACCAGTTGAGGTGCTCACTAGACAGATCTCTGAATCCTATTTGGGTGAAACAGCAATGATGCTAGCCTCGTTTACAGGGAAACCACAAGGAAAGACGAACTCCTGTTTGGGGGCCCCCGTTCAGACATGTGTGTGTGTGTGTGTGTGTCTTTTTCAATGGTTCCCTTTTTGAGGGTGGTTCTATTAGGAAGGCAAAAGGAAGCAGGCCGGATTAAAGTTGCTCACTATTTGCAGAGGGTCAACGTCAACCAAGTTTTGGAGGAACAAAAAGCGCCGTTTGGCAGGTGTCTTGGGAGCCTGGCGTTAACTTCGTGAATGTTACCCCGCCCTCGGCGTTGTACGCGGCGGTCGTATCCTACGCGGCGGTCGCGGCGGTGTTGCCACTGCGGGGCCTGCTGGAAACACTGCCGGAGGCGTGGGTGGGAATCCCCATGAAAAGTGATCGAGTCAATGGGAACTGTCTACTTTGATATCACAAGGCGATTTGTTTTGCCATCATCATGATGTCCCCGAATTTGTTAACCTGGTGCATGACTAGGGGGATGGGACATCTTTCCTCGGAGGCACGGACGCTGGTGAAGGCGGTCCCAGGGTCATTGGGCGTCGCGTTGGACCTGGCCGACAAAGCCGGCGGCAAGAAGCCAGCAAGGCCAACATCGAGACTGGGCAGGGACGCGCAAGTCATAGACCCCCCACCCTGATTACATGGGGTTCCGACGTTTGCGTGACCCGGTCCCTTTAAAAGGAAAGTTGTCGAAACCAGGACCGATCCCCAGGTTACGTCAGGTTCCATGTACAAAGGGTGGAGGGTACTTATTGTGGGCGGGGGGTTGGCGGGGGGGGGCGGGTGACCCCTGGAATTGCATTGTTGGTTCCATTCCCATTTATGCTGAAGACAATATACTGTAAACGGGCTTGCTTGAGACGCGTTTTGAATCTCCAATCCAAACACGTGGACCCCGTATAAATCAGCCAAGTTTATTAATAGGGACCTCCAAACCTTAATCCAGAGTTGGGTTGCCCGAAACCGCTTTCGAGCGCTTTCAAGCGCCCTCATTCATGTGGCATTGAAGATTCAACCGCCAGAGTCCGGAGAATCTTCAATCTTTCATCCGAACAAGCTGCAAAACACTTTAACGCGTGTTGGGGCTCTATGGGGCTGAAGGGCATACATTGTGGACGGCATCCTTCATTGCTGCGAAGAGAGGCCCTCTAAAGATGAGCAATCTGCGAGGCCGTTAAATGAAGCCATTGCACCTGACTACAATTGTCACCCAGCCGGACCTCTCAAATGTGAGCGTAGTTCTGCCCATGTGCTCAAAATGCTTTGAAGTTTAGAGCGCTGGAACGCACTTATGCATTCAAGCTTGAATCTTTAATCCAGTGCTGCGCCAACCAACATGCATAGCCAATTTAGCTCAGCGGCGGCAGCAGCATGAGCAGCACCAGCATTGGCAGCAGCAGCAGCAGCAGCAGCAGCAGCAGCAGCAGCAGCAGCAGCAGGAGTAGCAGCCTTCGCAGCATCAAGGTAGTGGCGGCAGCGCGGCGGCATCAATGGCAACAATTGCAGCAGCAGCAGCAGCGGCAACAGCAGCAGCAACAACAAGAGCAACAGCAAACGAAGGCGCAGCATGGAGGAGATTGCGCAGTAGCAACCAATAATGCCACTTCTGTGCTCCCGCCGCCGCTGTTGAGTAATTGCAACCGGTTTGTTGCTTTGCATCGATTGCAACACTCAGGAGAGAGAACGTGAAGGTGATCCCAGTGCTTTTGATCACTGGCCCGCGTGGCTGCGGCAAGAGCACATTGGCCCAAAACCTCATGAAGAAGGACGCGCGCTTCCAAGAACCCGAGTGGGTGGCAACGGCGCCCATTTCCAGCATGGGCGCCTCGCGACTGCGCTTGGTGAGCAAGAACGCCTTCGAGACCCTGGAAACTTGACTGCTATTGGGCAACGGATCTTTAGACTAACTTTTTGGTTGAAATGGGTGTGGCTCAAAATTAAACAGGAGGGGTTACGCAGGTGTTGGTCCATGTTTCCACTTACCAGGGCTTTTTTGAGCAACAGCCAAATCAAGTTGGGTTTTCCACTAAACCCCCCAAAAAGTCATTCACTTTTTGCAGGGGGGTCGTTGCAGCAACCAAGGAAAGCTCCCGGTCTCTCGCTGTGTCCTTCCTCCCCGCTGGGGACGACTTGGAGGAAGGTGTCCCTTTTGGCCTTCCAGCTATGTCTGTCCTCTCCACAGCGGAGAATGGTGCCTGCGTGCTTGATGTCAATGCGCCCACTGCAAGGCACGAGTGGGGCAAGTCCTTAAGAAAATTCATGTCACAATGTAACCTGTAACCGGTCGCGCTCAAGCAAGAGCTCACTGATCGCACAAGCATGAGTCTTGCATGTTTCCTCTTTTTGGCACCCTGAGGTACATCCTGTCCTACAACTGGGAGCCTGCTTTGGCTGCCTTCGATGAAAGGGTCGAGCTGCGTTTGGTCACCGTTTGGGTGTCCATGGCAAGCCTCGATGACATCGTCGCCCCTCGGAGCTGAAGTTGGCCCAGATTTGAGCCACTGGGTGGTTCACTGTGGGCCTTCATCCCTTCAAGAGTTCAAGCAAGTTATAAGTGTGTGTGCGTGCGTGCGTGCGTGTGCGTGTTTGCCCGGGTTTTCCGGGTATCCTCTGTGGACCCTGGGTTTTCATGGGCCAAATCACAAGCGTTGGCACCCGCGAGTGGTCCAAATCCCTAAACAGGTGTTCCAAATCCCACATCTTGTTTGTAATTGCCTGCAACCTTCAAGAGTTGGACCCCAACCCAAATATTGTGTACAATTGCCTGCAGCAGTTTCAAGAGTTGGACCACTAGCTTGGGCCAATATTTTTGTCATTCCGAGCCACCGCCACAGCCGCCCGAGGAGAGGAACCGTCTTCGCTTGGAGTCCCGGGGCCTCCAGACACCCAGCATTGAGCAGCAGCTGAAGCCTTTGCGAGCGCAGGTGGGGGATGCGTGGGTCGTCAAAAAACAAGTCGTCAAAGGCTAGGTCCCCAGCTAGGTGCCCTTCTCTCCCAACTTTTTTGGTTGGGAGATTCGGTTCCCCTACTAAAATAGACTACAGAAAGAAGGGCACCCTTATTCTAACCTCTCTACTGGAGGAATAAACAGCAGAGTGTAGCTTCTCACTTGCCCACAACGAATCGACCTTTTGACCCCTTTGGGTTTTCCTGGTTTGGTACCCGTTGTAAAAGGTGATCACCTTTGATTTCTGGGTCCCCTTTGGGGGGCAACTGAGGTGACCGCTGACATGGAGTGGGCCTTGACCAGCGGGAGTCTTGACTTCACCATTTTGAACACGGACGAAGAGGCTGCAATGCAGGAGTTGGTGAAAGCATCTCGGTACTGCTTCGAAGATCCTTTCTGAACATCTCCCAGCAGGTTTGCCACAGCCGCGAGGCTCTTAGCGAATTGAGTTAGCTCCATTTGAATGGTGCGGGTAAGTTGGGGAGTTGTTGGCCGAGTTTGTTTCGACGACTTCGCTATGATGTTTCTCAGCTGAACTTTGATGACGACACTCCCGACAAACTAGGCTCAGTCCAAATTTAGAGTGGTTGTCTATGGTGGTCGCATCAAATTTCGGTGGTTTCCTATAGTGCGCCCTGGAGAGCGCGGCGGCCAAAGCTGGAGCCGAGGAGAAAAACAGAGCTCTCGCCAAATTGCGAATTGCCTGGCCTTTTCGTGAAATTCACGGGTCCCAGAGGCCCATGGTTGTGGTTGAAATGGGCTTGTGGCCAGCTATGACTCAGAACCAGATCGGTAACCCTTCGTGGATTCGTGGTTTGGATTTGGAATTCATTTTTCCTAGTTCTTGTAGAGGGGACATGGGAAACCCCTCCTTAACCAGAGGTCCAGCAGGAGCAAATCAGTGCTACACCCTTGCCGTCAGGTCACAGGCCATGGCTTCAACAGTGACCTGACTGCCATGAAACGGGGGACGGTAGGGGTCCGTTGCGTTGGACATCAGTGGGCTTGTCTTGGGGTGGCTCCCCGCTTTTTGTTTTTTAATATTTAAAAAGATGGGGCTGTCCAAGAATCACTCTTGAGGTGGGTCCTCACTTTTCCTTTTTTTCGTTTTTCTCGTAAGTGAATGCTCGAAGCCTGAGGAGCAACACGACACACTGAGTGCTCTGGCTGAGGTTCTGGTTTACATGGGGGTGGTGGCGCTCTCCTTCGTCGCCAAGAAAATGGGCAAGAATATGTCGGCGCCGGCCTCGGCTCTAATAGGGGGGTGTCCCCTTCTAGTGGGGATTCATCACTTTTGGAGAAAACACCCCCCTAATAATGGGACGGGTTTGTTAATCCTGGGTCAGCATTGCGGTGTTGGTCCTCTGCATCAGGAGTTCACAGAGCTCAACAACGCTTGGGTCTTGCAGACCGGCTTCTGCTGGGAGATGGTGGCTCAGACGCAAGACATCACGAGTTGATGTAAGCAAAAGGGGGTTACCTGCACTTGTACATGTCATTCCAAAAAACGAATGAAACGACGGAGGAGGAAGTCAGCAACTTACGCGCTGCTGTTTGGACGCATGGAAAAATGCGGACTCACAACTGCGATTCAATGTGCATCAATCTTGGCTTCGCTCGCTTTCTCTTTTTTTTGGGGGGGGCATATGGCCACGAAAGGACGTAGACGGTGCATCGGGGGCTGCGGCACATGCGGCACGCGAGGCGATCTATATGGGTCTCGTTGATGCATACACCGCACCTATCTCAGATCCCAGCAACAGGCGAGCCGGCACTGTGTCTGAAGCAAAACAGGGTCCTAGGTCTGCCCTGCAGTTGCGGGGCTCCAATGGGGTGCGGTTGGTGCAGTGCAAAGCTCTTCAAAGCTTCTCATCGCATGGTGATTCCTAATGTGCGGGCTGGCAGGCGCATGGCTGCTATTGTGCCGTGGCCTGATAGAGTCGGGCTTTTCCAAAGTTGGGAAGCACGCTGCGTAAACAGCATGGCGGTGTTTAACTACTCGCTGTCATTTTTGTTCAGAGGTCGCAATGCTTGGCAGTTGAGCTTGGCATCCCGCAGAGGCATGGATCGTCCTCCTGCTGGCGCTGATTGTGCCGGCATGGTTTTGGCTGGCCGGCCTGCACTAAGATCGGGAACATTGACCAGCATTCATGCTTGGGTCGATCTTTTTGTTGAGGGTGCCCCGTTTGTTTTTTGTTTTTTTTCTTTTTCTTAAATATATATATATAGATTATTATTATCTTTTTTTTTTGGGGGGGGGGTAGTCTTACAAAGGAAGGCCACAAGGAGAACCGCCTGCTTTTTTTTCGGAATTCGCACCGCTCGGCCCCGGTGGTGCGTCAGATGTTTCCTCAGGCATGCAAGGAATGTGACAATGCTGAGGTACATCCTCCCCAAGGCAATGGAGAAGGCAAGGCTGCAACCGGTGCATTGAGCATGCATTGAATTCCTGGCCAATGGGAAAACTCGGTTCTTTCCATGGCACTCGGGGCCAGTCATTGCAAAGCGCCTCTCGTAGGCCGAAGGCGGGGAGGGTGAAGGCAGTGAAGGCAAAGCTGAAGGCAAGGAGGCGAGCGCAGCCGACGAGAAGGCGGGCCGAAACCTCGCATCCAAGATATCCAAGGCCAACGAGCTCCATCCCACTTGTTGAGGTCCTGGACTCTTTTTTTTTTTGGGGGGGGGGTTGTGCCATTTTAGCTTGGCTTTCCTGTTTAGACGTTTAGTTTGGATTGTTCTTTTTGGTAAATTCAAAGTTTGGACTTGTTGTCGGCCAATCCACTGGCTGATGCATCACGCCTCCGAAGCAAGAAGCATGTACAACGTGCTTCCCACTTGTATAACCACACATCTACACGACGGTTTGGGAGCCGCAACAAATGGGGTTGGTCCAGGCGGACCCAGAAAACATGAAACGCCGCTCCGGCAAAGAATGCTTAGCTTCGTGACAGCTGAATACAGCTCGTAAACACAGCTTCGACTGGAACGGACGAGGCACAGCAGACGGGGGTTTTGTGGTTCGGCAAGCGTGACAGAAGAACGGCCACGCAGTTCGCGGCCGATTCCCACTCTCAGGGTAAAGAACGCTGCAGCGAATCTGGCTGAAATCACGAAAATTTGGCAACCTGCCGCAAAACATGCGCGGCCGGTTCTCACATTGTTACATTGGGGGCAGCAAGGACGGCCGAAAACTTGGCAGCATGTCAATGTCATGTGCGGCATGATTAAGTAGGGAGCTGCGAGGTGGGGTGCTCGATTGATGAAAGCTGAGATGAATAAATTCTGACCGGTTCTTTGCCGAGCAACATGAAACAGGTTTGGACTGGGTCAGCTAATCAATGCAAGTCTCAAGTCAGAAGTGTTTTGCTCTTCGCTCGCAAGCTGCAAGGCTGACTCAAAGAAGGATTCGATCAAAAGTGCGCCGAAGAAAGAGTCGCTGAAAAGCGTGCCGTCTACGGGTGAGGCGCCCAAAAGCGAACCACAGGAAGCCAGTCCAGCACCACCGGAGGAGCAACAGGCCTGTGACACGCGATGTACGCAATGACCAGCAGCATGTCCCTTGATTCGTGGGAAGTGGGAGGTGACTTAAATCTTGGTGGCTTCCAGCCATCCCCTTAGCTCTTTACCCTTTTAGTGTGTAGTGGCGGTTTCCATTCAAACCGCTAAAAGTTAAGCTTTTACCATTGGATTTGAGGGCAGCCCAGATTTTGCACTGCGGTTTCAAGACATCAATCCGGCGCACAGAGTAAACCACAGGCATCGTGAACTGGGAGCTGAGCGAGTGTGAGCTCTGCGCCCAGCCTGTGACAAATATTCAGTGCAGAGGTGTTTGCCTGTGCGCGACACGTGGATTCCAAATGGGGGCCATCGCGTGGCTTGCGTGTGTTCCTTGCATGTGTACGGGAGTCGGATGTTATCTCGATCCCAATTGGCCAGTGGCGCCCTTTCCTCTTCTTTTTTTTTGGCGGGTGGGGGTGCCGGGGGGGGGGGGAACGGGTTTTGCGTTAAAACTCAACCAACCGACAAAGGATGCCCTTTTGTTTCCATGGCCACTGGGCATCTGAGTGCTGAGTTCCACATGTTCCGCCCTTCCAAGGCCTGCGCACACGAACGTGAGATATCTCGCGTGTGCAAAAGTGCGGCTCGAGGATGCGATGATTGCCTCGGCGCCAGTTGGGGCATGCCTGTTTGGTTTAGATAAGCCCTATGAAGCTTGTTTTGCACTTTCAGCGCCGACAATTTGGAGCAGCATTTGTCCTGAACAGAGAAAGTCGTCTGGATAGCTGATTAGCAAGCAGTCTAAGAATTTGATTGTGCTGATTGAGAGGCCTTGGCTTTTGTAGAGGGCAAATGGTCAACTACCCACGTTGCCCAAGCCACTAATCCAGACAAGCTGTTTGGTGCTAGGTTCTTCGCTCGAAACCTTCATTGCCGGCGAATCCCTGAGGCGTTCCACACTGCTTCAAAGGATTCGGAGAATGCAAGGGTGCGGGTTTGTAAGTTGGCGCCACGCTGACGTAGTGTGTGCGTGTGTGTGCGTGTGTGTGTGTGTGTGTGGTAATTTGGTGATGCTTCCAACTGAGTCAGGCAGTCAAGCACAAGGGCCCTGAAAAGAGAACTCAGTTGCCGAAAGCCGACCTTCTAGCCTTCTGGTTTGCCCTTTTTCGGTTAGCCATGCCAACCGCAAAGCTTATCCCCTTTCCAGGTTTTTTGAGGGACTTACCTGCTGCGGGTTTGCTTAGGTCGGGCAAAGGCCACAGTGTGGATATCACAATCGGTGTCCAGAAAATTCGCTGCCAATGGTTGAGACCTCGGGAAGTCGTAGCGTCCTTTTCGGGCGCGAAGAGGCGCCGCGCGAGGCAGCTTTGCGGCAGCAGCGGCCTGGGCTGCCCTCGCAGAGGCCGCCCAGATGCGCTCGGATAGCGGGGCCAGCGCGGCCTATGTTGCGCGAGCGGAGCCTTGGAAACATCGAGTCGTTGGCCGGCGGCCACAGTCAGCTGGCTGTGGCGCGAAAAAAGGGTACCAACATGCACCTTGGTACATGTTGGTAAGTCAAACGCTAAATCCTGCAGTTTGCCCTAGCCTTTTGCATTTTGAGCCACACGCAGCGTGGACAAAGTAATCAGCCCAAAAGGCCAACCAAGACCAATTCAAGCCCAATAAAATCCATCCAACCAGTTCCAGCCGACCAATTCATTCAACAAATCCTTGTATGTCTCCGCAGCCCATTCCACCAGACGGGGAGCAGGTCTGCACAGATGTCGAGCACTTTCCTCTTCCGCGGGCTCGCCCGCAATGCTCCGACACAGATCTGGCGCTCCATCAGGCAGCCGGTGATTGGGCGAAGATTTTGCAGCAACGCTGCAGAGGTTCCAAAAGAAGTTCCGAAGCCAACGCAACTGCAAATGCGGAGGGTCTTCGTCACCGCCGCCGTTCCCTTTGTTGCGTTTGGCCGCTCCGACCAAGCTGGCACAGGTTTTTTCTCCATTTTGAGAGAGTCCTCTCAGGGTTGAGAGAACCAAGCCTAGGTCCCCCAATTGAGCCTTTTTCCCTTTTTCGGGCAGGATTCCCCTATGAAAATAGACTACAGAAAAAAGGGTACCCTTAGTCGAAGCTCTCTACCGGAGAACCTAGAAACACATCAATGATTCGACAGAACCAATTAGCAGGGTTCTGAGGAACAGAGCTTGGCTTTCACTTGCCGGTGCTTAGTGGGGCATGACCTGCCGGGTTTTAGGAATGAACCCAAAAGTTCCCCAAAGAAGACCACACTTGTTGGATATGTGGTTTGTCTCGGGCTCATTTCAGCCACAATCAAAACCCGTGTAGATCAAGGTTAGCACGGGACAATCCCAGCCATAAATAGTTTCGGCCGCCTTTGTATTTCCGCACATGGTTCTGGGTCAACCGATATTTTTTACCGGGTTTTGAACTTGTGACTCCTTTGCCTTTTTTCTGGCACCGAGTTCCATTCTCCGAGGCATCGTGGATCAGAGTGTTCTTCTCTATGCGGGGGATGCCATCGATAATACCCTTGGCGTCGCCCTGGGCTTGCCCACCCTGGCGGCCGCGGCCATGGGCCAAGTTGTCAGCGACACCTGCGGAGTTGCCTTTGGTGGCGGCTCGCCTGCCGCGAGTTTTCTTTTATTTTTTGGTTCAGCTTCCTGGACCCCCAAAGGACCCCTTATTTCTGGCTTTGTACCCCTTTTTTATGGGTCAAAGGCAGAAAAAATGGGGTCCTTTGGGGGTCCAGCTTGGTTGAAAGGGAAGCTTCACTTGCAACCAAAGCGCCTCTCTTTTGTTTTGTTTGAATCAGCTTGGGTTGCATTCACAGGGACACCTCACTTGCAACCAAAGCGAATCGACCACCTGACCTGTTGGTTTCCCTGCTTTGGCAATTTCAGTCATGGCCCCAAACGGTGATCAGCTGGGCAACTGAGAAACCAAAAGGAAAGCCACGGTGCCCTTCGAGTTTGACATATTCGGATCTTCTTGGCTCGCAACCATTGTGTTCAACTTTTGCTATCCGGCGGCCGAGATTTGCGCAATGTTGAACAGGAAAGAGAGCATGCGCCACGCCTATGAAATTGTTTTGAGGAAAGGAAGAAGGCCACAGGGCTCCTTAAAGGATGCACCAAAAGCCACCTTTACAAGGATTATAGTTCTCACAAATCAGCTGGTGCTTCTGGTAACCTTAAAGGGGCCCTGCTTATGTTCTCAGACGACCCTAGACAGGTCAAACCATCCAAAAGGGGGATGTTCCGAGTCGACAGTTGATCAACTAGGTCCCCCAGTAGTGCCCTTTCTCACCCCATTTTTGTGGGAGATGCGGCTCCCCTAAAATAGACAACAGAAAAAATGGTTGCCAACTTATTCTAACCTCTCCAGTCTGGACCTCGTCGATTCCCTGGCCGCCCCGACTCGCACCGTCATCACCGAGCGCCTCGTCCGAGGCACCATCGAGGCGGCGGCGCTGAAGCTGGGCTTGCAGCTCCCGGGGCTGTCGGACGCCCAGCAGCGCCTGGGCAGCGTGAAGCGGATGTCCACGCTGGGCGGGGTGGCGCCTCGGCCTGCGACGAGTCAAGTTTCGGTGCGACGCTGTGTTTTGTTGTTTTAACCCACGGAGGGCGTCTTTTCTTTTTGTTTCCTCTATTTGCTGAAATGAATATTTGTTTCCCCCTTGTTGGTCTTAAAAGGAATTCATCATGACTGTTTTGTTGTTTTAAGTCAGAGTCTTGCCCCAAGTCTTCAGCGCTCCTCTGATTGGTGGCTTGGTGCTCTGCAAGGGCCGGTTCAGATCCAAATCCAAACCACCAATTGAAAGTAGTAATCTAAAGTTGGGTCTGTCTTGGTTGAGGGTACCCGAATTAATTGTGGTTTTAAAGGGGAACCAAGAGGAAACCGAAGCCATTTCCGGGGGTGAAAATAAAAAATATAAATAAATAAAACACATTTAAATACTTAAGTCCTATAGGCTTGGGGTTCGCCTTGAGGTTTCCATTGAAACGATCGCCACTTTTGGAGGGTCCGAAAAGGAAAATGGTCCTGTCCACTAACATGGAACCTGACTGGGCCCTGGAAGCCTAGTCGTCAAGAGGCACCCTCTGGGTGGGTTCAATGGCAACGTGGACAGGAGGGGTAACCTCAGGTTTGACTTGCTGGTTCTCAGCCGGGAATGAGGGAATGATCCCCATAAACCATCCCTTGTGGCTTCCTTTAAGGTGATCCCGGATCGGGTTCATTCCCAACACCCGGACTCGTTGTCATTCCCAACCTCTCGCACCGATCGTGATAGTTCGATTCCACCGATCCCAAGTATGAAACCAAGAGGAAAACCTAAACCATTTCTCTAGCGGTATCTTCCCCATTCTTTCCAGGGATCCTCCTGTTGAGGAAACCATGAAAAAAGCCCAGGGAAACAGCTGGTTTTTGAAAAGAACGATGGTTAAAAATAGTGGCTGGAATCAACCCCTAAAAAATCGAGGGGTCCAGTTTCCCAAAACTTCCATTTGGTTAAGATGTGCGATCGGGGGATAAGATATCTTCAGCTGTTTAACTATCGGAACGATGAAACCCCGCTAAGAAGAAGGAGCCAATAGCGCGGAACCGAGGTGGGGGTCATTTGCGGATGCCTCATTGGGATGACGAACCTGCTGGTCATCGACCTGAAGGCTGCGGAGCGCGCCAAGAAGGAGAAGGAGCTGGCCAAGATCATGAAGACGGTGATGGCTCCTTGGCGCGCCATGCCCGGGTTCCCCATATGGCTGTGGCTCAAAATTCAACAGCTTGGGTTACGCATGTTAGTCTTTGGTTCCATTTGCCAAGGTGCCATTTTTGGTACATGTATTTGAGCCACAGCCATATGTGCTGAAGGCTCTGAAGGTCGAGTTTAGCTTAAGCATGGCCTTTGCCATTGAAATAAGGGGGAGCTGACCATACATGCACGAGGTCACCATGATGAAGGGCCTTTACCTTGCGGATCCCTTAATTCAGATGCAATGATTCCTCTCGGCCTAAACAAGAAGCAGAGACTCGGCTCGCATACGCTTCGCAGGAAGATGGGAAGACCGCGCTGCATTGCGACCGGACGACTTTGTGGGCAGTGGAAGAGGGAGAGCTTTGGAGCACCTTTGCCTCGGGCATGGATGGGGTTCTGCGGATAGAAAAAAATGAGCACAGCCTGGCCGGCTGGGTGGCCTGCAACAAGGAGATGCTCAACATCAAGGATGTGACCAAGGACCCCCGATGGAGCGCCAGAGCGGTGAAGTCGGAGTATCGCACGGTATCCATGCTTTGCGCACCTGTGGAGTTGGAGGGCAAGGTGGTTGCAGTGATCCAGCTCTTGAACAAGCTAGATGAGAAAGGCAACATCATCGCTTTCGACTCATCGGATGAGCGAGCCTTGAAGATGATGGCAGCTCACACTGCCATGTTCATGGCACAGCTCTCGTAACTGCTGAACCACGCCTGGACGCCTGGCCATGCCGAAACACGCTTGGCCATGCCGAAACACTCCTGGCCAAGGCCATGCCGAAACGGCATGCGGTCTGTACCTTAGTTAGCACGGACGTTTGCTGCCCGAATGACTCGGCCAGCGCCATTGACAGTCTTCGGATCCATAGGTGCAACATGGGCGGCTCCTTTTTTGTGCGTGGATTTTCCAGACATGGGTGGGCTCTGATTGTGTGCAGATACCCCTTTTTACCCCTTTTGGGGGTGAAAAAAGAAAGAGCAACCATAAGGACACCACCCATTTTGGGGAATCCCTTATTTTAATCTAAACCCACATCCCCCTTGCCCAATTGAAAGGGGTTTTCTGACGTCTTGGGAAAGCGAACGCGCCGGCCTAAGGAATCTGCGCTACGCAGCTTGCCTTTATTAACCGTGGCACAAAGGCGGCAGGATTCACATGCGCTCGACCGGCCTGTTGAAATTCCAGATTTGCTCATTGCCCTCATCATGCTTGAAGATCATTGACAACTGGGCTGTCAGGTATCCTCAGAAATCGTGAACGGTTGGAACAACAATCGAAGTCATCTTTGGATGATGGGTCGTCCTGACCCCATGCTGAGGTGCAGTGCAATCGAATTACACCTTGCTGGACTGGCTGAGCTCGCAATGGCCAACGTTTAGGCCATGTGGGGTGAGGGCTACATGAGCCACGTGCTCAAAACCCGGGTAGATGAAGGTTAGTAAGGGGCAGTCCCAGCCAGAAATAGTTGCGGCCGCCTGCTTAAGTCTCTACATGGTTCTGGGTAGACCATTTTAATACCGGGTTTGGATTGTGCCTCACAGGTTGGCTGGGATGCTCCCTTGGCAGGATCATGCACCGCATGCAGTTTGATCTGCTCCCGCGGGAGGCTGCCGTGGAAGGAGGCAAGTTTCAGGAGACGCCTTGAAGCTGCCACCATATCTTAGCACTTGACGAGAGCATGTTGGAAGCCGTGAAAGTTACTGCCAAGCAGCCGAAAGCACCATGTTTTCATGGTTGTTGTTGCGAAGCATGTTACATTTTTGCTTGTGGTTTAGTCGGGAATCCCCGCTTAACTGCCTTTTTGTTTCCAATTTTTGATCCCCTTCCAACGTCAACCAGTTTCAGGGCCCTTGAAGCACCCATGCCACGAGCTGGGATTCGGCGGCCAGGTTTCTGGATGCAGCAAGATCTGGTCCCACGCGATCCAGCAGGCAGGGCAGACATACTTTGCTCATGAGAGCCGAGCGCAGCAGGAAGACCAATGCGCTTTGTCTTCAACGCGGGTTTCTTCAGGCTGGCCGCGTTTCGTTTTGACAGGAATGAATGGATATTTTTTTCAATCTGATGACTCGGATCAATATACTTCTATTGAAGGCAGAGATGTTGCTGTTCAATTTATATCATGAAATCATGAAACATGCCTTGGACATTTAAGCCATATAATGTGGCTTCGAACTTTGATAGGACCCGCTGAAAAGTGGTTTGTGGACACAACCCCCCATTTGAGTGATGTCCACCAAGGGGTAGCTAACTCAAATTCATGCGCATGTGCAAGGGCGATGCTCGCAGCGTAGTCTCCCGCGGTCGGATGTGATCATTTCAAGTCGGGTTACGTAGGCCAGATGCGCTTTACATTGATGTCGCTGCAGATATTGTGGCTTGGCTGCAAGTTCATTTTTGTTTGAGGACCGGGATGGGAACAGGTGTTTGTTTTCTTTACTAGCCCCGGCAGGGCCTGAGGGTGGGTCTTGGCGTTGCTTGGGTTTCACAATTGGGTTGGCAAAGGGCGGATATCCAGGATGCTGTTGGGTGGGTTTAAGGTGGTCTTTGGGTTTGGCTTTCTGGCTGCTCTAGGGTGTGGTCACAGCCACTGCAAAAACCGAGTCTCACACCTAGCACAAATCGGCCCCAAGCCAACCCAAGCTGACCCAAAGGAAACCTGAAACCCACCCAATAGCATCCTGGATATCAGCCCTTTGCCAAGCCTAATGCGAAGCCAAACAAACCCAAGACCCACCCTCCTTAAGATGTCAGCAAGCCATAAGCCCAAAATTTGCTTTAAAGGCAGCCCCAAGCACCCCCAGGCAAGTGTTGGCAGGGTGGGCCCGTGTGTAAATAAATAAGAGAGAGAGAGAGAGAGACACACATATGTGTGTGTGCGCGTAAAACCTTCATGCATTCTGAAGGTTTCCACGGACATGCTCCGCACACTGCCGGCGTTCTTTGGCATCCACATGGCCAAGCCCGGCCAGAGGCCGGCGTTGCGCGTGTTTTGGCCGTGCCTCTCTCCTGCCCAAAGCCATCTTTAGGGTGAGGACTTTGGAAGGGCTTAAAGGGGAACCAACGGAACACCCATTTTGAGGGATGTCTTTAAGTAACTTAGCGAATGAACCGGACCTGACCATTTGGCTTTCCCCCTTTTGGCATCCATGTTTAGGGTGATCACCTTTCATTTCCGCGTCCGAACAGGGCCACTCGGATCTGAGGAGTCGTTGTTCGTGTTGATGCACATTTTTTGGTTTTTGACAAGAGACATCGCCAACTTGTCAGGGTACCTGAATTGGTGGTTTGTTGTTGGCACTGAACCCCTGGTTCTTGTAGAAGGCAATTGGAAACCGCGTGGAACACCTCCAAACCGAGTCGGCTGCAAAGCAGCAACCCCGGGGAAACTGATTCGATGCCGGGAAACCAGAGGCCAACTTGGAGGAAAGGATGTGTCGTTTCGAGTGAAGCCTTGTTGCTTGGTTTCAAAGGGAAACCAAGAGCAAGACCACAAATTGTAGGGTCCCCGGAAGGAAAGGCCCCCCAAGTTGTTCCATTCTGTTTGAGACGCATCCGTATGCCGCAGCTGCCGTGCAACAGTGCATCGCAGGTGGAACCTGGGCCTGGCCTACACGTCGCAGCTGGGCTATTTGGAAGGTGTTGCAACGCCAAGATACTCCACGGGCCCTGTAGAAAGACGATGTTCCTTTTCTTGGTGGCAAGCCCGGCTTTTCTCGGTGTTCAACTTTGCTTTTAAGATCCTTCTAGTTGGTTTAGTGGGGATTTCCATTTAACCCACTAAAAGATAAACTTTGAGCAGGGAATCTGAGGGCAAAGGAGTTTTGGAAAGGGGCTTTGTGCGCTTCCATGTTGGTGGGGGGGGGAACTATGTGGTTCGTTTGATTCCGTTCCATTTGATTTCCTCGGGTGATTGACCCATATCCGCCAAGGTCTACCAAGCATAAATAATAACACAAACAGCTACATCAAAACCCATTAGCACTTGCCAATCTGAGGAACGATTATGCTGACCTGATCCCATCAAAGGACCTGCCAGCTTGATCGGATCGGCTATGCCTGTTTAAGTGTCCACCCTTTCAACGTCATCTGTTTTTGATCAACGCGCATCTTCTTCTGTGAGTTTGAGCCCTCTGCGCCATGAACAACATGACAAGGCATGAATCTTCCTGCCTTCGATGGCATGCAGTCCTCAAAAGCGTTTTTTTGTTCCCGGTGAGGGCTGCTTCGATTGGGAAATTCGGGTGCGGCTTGCTCGGGTATGGCCAGGATCTTTGGAGGCTGCAGGCTGGAAGCCAGAAGTTGCTTTTCATGCCGGAGCTGAATGAACTTCTTGGAGAGAAGGCCGGGCCCGTCCAGCGGTTTTTGTTCCGGGTGGTTCCCAGACATACGGTGCCTTCGTGGTTGGGTTTCCATTCAGCCCATGAGTTAGACACGTTTAGCAGGGGATCAGTTTGGACAGCCCAGTTAACTTTGTCCAGGAATGATTAACATATCACAACAAGCTGCCTTTCTCTTCCCAACAAGGTATGCCTGCAAACTGCTTGCAAGTCACAGGCGAGGTAGCCCTTGGTGGTTTGGATTGGTGGCTTGCATTTGGATTTGAACCCCTGGTTCCTGTAGAGGGTAAATGGGCAACCACCCCCGAACACCAAACCACCGATTTATCTCCAAGCCGCAAATTCGGGGGGGAAGCTGATAAAACGCACCAAAAAACGAAGAGCTTCGAGGCGCCGCTTTGAGATCTGCTGATGCCTCCTCTCGACCAATTCCTTGATGCGCGCTCTGCTACCGACTCATCCGTCCATGTTTGGAAGCTAGACTTTCCAGCCTGTTTGGGCCGCAGCTTGCAGACGGGGGGTAAGAAAAAGCGATTTGAAGGCGACGGAAGTAAGGGCTTCCCTCAGGATTTTGCGCTCCAGTGCCAGCTTGACATGTCATGCGATCGCACCTGGCAGGATCAGCAGTGCCGAGCGCTGCCTGGCTGAATTCAACAGCTCCTGTGCGGTTCAGGAAGGCAGGCCAGGCTTTGGATAGGGTCACTCGCGCAAAACGCGCGTGCCTTGTTGCAAGGTACTATGATGCGACTCCTGGCAGCAAAGTAATGTGACCTCGCATCAATTAATAAACCCCTGTCTATCAATATGGGGTGTCCCCTGGTTTTAGTGGGGATTCAGACCGCTTTTGCAGGGGAAAACCTGCATATGAGCTCAACAGGGGTTTTGTTCATCCGGGGTTAACATTCTGAGCATAGGTGTCCTTTTTGGTTGTGCTGGAAAAATAGATGGGTTTCGATTCCTGGTTTACCTGGTGGTTTAATCATCTATCAGGGATATCCATCTATTTCCCCTAAAATGATATGATTGTGAGGTTGACCCGAATTCCTGGCCGCCTTCGGCCACGGATTCCATGGCTTTCACGAAAGCTTTAACTCGCTGAACGTTTCTCGTTGGATTCCCTGGTAAGGGGCTGAAATGCCGAAACATGGATTTGTTTTATCAATTTGAGGCAAACAGATTGCAAGAATCAATCTGAGTCCAAGGTTACAGACCTGGAGAGTGAGCAAAGATCTCGCAGACCAGGCCTGCCAAAAGCCTCATGTGTCAGCTTCTTGCGGCTCGATACTTGAATACCTCCCAGCAATCCGGTTCCTTGGCTTTTTTTTGCCTTTTTAGAGTTTAGCTGTGGTTTCCATTCAACCCACTAGAAGTCAAACTTTTAGTAGGGGATTTGAGGACAGCCCAGATACGAGACATTTGGCTTCTTTTTTTTTCCGGCTGAGATGCAGACGGAGGTGGGAGGAAGTTCTCAGAAGACTGCTACCCACAAGGCGGTGACTCAAGCATTGGAATCCCCAAAATGGCACCTTGGTGGTAGAACGAAAGACCAAAGCCTGCGGTTTGCCCCAGTTGTTTGCTGATGAGCCACCCCCACGGGAAAAACAAACCAAAAACACAACCTGCCTTGAGAGCCAAGCCCAAGAACCACCCGCGAGACCAAAGGCGATCCGTGGAGTTCCCCGAAGAACCGCCCGTCTCTTTGGCAAGTCCATCTGCCAACATGTCTTCAGGCATGAGTTTGTGAGCAGTGCTTGACTTCGAGAAAGTACCGTAAGTTTGGCGGCTTGGAGCATTTGCAGATCCGAAGCCCGATTTCTCGCATGGAGGCATCAGCCCAACACGGCGGGAAGCCGCAACGCCCTGCAAAGCCGCTGAACTGCTGAGCAACTGACCATACTGTGGATGGACAAACTCCTGAACCACTTCGAAACCATGGGAAACCATTGTTTCTTGGTATTTGCTGGGGGGGTCATCCTTCCAGGGATTCTTAGGTGGTGCAGGATTTTGTCCATCCACAGTATGACGGCAATCTACTGTTGGCGGGGGGCACGGAAACAAGCCATCTCCGATGTCTTTACAGAGGAAGCCCATACAAATTGTGCTAGGTTGCTCAGCTAAAACCTTGCCGTGTCGTTTGGACTTTGCCAGGTGGGTGGCATGCCGCCTTGCTTCGATATGCCTACGGCAGCAGACGAGCTGAGAGCTTTTGCAGATACTGTGAAGGAGAGCCATGGCTCGGTTTTTTTCGGAGGGCAATTACCCCCAAAGGGGTGTGAAAGGGAGAAGCTAATTGGGAAACCACAATTGTAGGGGTTCGCTATTTTTATGCGCACCCATGTAGCCATGCCAGATCATGGGGCTGGCGCTTGCTCAATGCAGCCCCTTTGCGTGGATCGTGTCCAGGCGCTAGGCAAGATGCTGGCAGTCATGCATTGCTTGGTGTGTGTTTCCCTCTCTTTTTTTAAGATCAGCCTCCTGTAGCTGGCTAGATCATCAGCTTGCCCACCGCTTGACTCGAGAGGGCCGTTCAGAACTTTGATGCTGCGTGGAGGTTCCTGTCGCCAGTGACGTTTGGAAAGGCTCACAGCTTGCTCCACAAACCTTTCAGCCTGTTTACGACAATCAAGCGCCTGGGCCAAAGAGCTTGGCGGGCTGAGTTTGAGTATGTTTGAGTGAACAGTTGTTTGATTTGAGTCCAGATCTGGGAGCAATATCCTTTTGTGAACATTTTGTGATCGTTTGTGAACATTTCTGATTTGTATCCTTTTGCGAACATTTTCAGTGAGTCCAGATCTGGGAGCGATATCCTTGTGTGAACATTTTGTGATCGTTTGTGAACATTTCTGATTTGTGTCCTTTTGCAAACATTTTCAGTGAGTCCAGATCTGGGAGCGATATCCTTTTGTGAACATTTTGTGATCGTTTGTGAACATTTCTGATTTGTGTCCTTTTGCGAACATTTTCAGTGAGTCCAGATCTGGGAGCGATATTATTTTGTGAACATTTTGTGATCGTTTGTGAACATTTCTGATTTGTATCCTTTTGCGAACATTTTCAGTGAGTCCAGATCTGGGAGCAATATCCTTTTGTGAACATTTTGTGATCGTTTGTGAACATTTCTGATTTGTATCCTTTTGCGAACATTTTCAGTGAGTCCAGATCTGGGAGCGATATCCTTGTGTGAACATTTTGTGATCGTTTGTGAACATTTCTGATTTGTGTCCTTTTGCAAACATTTTCAGTGAGTCCAGATCTGGGAGCGATATCCTTTTGTGAACATTTTGTGATCGTTTGTGAACATTTCTGATTTGTGTCCTTTTGCGAACATTTTCAGTGAGTCCAGATCTGGGAGCGATATTATTTTGTGAACATTTTGTGATCGTTTGTGAACATTTCTGATTTGTATCCTTTTGCGAACATTTTCAGTGAGTCCAGATCTGGGAGCAATATCCTTTTGTGAACATTTTGTGATCGTTTGTGAACATTTCTGATTTGTATCCTTTTGCGAACATTTTCAGTGAGTCCAGATCTGGGAGCGTGTTTGTGATTTGTGGAAATTTTCAGTGAGAGATCCAGATTTGTGAACATCCAATTTATGCCATTTTTGAGTCCAGATCTGGGACAATATTTTGTGAACATTTTGTGATCGTTTGTGAACATTTCTGATTTGTATCCTTTTGCGAACATTTTCAGTGAGTCCAGATCTGGGAGCAATATCCTTTTGTGAACATTTTGTGATCGTTTGTGAACATTTCTGATGTGTATCCTTTTGCGAACATTTTCAGTGAGTCCAGATCTGGGAGCAATATCATTTTGTGAACATTTTGTGATCGTTTGTGAACATTTCTGATTTGTATCCTTTTGCGAACATTTTCAGTGAGTCCAGATCTGGGAGCGATATCCTTTTGTGAACATTTTGTGATCATTTGTGAACATTTCTGATTTGTATCCTTTTGCAAACATTTTCAGTGAGTCCAGATCTGGGAGCAATATGCCTTTGTATCCCTTTGCGAGTTTTCTTTTTCAGTGGCGCTTTCCTCATCTCGCTTCCGTGCAGGATCAGCATGTGGCCTTCGTACGAAAGCCCGAAGGTGCGGCCGGAATTCGCATAAAAACCCATGGCACCAGAATGTGCTTCCCCCATGTCAGAAGCTTGACCTGGCCTAGCTCCCCCAGCTAGGTGCCCTTCTCACCCGACTTTTTTTGGTTGGAAGATTCGGTTCCCCTAAAATAGACTACAGAAACAAGGGGTATCCTTATTCTAACCTCTCTGGAGGACCTAGTGGCACAATTTCCTAGGTCAAGTGGATGACTAACCCAAAGGACCCGTAGCGGCAGAGAGAGAGAGAGAGAGAGAGAGACAGAACCCCAAGCAGAATTGTGCCATTTGCTTTTCCCCTTTACCTCACTGCTTTTCCCTGAGTTCATGGACTCAAGACGTTTTGGAACAACCATTTTCGTGGGAAATGAAAAGTTCAGCCCTCTTTTGTGGTGCCAATCCACTGGATCAGAGGTCAGGCTTTTCAGCCAGGTGCATGGGGCGGTCGCGGGATCGAGATCCGCTTCAGAGTGGAGGATGTCTTGGGTGACTCCAAGGCTGAGGCTGGGACCTGACCCGTTTTTATGGATTTCATTAGACCCGTGCGAAGGGGGGGTGCCTCAGAGTAGGTTTCCTCGGGGGTCGAAAGGCAGAAATTCGAGTTGCAACTTGGGAGAAGGACACGGGCTGCTTCTCCGCACGCCAATGCCAGATCCAGAATGTATTGGCCGATGTCACTTCTCCTTCGTGCCCTGGGAAGAATGAGGGTATTTGCTTTGTAACGTGTACCCCTCTTTGGGTGGTTTGAAAAAGCAAGGGTTGGGGGGGGGGGGGCGGGGGGGGGGCGGGGGGGGAGCGGGGGGGGGGGCCGGGGGGCCCGGGCCCTGGGAGGGGCCCTGGGGGGGGGGGCCCAAAAAAAAAAGGGAACGACTTCGTCGAAATGGATCGATCCAAACGGAGCTGCCAGGTCTCAAGCTGCGAGTTCGTGCCGTTGGAGGACGCGTCGGACGCCTCTGAATTATTCATGCTAGGTCCCCCAGTAGTGCCCTTTTCCCATTTGTTGGGGGAGGGTTCCCCTACTAAAATAGACTACACAGAAAAAATGGGTACCATTCTGGAGCAATCACGTGTTGCACATCCAGAGCTTGCGACCAGCTGCCGCATATCTCATCTTTTGGTTTTAAGTTTTTGTGGATCCAGGAATTTGAGTTTTGAAGAAAGCGCTCTGAGGACGCCCAGTGCTTGGGTTTGGTGGCAGCGGCGGGGCATGCCGAGACCGCTGAGGCCTGTAGAACCCTGGCAGAACATGAGATGGCAAATGAGCTGGGACGAATGCCTTGACCCAGCTGCTCAGGTGACGAGGGCAATTGCCCATGTCAGCAGGTTCTTGCTACAAAAAGTATGCAAGCTGAAGTATGTGCTTCAGATGCGGCCTTGCCCAGCTTAGGTGAAATATGCTGCGCAATGAGCCGACAATGTGAAGCTTGGAATTGGCGCGAAGTCGAGGGATGCTGGGCACCTTGGCAGACTCTTGATGATTGCCATGCTCGACTCCAAAGTGTCCAACGCGTGTTGCACATGTGCAGCCACTGCAGCCTGTAAAAGCCTCACACCAGGTTTGAGCACGCTGTCTCATCCTTGACAGTTGTTGGCAGTGTGCGCTTGTTGCGCATAGCTTCTTGCGGTCCAACAAGAAGCGGCACAAATACGCAACCGTCGTGACATGGTGCTGGCATTTGCGCACTCGAACATCTTCTTTGTTTCGACACATGTCTTTTTTTCGAAAGTTGGGCACTGCTTTTTTTTTCTGAAAATGGTTCGAGCTTCAGGTTGGCATCCCGCGGTTGTGTACACAGTCCAACCCAATGTTCCTCGGCGGATGGAGAGGAGGCCGCCGGCTCCGTGACGCGACGCCCTCTGCCAAGCAGCCGCTCGGAGCTCGGCCGCCTTTCGGGAGGTAACCCCACGCACAGCTCTACGATGGACGTCTTTTTTTGGGACGGGAAACTGGACCCCTCGGTTTTTGTTTTGTTTTTTTTTTTTGGGGGGGGGGGGAACTGGACCCCTCGGTTTTTGTTTTGTTTTTGTTTTTTTTGGGGGGGGGAACTGGACCCCTCGAAATTCTAGAGGGTTGATTCCTTGTCCATTCTTTTCAACCAGCGTTCTTGTCAAAAACCGATCGCTATTTTCTCTGGGCTTCGGAAGAAGGATCCTGGATAGCAAGATCAAGAACCGCCTGTTAACCACAAGGGTCCCTCCCTCACAGTCATTCACTCGCTTGCCGTCGCCCAACCAGTTAATTCCTGTCAGTGGGCGAGAGTGAGAGCGTGTCAGAGGGAAGGATAAACCGTCAGCACGCACACACTGGCGCAAGCGCACGCACACTTGCACACACACTTACACACACTTACACACACTTACACACACTTACACACACACACTTACACACACTTACACACACTTACACACACTTACACACACTTACACACACTTACACACACTTACACACACTTACACACACTTACACACACTTACACACACTTACACACACACTTACACACACTTACACACACACACAGACACACAGACCTTCACACCACACACACAGACCTTCACACCACACACACACACACAGACCTTCACACCACACACACACACACGCACACACACACACACATACACATACACACACACACACATCACATACGCGCACACACACACACACACACACACCACCACACCCACCCACCCACACACCCCCACACCACACGCACGCACGCACGCACACTCACACACACGCACGCACGACACACACACACAGACACACACACACACACACACAGACAGACAGACAGACAGACAGACAGACAGACAGACACAGACAGACAGACAGACAGACAGACAGACAGACAGACACAGACAGACAGACAGACAGACAGACAGACAGACAGACAGACAGACAGACAGACAGACAGACAGACAGACAGACAGACAGACAGACAGACAGACAGACAGACAGACAGACAGACAGACAGACAGACAGACAGACAGACAGACAGACAGACAGACAGACAGACAGACAGACAGACAGACAGACAGACAGACAGACAGACAGACAGACAGACAGACAGACAGACACACACACACACACACACACACTGGCACGCCCACACACACAGACACATGCGTGCGTATGCAGATGGGCTTTCTCCTGAACTTTCTCCTGAACTCAAACACACGGCCACACACACACACACACCAAACTGAACCTCGGCAACACAAACAAGCAAGCAAGCAAGCAAGCAAGCAAGCAAGCAAGCAAACGAACTGCATCACGTGCATGGGCAATTGACAAGCACAGAGATAGGCAGACAGTGCACTGGCACTATGCACGTTTAGATTTGTGTTGGAGGGCAATATGCTACTCCTGGTGTTGTGCCGTGATTGCGAGCGTTTGGATGGCCACATATTGCGCTCAAAGCCATCACGGACGGGGCGGTCTGTGATGCGGTCCCTCAGGAGAGCTGTGGTGCAGCAGTATGTTTTGGACCCTGTGCTTTACCAGAAGCATGGCGGCAGAGTCATTGAAAGTTATAACGAAGATTGGGGATTGATCAAAAGGTCCTGTACATGGGATAGCCATTGGGGAAAGCCACTACAACCACGTGGGAAAAGTACCAATGGTCAAAACTGGAGGGCCTTTTGATGAAGTGACTATTGATCAACTCCAGATTGCACAAAAGAGGAAAGCTACAGCTTGCCAAGGGGAATGACCGTCACAGCACGCCTGCCCCGTGAAGGTTGCGGTCACGACTGAGGCTGGAAGGCGTTTGGCCGCCAGTCACGGTGAAGACGGATATCCGCATTTATGGGACCGTGGTCTCCATGGATCCCTTTCGCACCTCGCACGAATCTCATTGCAGTGAACTCGCGGTGGAGGGTGAAAGATGGGGGCTTGGGTGGGGGTGGAGGGAGGAGAGGGAGAGGGAGCCGAAATAAGCGATAAACAAGGCCTTATTTGGGCCCCTCCCCCCATTTTTTAGGAGTGAAAGATGGCAGAATTGTTGGCAGATGAGTAGGGGGATGACTGAGCCAACATATATTTGGAATGGTGGCGTCTACTTTCACCCAATACGCGCATTTGCTGCAGAGTCAGGATTCTATATCAGTGAGTACGGAGACTTGGTTTGAATAGGCTGGCAGCGGCACTGCTGGCGTCGATGCGAGCCATACTCGACCGCACATGTAGACCATGGATGTCACGCTTGGTTGATGCAGTTTGGAGGCGTTCAAGAACTGTCAAGAACACAAGGAAAACATGAGGTTACTTCCGCTCTGGCTTCCTGGAGAAGAATTACTCGGCGCAAAGCGACGAAGATTTCCAGGACTTAAGCAATCAGGGCTGTCCATCGTGGGCTGGCAGGGGGTTACTTGTGCGAGTCTGTTGAAAATCTTCAGCCTATTTCAATACAATGCATCCAGCTTCAGCTCTGGCAAGTTGGGCGCTTGACAAGGACCTGCTTATGCATGTCACCCACCACATTCCGAAGATAGAGGCTGGATGGGACCCAGTGCGCTTTGTGGCATGTTGGCATCGGAAGCCAAAAGGAAAGCCGTCATTTGGGCCCCACGATTTGGAGAGACATACCGAACTGGGTGTGTGCTGGGTTGGTTTCTTCTAGCTTGCACTCTTGCCTAGGGCTTCAAGAACCTGTAAAAATGTCGTACCCTGACTAAAACATGGTGTTTTTTTGTAGGTATGACATGTTCATCGGTTTTTGAGGCTCCTGGTGCCAGATTCTCAGCATCTTGCTGAGGCTGGCTCATACCAATGTCCGACTGCACCAAGCTGGGATCATCCCGAGGGTGCTGAGCACGATGCAGGGTCCGGAGGCGGGGGGGGAGACTCCGAGCATGGAATGTGTCAGCCTTGCTCTTTGCAGCTTAGACTTTGTGGTTCTCGGCAGCTTGTCGAGCAAGTGCCCGAGCATGCCAGAGGCTCCCTGCACAAGTGGTTCAGAATTGCGAAAGAGCAGAACGGCTTGGATCCAAGCGTCCTGAGCTCAGCACGGGAGTCGCTGAAGCGGCGGACAACTCTTGCAGCGGCCGATTTCGTCTTTTTTGCGACAGGCACAAGCATTTGAATTACGCAGTCTTTGCACAGGTGGTGTGGAAGAACATCAAGCTGGCGCTGGCCATTTTCTTGCCGCTTAGTTATGCGTCGACTGCTTGAGGGCGGCACGACTACTATCCACTGATCAACAAACATGGAAGAGCACAAGCCCCTTTCAAAGACTGCTTTCCTTTTGGGAAGGGGGTCTGTGCACTTCCATGTTTTTGTTGGTCAGAGGGCAAGCTTGCCATAGAAAAAAGGGGCCTGTTTTGAGACCTGCGCATGCTTCAAAACGGTTCGCCGACCCAAGGCTGGGAGCAAGACACAAGCTGGACTGTGTCGCGAATGCTTCCGGGACGCAGTGATTGTCGTCTATCATTTGTTTCGTTCGGCCTTGAATGCGACTGATTGATATTGATTTGGTTTTGGTTGGTAAGCTTCGCCCGTGTCATTTGTTGAAGGGCGTTCCTTCTATTTGTGCTGTGACTCTTGAATGTATTGTACTTAGTACTCATTTGCAGCTCTGCTCCCAGATGCGCCTTTGGTTCAAGGCTGTTCCCTATGCGTGTGGCTCGCTCGGCTTTCACTTCTTTGCGGACTTGGTGGTGGACAGAAAGGGCCGGGCGCCTCGACAGGCAACTGGCCATGAAGGCGTCATCCAAACCGGCCCGACCCCACTTGCCTGTGGACTTCTTAACTGAACCGGACGGAATCCACTTCCTGTGGACTTCTTAGCTGAACCGGGCGGAATCCACTCAAGTTGGATTCACCAAGTTTCCCCAAGCTTCTGCTTGCGCTACCCTCCCCCAGACAAACACGGAAGCTCGGGAAGACTTGGTTCCATTTACAGAGGCCAATTGGGGGAGCTTCCATGCTTGAGGGAGTGGCAAATTGGAATGAGACGAGCTAATCCAAAGACTTCGCTTTCAAGCCCGGGCGTTCGTTGGACGGGGTGCTCAAAAACCTCAAGACATCGCAGCAAGCGAGGCATGGCTTATGGAGATCCACCCGACCCTCGCAGTGAAATCCCCGGGCCTGGGCGATCCGGAGGCTGGCTGGGCGCCTTGCCTCAGATCTGATTAACTTGTGGCACAAGGGCAAAGGCTCGGCCAGCCTTGGCCAAACCCAAGCCTTTGTTTGTTTGCCATTGTTTGCATTTTGGGCTGTTTTTGTTGGTTTTTGTTTGTTTTTGGTTGGTTCGTAGTTGGTTGGCTGGCTGGCTGGCTAGCTGGCTGGCTGGGTGGGTGGGTGGCTGTTTGTTCTTTGTTGTTTTATTGGGTTGCTTGTGTGTTTTTTTTTTGGTGTGCTTTTCGTTGGTTGGTTGGTTGCAATCCAAGGTCGAGGTCCTCACCCGCTCAACGCGGCAAGGAACTCTCGGAGCCTCGTCGAGTGACCGGTTCGCTCTGAGTGGCCGCGGAGGGGGGGGGGTTCGAAGCCGACCTTGTCACCTTTTGGTTTTCTCACTTTGGTCCAATGGTAGTCACCTCAAAAGGTGATCACCTTTTATTTCTGGGCCTTGTGGGCAACTGGGTTACTTGATTGCAATGGGTTGGATCTTCAGACCGGCCGTGGTTGGGGGGTGCTGTGTCTCCCAAGAGCAACTTTGTTGCTATGTAGTGGGATCTTTACACCAACGTTTTGGTTGATTTTGTTTGGGCGTTCAGTATTGAACCCACGAAAAGTGGTTTTCAGTTTTTGCGAAGGGGTCGATCGAGCAACCAAGATGAACTCCGAGGGACCAGTCCTGACTTTGGCAGCTTCACGGGGGGGCTCTTGAGGTTAGAGCCGTACAGGTTCTAACACACTAGGTCTTCAGCATCAAACTTGGGCGTGGCTCAAAATCTCAAAGACCGAGGCTTAGGCAAGTTTTAGTGATGGTGTCCATTTGCCCATTTGGCTGTGGGTCAAAAATACGTACCCAAAATGGAACCCTGGTAAGAGGAAACATGGACTAAAATCTGCGGTCCAATTCCTGGTGGTTTAATTTTGACCCACACCCATTTTAGTACATGTTTTTGCTGTTCCACCCTCCAGTTTGCATCCGTTGGGGCTTTCATAGCCGAGGCTCCCTGGCTATGAGCTTCCTTGGCTGGGCAGATGCGCCATATCGCCAGTGGGTGGAGACATGGCGCAAGGGGAAAGCATGGCATGTGGGTATGAGTCAGAATTAACCCCGCCCCAGGAATTGGACCACTGGTTTTAGTCTTTGCTTCCATTTACCAGGGTTCCCTTTTGGGTACCTATTTTTTCACCCACGCCCATGTGAAGGTTTGCGGGCTGACTCTTTTAGTCGTAGATCCCCAAGCTTGTTGTTTCAACACAACGAACCTCATGGTCAGAAGAAACTGCAGATTTAGGATGCACTGCTTGAATCCATGGTGCGGGCCGTCAAGACAAAGCATTTTCCGACTTCACTGATTTCCGGCGCTCGCTGAACCGAACCCGATCGATCCGGCGGTTTCGGAAGCGAGGAGTCCATTCTGCGTGAGAAGCTTCTCTCGCAGCCTCGCTGGCGCCGAGAAGTTCAAGGACCCTGAAGCCGTCAAAAGCCATTTGGCCACTTCTATGATACGGAAAGGGCTTCCCAAAGACGAATTTGATCATAGAAACGGGGGATTCCCTTGCATCACAGTAGATATCCACTCCGAGTGATCCCACAACCCTGAAATTGGATCTGTGCCTTTCTTTTAAATGGTCATGGGTCCAAAGCCAAATCGTACCCCCAAAGAACATCCCAATCCCCACAAAAATAGGTTAATGGGTGGTGCACCACCCCAAAATGGTACCATTGGTTTTGACCCACAGCCATTTGAATCCCGCGCCCTTATTGGGTGGGAACCCCCTCGCCTTAACAAAGAATGGGTGGTGTCCTTTTGGCGCAGATTCTAAACCCACCCCAAATAATGGTACCCGCAAATAGAATCATGCCCCTCTAAAACAGGGTTGTGGGATCAAGGGGTTTTACCCCACTTCTGTGATACAAGGGAATCTCCCCCGTTATGCGGTGGGTTAGTCTTTGGGAAGCCATTATTGTTGTATCACAGAAGTGGGTTGCATTTCCCACAGTTCTGCTCTAAACCCAAAATGGTCGCCATCCATGCGGAACGGGAGGCCTGGCCCGGCGCTTGCTGCGCCGGCGAGTGCTGATGCCTGGCAGCCGGCCCAGCCCCCCCCAGAAAACGACACGGTTTTCCTTTGGCTTTCCTTGAAGCCGCAGCAAAGGTCCAGAAAAAAACATGGTGTTCCTCTGGAGTTCCTTCAAACCACAGAACAAACACGAGCCACTTGCTCAAAACCGATTCGGGTGGATAATGGTTAGGGAAATTGTTCAGCCCTAAATCGATATGGTTATGGTGATCGACAGACAATTTTAGTACCAGGTGTTGATTGTGACTCAAATAGTGTTCCTTTGGCTTTCCCTGAGGCCAAAAGAAAGGGGGGCAGTCAAAAGACACACCCAGATGCGGCAGGATTGGACCTGAGCTACCCTCCTGTCCGTCGTGGAACCCATGAGAGGGAGTTACGCCCCGCAACTTAATGGACATGATCTCAAGCATGCCATTTGAGAACAGGGATTGTCGGGGTGTTGCTGTTGGGTAGCTTGCTAACGGCTTCTACCAAAGGGTCTCCAGCTTGCTTCACATAAGCTTGCGCCGGTGGTTCGTTGGAGGAAGGCCTCTGACAATTCTGGCTCAGAAGCAGAAAGAAGCCTATCGTGAAAGCGCAGCGGCACAGTGTAAATGGCCCCGAAAGACGCCTCCTGGGTGTCACGTATGGACACCCTTCTCTTGCGAACCGCACTTCGTCACCCTTCGTTCGATCGCACCCAGTCGCCAGATGCTTCAGCTGAAGGCTTGAGGTCATTCGCAAGCCGTTTGAGCCATGGCCCGGAGTTCGCACTTGAGAAGCATCTCGTGCTTCATCCTCCTCTGGCTTGGGTCGCATGCACCTGGCTTTGTCGAGCCGGGCCCTTACATCGAAATTTGCGGCAATGCTTTGTCCTTGGTTGGTGAAGCATGACCAAGCAACAGCTGTCGCCATAGTTGTGGGAAACGGGGTGTTAGGTCATGCCATTGTCTGTGATACCAATGGGATCTACGTTTTGTGGCGGTTGGCATCCCCTTCGCAAGAACTTCGGATTTTAGGTGTTATGGGATCTGAGGGCAGACAAGAATTCCACCTGGCTGCAGCCAACCTGCAGGTCGGGGCGGCCTGGCAGAGAAGTCCGCTTGGCACGCCATGCCAACGAAAACCCCTACGACGTGTCTGGGCAGATATCTCGCAGTGGGAGCTTGGATCTTTTGATCGGAAAGTTTGGGTAGATTTGGGTCCCACTGGCTCGGATCGGCTTTATGCCATCCATTTGCCAGGGAAAGCCCGCCCGTTTTTTGCCAAAAGGACGCCTACGTCTTAGGGACCCTTTTGGGCCCCAGGTCGATGACAAGGAACTTGTTCCCCGCAAAGCGCTTGGGGGTGACCTCCGGGTGGAACAGGAGATCAGGCGCCGGCACTGAGGTTCTGGGTCTGGCACGGGGCACCAGCCAGAGTGAGCCTTGGATGCATGAACGGACCTTTGCGCATGGATGAATCCATACCACTTGCTTCCATAGTCTCAACGAGAAAGTTGCGGAAAGTGTGGGTAACACTGGGCTTTAGGCTTGAAGCCCATGTGCTTCCACACTCCGTTTCCTGCCAACTTAAGGACTACTTAAGCAATATTCAATAATCATGGCCGCAAGTGGGATTGTCAGATTTTCGTCCATGCCCAGACCGGTGACCACAGCCCTATAATGTCGATACACTGCCCGCAACTTCACACAGCAAACCGGCTGGTTGTGAGCAGTTCCACAGTCGTTTCTTCAAGCTGAATGGACAATCAGAGTGCCTAGGCACATGATACGAATCCCAGAATCAACCACAGCTTGGATCAGAGTGCCTAGGCACATGATACGAATCCCGGAATCAACCTTTATCGGTTTTTCTGCATCTTGTGCCTTTCAGGACACTCGCAAAGCTTTCCGCCGCGTGACGCTTTCAGAGCACCCGGATGTGAACCCCGATGACCCTAAGGCACAGGAGCGTGGCTCGGACCAGGAAGGGAATAATTCCTTGCATGTTGCATGAGAGTCAGGTATCCCCTACTTGTGGTTTGACTTGTAGGCTGGATTTGGATTTCAACCTCTGGTTCTTGTAGAGGGTAAATGGAAACCACCCCTAACCACCAAACCACCAATCCAAACCACCAATTGGGGGAAGCTGAGATATATGAAGCCTTGTTTGTTCACTGTTTCTGCTGTGTTCTGTTTGGCAAACGCTTTATGCAGCTAACCCTCTGCCAACAACTTGCAGAGGACATCATTGTAAGTAGCAGACACGTAGGCCTGGAAGTCTATGCAGGATTTGTGACAATATCAAGTTACCTGACCCCAGTGGCTAGCAAACGTTGCCAAGATTGGAGGAGGCCTTTGGTTTCCGGATCCCCGCCCCCTTGTAAATGGAATTGGGGGAGGGGGGGGACCCCTGGAGATCTCCATTTATGGTTCCTCTCCTTTGTGGGGAAGACTAGATCCATAAAATTGAGGGACCCCCGGGCCCCCTCACCCTTCAGGTAGGGATGTTTCCGGCCATGGGGGTGACGTCTCAGGCTTCCAGAGGCTGGTCTCTGCTTACAACGTGACTTGACTTGCAAGCGTCGTGGGTGAAGAAAAACCGACCTCACACGACCTCATTCACCCCAAATGGTTTATGTGAGGAATGAATAGCCCCCAAACCACCTTTTTTCAGGCTGGTGAAATATTATAATTCACCCAGATTGCTGGCTGAGAACCAGCAAGATGCCTGAGCCCAGCGCACGCCAGAGTCTCCTCAAAAAGCGAAAGGAATCAAGAGGCGATCACCACGGCCAAAGTGCAAGAATCGATGAATCAGGCATTTGGGTGTGTCTTCTTTGGGGGACACTTTAAAATGGCCGTGTTTTCTCTTGGCTTCCCTGTAAATCCACACAATTCAGGACCTCAAATCAAACGACACCGAAGGCGCGGTCTCAGGCCATCATGGGCGATGAGCTGCTTCCGGACGAGCTCACGGAGATCCGGGTTCAGATGACCCAGCGCTACCAAGAGCTCCTCAGCTGGTTTCGGCTCCGCGGCGTCCGTCCCGCGCGGCGGGCCCCGCCATATATGGGTGTGTGTGTGTGTGTTTTTTCTTGGGGGGGGGGGGAGGGGGACCTCCAAAAGCATGGTGGATTTGGGGCCCTCCAAAAGCATGGTGGTTTTCCTTTTGGCTTTCCCTTAACACAACAACACAATGTACACGAACAAAGACACACACACACACCCACGTCCCACCATCCCTATACTTGAAAGCCCCGACTTCATGTCCAATAAATGTCCTTGGTATTCGCAGTGTAGCAACACATGCTAGCCGCATCCACTTGGATGACGAGCCAGCGACAATGCTTTGACGTGTTCGCGTTGGGAAGATGAGTTCGGATATCCTAAGACACGTACATGTTGGAAGCCATCAGTTTTTAGCCGATGGCAGTGCTTTAAGGCTTTGCCTGTGTCGCTGTTGATGGTTCTGCAGAATTTGCTGCCACAAAAGCAAAGGCCAATTTGGAGATGCGCATTGGACACCAACCATGCTTGTCCACAAAAGCATAGGATTGTGCGGTAAATCGGGTAGCTTGCCTCGTTCCCCAGCTTGCACAATTTGGGGCATCAACAGTCAAAAAGCGGGCAACCCCAAAATGGGTTGCCCTGGTCAACTTAAATGGGAACAAGAACTAAGACCACCGATGCCAGCCCAGCCACTGTTTGCCTTAGGCGGGTGAAGAGCGAGATCCGCGACAACAGCGGCTTGATGTTCATGGGCAATGCACGTCTCATCCAAGGAGCAGCAGCCTCAATTGCCCCGCGTCGTTTTCCCCAGCAGCTGAAAGCCGTCGGGTCTTTGCCCAGATCTTTGCATATGGTTGATGCATGCCTTCCAATAGGAGCGCCCAAAATATTTCCTCCTGGTTTCCCTTTAAAACCACCCACACAAACACCCTCACAAAAGACAGACCCATTTATAGTGCCTGGTCCTTGGTTGCAGGTCATTACTGTTGCCTTCTTTGGCATTCTCTATGCCGTGAGCTCAGTCCCTCATCGCTTTCGGTTTTGGGGTCGCTTGCCATTGCCGTGAGACGCCCGGGCCGCCCCAGGCTCTCAGCAACTCAGATCAGGACACGCTGACCGCGTTGCTGATGCCACCCCAGCGCCGTGGCTTTTGAGCATCGTTGCCCGTGCAAAGTCACACCGAACGGACCTTCCAGCTTATGATGTTTCGCGCCAGCGGCTCCGCTTTGTCTCACTCCAATTTTCGGCGGAGGTGCATGCCTGTGCCCAGCACAGGCCGCAAAAAGCGGAAAATGGCGCCTGCCAAATTATGAATTGCACTCCGAGCTGCCTGCAATGAGTGGCGTGCACCTCCACTCCGGCCACGTGCAACGAGGTTGGAGTGGTGAAGCGGCCAGCGTGGCGGGCTTGCTAAGCAAAGTCTTGGTGGAGGAGCGATCTCTGGAGCTGGGACCTGTCAATTGGCGGTTCTCAGCAGTCCGGTTCCTGAGGCTTTTAAGTTGTTTTTGGCAGGTTTAAGCGGTTGGGTTGCCATGAAACCCACTGAAAGTAGCAGGGGACCTGAGGATAGCCCAGAATCATTGGGCCCTGGTCCGAAACAACGAGTATTGTCATCATAGTCATAGCCTCAAAACGATAGGGTGAGTTGGATGCAATGTTTTGATGACTTGTGTAGTACCTTCTGGTTTTCTTACCAAGTAAGGTTTGAGCTTTAACCCCACCTGCACCAGGAGCATCTATCCTGCCGCGTGGCTGTGGTGCAGGCAGGGCGAGTCAAGAGACGAGCAGAGGTGTCGATTGCAACAGGCAAACAAGTTTCACTGTTGCTTGGCTTCAGCTTTCAACGCTCTTGGATGCATGCCAGTGGCGCGCTCGCGGGATGGAATCAGAAATTGGGTAGACCAGCAGCCTATGCCCTTGGATTCCAGACTGAGGCGTGCAGGAAAGGCAAGGATAAACCAGGTCGGCATATGAAATGGCTTCCTTGACAGCTTGTGGTGGAGTGGAAAGCGCACCGCCCTGTAAAGGCTTTTTGCAGTTGGGGTATTGCAAGTTGATACAGGAAGCCAACGCTAGCCGCTTGCCGCCACGCCAAAGTGCTGGCAGACTGGCAGCCATGGGAACATGGACGAGGCGACGCTGGATCGCTGCTTGCTTGCAGAGATGCGTTTGAGCCACGAAGCTCGGGTAGATGAAGGCTAAGGGAGAATCCAAAGCAGAAATGGGTGCACATATCCGCATTTCTATTTCTTTCAATGGTTCTGGGCACACTATTTTAATACCGGTTTTTGATTATGCTCGTTTGAGTTCTTGAATTTGCGCGGGGGTTTTCTCACGAGGCTTTGCTGCCATTGATGGCGCTGTACAGGAGCCTGCACGGGAGCTGTTTCAAAGGCAATCCTTAATGTTTACCTTTGGTTACGTAAGGAACTCGTCCCTTTTGTACTTGACTGCTATTGGGTTGGATCTTCAGATTTTAAGTTTTGGGGAAGTCAAGGCGTTTTCCACTAAACCCCCAAAAAGTTGAACTTTTGCAGGGGGGTCAACAGAAACCAAGTGTAGTGGCTTCCCTTTTTCGGGAGTATGGAAACTCGGGGCTTGGCCGAGCCGAGGCGTTTTGAACAGCCCAGTTGTCACGCAGGCTGATTTTTGTGGCAGTTGCGTGTGGAGGAGCACTGGTTTCGCGATGCCTCCGGCTGGCCGGCGAGCGGCGTTGGGAGCACTGGCGCCGGCTGTTGCGCTGATGCTGCCGGAAGCTGAGCTTCCTTCGACTTGTTGGGCCCACATTTGAGCCACAATCAAAACTCGGGTAATTGGAGGGTAGTAAGGGAGAATCCCAGCCGTAAATAGCTGCGGCCGCCTTCTTAATTCTTTACATGGTTCTGGGTCGACCATTTTTGTACCAGGTTTTAATTATGACTCATTTGCCCATGGTCCGCAAAACGGCGGATTTTTGTGATGCTGTTGGAGACGTGGGTGTGGAGCCATTTTTGCCGTCAAATGTGCAAGTCTGCGATTGCCGATCATCGCCTTTTCTCATGCAGGACAAAGAACCCGTTTCATGTCCTTTGAGCGAGAAAGTGTCTCGACAGGCCAGAGGCGGGCAATGCGCAGCTACCAGACTGGCAAGGCCCAGCTGAGAAGTTGGCGCGAGCGAGCGGCTGCTCTCAGCGCAATTCACCTGCCAGGCCTCTATGAAGATCCTGAACATCCGGGATGCAAGCGGGAAGTTCGCGTGGATGGCATGAAGGCTTGGCCGGCCATGCGAATGGAGGCACATGTGAGGTCGAGGCTGCTGTTGTCATAGCCCTGCGCATCCATCTCGTTGCCACTCAGTTCCCGATGCAGCGCTTGGCGGGAGGTCAACATTGATGCTGTGGAGGGCAAGCCTGGCTGCGGAAATGGCGAGAAGGAGACGCACCACGATGCACCATGGAGATATGTGTATTTGAGAAAGCTTGCAACAGATGCGGAAGAGACATATGCCAGATGTAGAACACATCCTCCACTTGAAATGGGCGCATCCTGGCGATGCTGGGGGTGCAGAGGGAGTGATTGTTGTACTGCTGGTCCCCGTGTTCGATGCTGTCCGATTTCGCGACACATCTGGGGATGTATCTCCCCTGCTTGATGGGAGGGCAAACAGCGAGCCGGGTCCTTTGCCACTTCCTGGCTTTTTTGAACCCCCTCGGCCCCGGGTGTTCCACAATCCGCCTAAACCGGTCGTTTTGGGTCGAGAGAGGTGTGAACCTGCACGAAATGACGTAAGGAGCTCCTCACAGTGATTCATCATTTGATTCCGTGCATGTTCCGTTTGAATGTGCCAGGCCCGCATGCACCGTGGGGAAGAAAACAAGAATGAAACTCACCCCTGCGCACTCAAACCGCCTGGAGCGCAACACTGGCGACGGTGGGTAGGAGTTTCTGGGTATTTGGCTGGGCCGTGCGGGCTAGCAAGCGCTTTGCGCTTGGGGTGCACTGTCGATGGGTAAAGTACTTGGACCTTTGCTCGACTTTGCCTGGGGGAAGCGTGGCATTTTTATGCAACTTCCTGCCTCCAGAGAAACGAGGGGAATTCGCGCCCAAAGTCGAGTCCACTTCCGCCAACTTTCAACAAAGGCTACTGGATCGTGATACTTTGGCTTTTTTGGTTGAATTTGCCCGATTTCACGTATACCCACCAGAAAGTGAAACTCGCTTTTTGCGGGGGGAGTTCTTACAGCAAAGTTTGGAGGAGCGCCCTTGGAGCGTCACTGGCAAGCTCAGCCTCTCTGCATACAACGAGCTGATCCTGGATTTTCGTGGTCGCGGCGGACCTGAGCGTCTGATCGCCTGGGCCCAAGCCGCTACGTGAATCCGTGGCTGCAAGCGGCGGGTCTGCCCTGGTTGGTTGGTTGGTTGGTTGGTTGGTTGGTTGGTTGGTTGGTTGGTTGGTTGGTTGGTTGGTTTGGTTTGGTTTGGTTTGGTTTGGTTTGGTTGGTTTGGTTGGTTTGGTTGGTTGGTTGGTTGGTTGGTTGGTTGGTTGGTTGGTTGGTTGGTTGGTTGGTTGGTTGGTTGGTTTGGTTTGGTTTGGTTTGGTTTTGGTGGTTGGTTGGTTGGTTGGTTGGTTGGTTGGTTGGTTGGTTGGTTGGTTGGTTGGTTGGTTGGTTGGTTGGTTGGTTGGTTGGTTGGTTGGTTGGTTGGTTGGTTGGTTGGTTGGTTGGTTGGTTGGTTGGTTGGTTGGTTGGTTGGTTGGTTGGTTGGTTGGTTTTTGTGTGGTTGGTCGGTTGGTTGCTGCGAAGCCCCCGCAATTCAGGTAACCCTTATAGTTGGTGGTTTGGATACCTCTCCTTAACCACCAAACCACAGGGCTCCAAACCACCAAGCAAGGGGAAGCTGATATGTATGTGTGTATGTGTATATGTGTGTATGTATATTTAATATATACACATGTGTATATACGTGTATATATATATATATCTCTCTCTCTCTCTCTCACCCCGCTCACTGAGAGCAATCGGTTTGGCTTTCGGCATTGAGGCCACCTGGGAAGGCAACGGCATCCGCTTTCCGGAGGGCAACTTCGCGGGGAAGTGGACCAAGAAAGCCACGCTGCCCTGACTGACGCCCTGACTGACGCGCGCGACACGTGCATACACGTGCGATTGTTCTGCGAGAGATGCTGTTGGAATGAGTTGGAATGACCCCGGGGAGAAAACAAAAAAAAACACGTCCAACTGGTGGTTTCCTTTAATTGGACCACAGCCTGGGTTCATTTGTCCATTCCCTACTTGTTGCACCAGCAAGGAAAGCTCAGTGGAGTTTGACAGTCCCTAAGCGCAAAAATCAGGGTACCCTTTTTACATGGGACGTTCGGGGGTTCCTGGTTTGGACAATTTTCTTTCTAAAATGACCCCCGGTCAGTTTCCATGTCAATTGGTGGGAGTGCATGCTGTTGTCTTCTTGGTTTCTTTTGCTCCTCCATTTTGGCAGATAATAGTGGCAATGCCGGTGTGACAAAGAGATGATTCCGAAGAGAAGCTTCAGAGTGCACAATTGCTTTAGTGCTGCCTGAGCAGTTGTCAGTTTATTTTTCTCTGCTGTGGAGTCTGGGACCATGTGCCAGCCAGCTTCCAGGCAAGGCAGGTTGTTTATGTTCCTGCCGGGTGGAAAGTGCAGAGGGAAGAAAAAAAACGCAAGCGCTTCGCACTCAAAGGATGCATGGTTCGAGGCCTTGAGTCTGGCCTGTGCCAGGTGCTGCCAGCTATGTGGGGAGAAGTTGCAGAGCTGATCGCCAGGAATCAGGGCGATCCCTTTGCAGGACTCCGAACCGTTCGGGAGGCATCGACTGCGTGTTTCTGGCCTCATTGTTTAAATGATTTTACCATGATCAAAGTCACCCCTTGAGTGGTGGGTTAAAGGGAAGCAACCCACGAAGCTAACCGAAGCTCAGCTTTGGACTGCGGGGTGAGCCTAGTGACTACAGTGACATAGTGACAGCAATGACAGCCATATAGGGGTCGATCAAAAGCTCCTTTCCCATGGGAGCACCCTTGGAGAAACCACAAAAAAAGACGACGTTCGCCGATAAACGGGACAAGCTGCCCGCGGTCAGTTTGGGGCCGAAGGGAATCTTGAGCAACCGTCGAATGCAATTGCCGCGGCGTAGGACTTCGCAGCGTCTATCGTCTGCTGCGTGCCGCGCGGCCCCTGTTGGCACGTGAAGGTCCGGCACCAGGACGGGAAGGCTTTTTTGAAAGCGCACGACTGTTCCTGGGAGTCGAGTCAAGCGTCCATGAGTCCATGGAAGTTTGGCTGCGCGCTGGCGCCTGAACTCCTTTTGGCTCGCAGGAGATTTGCGACCAAGACAGTGCGAGGCAGTTGACTTCAATATGGGTACCCGATGGGATCAGCGCCTCGGCATGTTTCCCCTTTAGCTTCAGAAGCCCGAAGCAGAGATCTCAGCTGCTTAGGGCTACTTGGCACTTCAGCAAGAAACTCGGAGGCTCTGAGATACAAGTCGGCTTGCTCAACTTGGGTGGTAAACGCAGATGGCTTGAGGCAGACTCGCGCCGTATGGCAAACCTCCAGCGGCAGACAGGCTTGTGTGCAGGCATTACATTCCACTTATCAAGCTGCAGTGCCAGAGCAATTGCAACTGCCTTCTCTTGGTGGCTCCCAGCCATCCGGTTCCTTAGCTGTTTAGCCTAGTGCTTAGTGGTGGTTTCCATTTAACCCACTGAAGCTTAGTCGCTGTGAGCAGATCTGAAAACGGGCCGCCCAGTTCCTCAGCTCAAACCGACGCAAGTCTTCGCGCCCAGGCCTTGGGAACGAGCGTCACGACGCTTCAAGTGAGCGAGTGAGGGGTTCCGGATTTGACGAGTTACCCGGC
>CAUJNA010003827.1:586399-596399 GCA_963377175.1 Effrenium voratum
GGAAGACCATGTCAGTTGTAACTAAAAGGTTTGGATTTTTGTGGCCAGGCCACTCGGGAAGTGAGATCATGTGGCATCATTGGGCGATCAGGTTGCCTTAGCCCCGTCATGCGCAACTCGGGGCTTAGGGAGAAATCCGTGTCGAGGAGCAAGGACGACAACATGGAGACGCCAAGCCGGAAAGCCGCATTCAGGACAAGCCAACGGGCTGCCGGTTGATGCTAAGATGGGTATGACGGGTAGGCATTGAAGCATATTGAGACGCTCTGAGCTGCAGAAGGTGGCAAATGATTTGAATAAGTCCAACTGCGGTTCACCGCATGCAAGACTCTACTTTACCAGCAATTCAAGCAAACCGAGCAAGTAGCGACCTTGAAAGCACAACTTGGGATATGTTCCTTGGTCAACCGCTGAGGGCCGCCAGGCCGTTCAAGAGTTGCAGTGTTTCCGCAGGACATTCAATGCAGAGGAGCAAAGGTCTCCATTGACGCAGCCACTGCTGAACCAGAATTTCACTGCCCCGGTTCCGCAAAAGGCAACGAAGATTGTGAGGTTTGCTGCGCTTCTGGGGCTTTCCTCACTTGAGACTTGAGTCACTTTTTGTGATTGGACTAGCTTAGTGGTAATTAAGTTTGGTTGCCTTTTTGGGCCCATCCACTCAGGAAGTGAGTTGTAGCCCTTGTGATATGCGTCCTGCTCAAGTCTGCTTGCTGTGGGCTTGGGCTCGGAGCATTCGCTGTGCGGCAGGCGTCCGACTCTCCCCACTCAAGTCCCTCGCTGCCGAATTTCCACGCGCCGGACAGCACCGGCAGGCATGGCAGTTGATTGGTTCCCTGCGGCGTGCTCAAAGATTGCATCTGCCCTCTTTTATGGCGACCGATCGGGGGGTAGAACGAGCGAAAGCCATGAGAAAGATCCTTTGCTTGGGGATCCGATTCTTAAATCAGCGTTTGGAATTATAGTGCAATTTGAAGGTTGCATGGACGACAGGAAGGGCTGACATTGCTTCCACTGAGATGAGTATTTGTAACGATAGGTCTTCTTCTTTTTTTTGCGGGTACCTCTTTGTTGCCACCATTTTGCGGGTCCACTGAAAAAGACACACCCATGTGAGATAAGCCGTTACTTGGAGGGACCCCTGTTGGTCGATTCGTCCATTTTGCTGGCGCGCCAGCTATTGGGAGTTGGGTCCGAAGAACTCCATTTCAAGAAGCTCGAGCCATGTTTCAAGTGGAATGCGTTCCCTCGCCAGCTCTTGTGTTTGCCAAGACTGTAGATCGCTCTCGGCAGGTCGCCGCTGAGTGGAATTTCGCGGGAATCCTTGCGGCATCACGCCCTGCAGTTTGGTAGTCGCTGCAGGCCCGACGGTGAGGCGTTTGGAGGTCGGGACTTGGGCTTGTCCGCGCGGCAGAAAGTCCTCTGTGACATTCACATGGCAAAGCAGGGGTTCCCCAAGTTTTGTCTTTTTCCTGGTGGTTTCTCTTCAAAGCAACACTCACTTCCTGAGTTCCTGGACTTCAAACTTTTTGCGTTTGGACCATCTTAGTGGCAAATAACAGTGTTTTGGCCAATCCACTCGATCGGTCTGACGACCAAATCAACCCCAAAACGGCTCATGGCGAAACAGAGGGGCGTGCCAACTGAAAGCGTTTTCCTTGTTTCCTCTCAAGCCAGTCAATGAGTTTCCTTGCTTACCAATCGAGCCAAAAAAAGGCCACCCTCAAAGGAAGAAAAGCGACGGCCTCACGTGGAGGCGTGCTGCCACCAGACTTGCCATCGAGGCCAGCCCGACTTTTTTGGTGGATGGTTTGTGGCTCGTCTTTCTTTGATGGCTCCCTTTTTGGGGTGGTTTTAAAAAGGAAACCAAGAGGAAAACCGCAGTTTCCGAGGGTCCGATACAAAAGGCACACCCTTGCTCTTGTTCCTAGCTCTGGCTCCCGCTCGCGGCTTTGAAGCAAGCGCTCAATGCAAACGGCAATTTTCGGCTTGGCATGTGCCCCACAAACCGAAAATGGCGTCTCGGCACGAGAAAATGGCTTCAGCCATTTTTCTGGTTTCCCGGAAACACCACGAAACTGGGGCACCCTCAAAAAAACATTCATATCGTGGATGGACGAATTCCTGCATCAACTAAGAAACCTTGGAAGGAAGATCCCCGCAATTACATACCAACAAGCGGCAACAAACCGCAACAAACAATGGCTTCAACCATGGTTTCTTAGGTGGTGCGAACAAATTTTGTCAATCCACAGCATGTCGTGCTGGGGGCTCATAGTTGTCAGTGGCTCGGATTGCTGATTGCGCCATTTTCAGGGCAGCGGCAGTACTCCCATCTCGCGGACCTACCACCGCCCAGTTTTGGCGAAGCCAAAAGATGTGAAGGACCTAGCGAGACCCGGCCGGAGATCTTGTTTAGAAGCAGTTTGTTTTAATATAAAATTCCAATTGCTTTTGTTTTTGTAAAGGTGGGTTGGGTTTTTATTAAGAAACAAAGCACTGCAATCAAGCCGAGCCAGGTTGTGTTGACTGGTGTCGGGTCTGAATTTTCAAGGCAATTGCTCAAGCACCCGTCCACGTTCACTGAAGGATTTTCAAGAGCCTTTGATTTGTGGCGTCACTCAGGAAAGGCGTCGTGGACTCCATCAACAGACAGGTTGCCATGGCAGCAGTTGTTTTCCAGCCATTCCAGAGACGGTTGGTCAAATGCATTCTAAACTTGCTGGTCAGTAGGGAATGACCTTTTGGATCCTTTTGGGTCTGAACCAAAGGGATTGCCAGGTTGAGATTCCCCTCAAAAGGAGAGCCACCGGCGGGACGGTTTTTCTTGGGGCCATGGGATTCCTTTAAAGGAAGCCACAGCGGAAGCCTTTTCTTGAGGCCAATCCGCACAGAATGCCAATCCGCAGGCGCAGGACCCGGAGAAGCTGTACTCCGAGTCAGGTCGCTGGCAAGCCATCGCCCGCAGCACCTGCTTCAAGAGCCTGACATTGATAATGGCAGCTTGGCAGGGCAAGAAAGATGCGCGAGCAGCCATGGGAAAACTTGGCGGTTTAGGAGTTTAGGAGCCCTCCGGCTCCTTTGCCTTTTCGTGGGTGAAATGGAAACCCAAGCGCTCAACCAACTCAATACATCTCAGGCTTGAGAGATGTTTTGAGTTGGTTGAGTGCTTGGGTTTTAATTTCACCCACAAACACACAGTGACTTTTAGCAGGGGTTTCTCAAAACGGACAGCCAGGCAAATGGCGCGTGCTTCTTGACTAGCCTCAATGCGTTGAAGTCATTCGTGGCTGTCGCGCGGCTCCTCGGGAGTCCTTTTCTAAAAATTCGCAGGATGTGTGCAATGCGTAGGAGCCTGCATATGGGTCTGGCTCAAAATTTAGGTAGGAGCTAGGGCTACGCAGGTTTTAGTCTTTGTTTCCATTTACCTAGGGGCAATTTTGGGTACCCCTTTTTGACCCACAGCCATACATATATATATATATATATATTAGCCACGGACAAAACACACGAAGACAACTTTATCAAGGCGGGGTACGTTTTTGCATAACACATGCCAAAACCGTGGAAAACGATAAGGTCTCCCCCAAAAACGATAGCCCTTAGCTAACACACGGCTCTATAATAACCCCTGCAGTTGCAACTTAGCTAGGGTGGGACCCTTGCGTGGCCACCGTAAAACGAGAAGGCAAGTCGCCACTTTCGAGCTGGAGCTGCCACGGTGTGCTTCGTAAGTACGACACTTGTACTGAGAAGTTGCGATTTTCGAGCTGGAGCTGCAGAAGTGTACTTCGCGTACTAGACTTGTACTACAAAGTTGCGATTTTCGAGCTGGAGATGCGAAAGTGTACGTCTCGTACTAGACTTGTACTACAAAGTTGCGATTTTCGAGCTGGAGCTGCGGAAGTGTGCTTCGCGTACTAGACTTGTACTACAAAGTTGCGATTTTCGAGCTGGAGCTGCGGAAGTGTACTTCGCGTCCTAGACTTGTACTACAAAGTTGCGATTTTCGAGCTGGAGATGCGGAAGTGTACTTCTCCTACTAGACTACTTGTACTACAAAGTTGCGATTTTCGAGCTGGAGCTGCGGAAGTGTGCTTCGCGTACTAGACTTGTACTACAAAGTTTCGAGCTGGAGCTGCGGAAGTGTACTTCTCGTACTAGACTCGTACTACAAAGTTGCGATTTTCGAGCTGGAGCTGCGGAAGTTTACTTCGCGTACTAGACTTGTACTACAAAGTTGCGACTTTCGAGCTGGAGATGCGGAAGTGTACTTCGCGTACTAGACTTGTACTACAAAGTTGCGATTTTCGAGCTGGAGATGCGGAAGTGTACTTCGCCTCCTAGACTTCTACTACTGCGGAAGTGTACTTTGCGTACTAGACTTGTACTACAAAGTTGCGATTTTCGAGCTGGAGATACGGAAGTGTACTTCTCGTACTAGACTTGTACTACAAAGTTGCGATTTTCGAGCTGGAGCTGCGGAAGTGTACTTCGCGTACCAGACTTGTACTACAAAGTTGCATTTTTCGAGCTGGAGATGCGGAAGTGCACTTCGCGTCCTAGACTTGTACTGCAAAGTTGCGATTTTCGAGCTGGAGATGCGGAAGTGCACTTCTCGTACTAGACTTGTACTACAAAGTTGCGATTTTCGAGCTGGAGATGCGGAAGTGTACTTCGCGTACTAGACTTGTACTACAAATTTAAAGTTGCGATTTTCGAGCTGGAGATGCGGAAGTGTACTTCGCGCACTAGACTTGTACTACAAAGTTGCGATTTTCGAGCTGGAGATGCAGAAGTGTACTTCGCTTACTAGACTTGTACTACAAAGTTGCGATTTTCGAGCTGGAGCTGCGGAAGTGTACTTCGTACTACAACGTTTTCGAGCTGGAGCTGCGGAAGTGTACTTCTCCTACTAGACTACTTGTACTACAAAGTTGCGATTTTCGAGCTGGAGATGCGGAAGTGTACTTCGCGCACTAGACTTGTACTACAAAGTTGCGATTTTCGAGCTGGAGATGCGGAAGTGTACTTCGCTTACTAGACTTGTACTACAAAGTTGCGATTTTCGAGCTGGAGCTGCGGAAGTGTACTTCGCGTACTAGACTTGTACTACAAAGTTGCGATTTTCGAGCTGGAGATACGGAATTGTACTTCCCGTACTAGGCTTGTACTACAAAGTTGCGATTTTCGAGCTGGAGATGCGGAAGTGTACTTCGCGTACTAGACTTGTACTACAAAGTTGCGATTTTCGAGCCGATATGCCAAAGTTCGAAAACACTGTAAAACGATAAGGTCTCCCCCAAAAACGTTAACGTTCAAAAAAGTACTAGGGCCAAGTAAAGTGTTTTGTCCCTCCTCATATATTTGAGAGGTACGGCTATCGTACGCAGATGGTTACAGTCTTGAACCCTAGTAAACGTGCTCGCCGAATTCCAAGGTTTTCGTAAGCACTGCCTGGATCGCCGTTGACACCGACTACAACACGGAAAACAGCAAGCAAGCTTATCTCTTCGTTGCCATGGACAACATCATTTGCGTGCGCTGGCTGCAGATTGAACAGTTGGAGCACATCGCATCGTTCCATGTGGATAGCCAGGGTGATGACCCCAAAGTATCAGGAAATCTTTGAGCTGGTTGGCTGCTGAGGCGTACTTCTTCTTCGAGATCACGGTCAGGTGGATGGCCTATTCTGTTCGCCTCACTGCCCTGTCCGACATCTCATTTCTCTTCGATCTCTTTCTAGCTGCCCCGGCCTTAGGTAGCCAGTAGCTTGAGGTCGCTGGATTGCATGCGTTCGGCGCTGATTTGGTAGCACATGGTGCTCTCATTCCAGGCGTAACATTTTGGAGGATGGACAGTTGATTTCGAATCTGGCTCGCACCAGTCAGTTTTATGGCGCTGGCAGCTGAAAAATCGGAGCTCCAGGGCACCAATGATGAGCGCCCAAAACCCGGGGCCACTGTCGTTGGCGGTTCTACTGTTCTACTGCCTGGCTTTGTAGGGCAGCAAGAAGGCTGATATATATATATATATATATTTATACCATGAACATCGTGTCGGAAGGTTGGAACGGGCGCTCGCTTGGACCTGACGGCCTGTGAGGTGTCCATGTCCTTGGAGACTTGGGGTGGTCCAATCTTCACGCTCATCACCGGCCGCCAAAGACAAGATTCCGGACACGGGATCACCCCGGCCTTGCGCGGCTTGAGATTGAGCCTGGGCTGCAAGGAGTTCCGTAGGCTCATTCCAGCAGCTTCGTATGCATGCTGCGTACTGGGGACACGTGGAGGACCGGATGCTGGGTGGAATGTTACAGACTGGCTTTGGCCAAGAGATTGAGAGCACGAAGACAGCTAAAGGTGGTGGGAGTTGGGTTCCTTGTGTTCTTCAGCGGGGTGCCAGTAGGGCTTGAATTGATGATAGCAGTTCCGGCAGCTGCACTGTGTATCACGGTGTTAGGCCGCGTTGCGCTGGCACGCAAGCGTGCACTCTTGTTGTTTGCGGGCCGTATTCAAGCATGCCTTTGCGCACGCGGAACCTTTGATGAAGGTTCAGCAAAGACCGTCATCCTTGGCTAACACCCAATAATCCGATAACCCACCACCCGTTTCACAGGTTTTACCCAAACACGACCAAACCCTTGCGCAGGAGAATCATGTAGCATCCCAAAATTCTCATATCCCTTTCTTTTCAGGTACCCCATGTGTGCGGCAACGCCAGAAAAGGACACGGGGTCCCCCAAAAAACCACTGGCCAGAACCCCCTAGGTTGCCCAGTGACCTGAGACCCTATTCCCAGGATCCGGATCACCCGCGCGTTCCGGATGTCGCGGCTGTTTCGATCGGTGCCGGAGCTCATGATCCTGGTGCAGGGCATGTTCCAGGCTCGAGGGTTCCTGCTTTCGTCCTGTTAAGTTTCCTGGCTGGCTCCCAGCCATCCGGTTCCTTAGCCGTTTTGGCTTTGTAGCTTTTTGTAGCTTTTTAGCTTTTTAGTGTTTAGTGGGGTTTTCCATTTAGCGAACTAACAGTTCGTCACTTTGAGCAGGGGATCTGAAAACGGGCAGCCACATTTCGTGCGAAGCGCAAAGGAGGCCAGCACGGGAGAGATCCAACATAAACCCGTGTCATTAGGGGGGTGTTCCCTCCAAAGGTCTGGTCTGAATCCCACCCCCCAAGAATCAACCAGGTTAAAAAAATAAAATAAAAGGAAAAAAAATCAGGGGTTAACATTACATGCCTCTCATCAAATCGCCCATTGCGCATTTCTTATGCACGTTGCTGGCGGCGACGCCGTCAACTTCATAACTGCTAGCTCTGCCTTAGGTGTTCAAGCTGCAAGACAAGCAAAGCCAAGCAGGCAGAGCCTGTGCGGGCAAGCCCATTTCAGCGATTTCAGCATGTTGATCCGGTTGATGCGATTGCGTGCAAGCGGCTCGGCGCCTGCGCGAGGGCTGCGTAACGCGTGACAAGGTTCCGCGCAAAGATAGGGATTGGCTGCAGCACGCTGAAGCCTCGGCTTGGTTTGAGTTGGTGTTGCTTGCGCAGGCCGCGTGTTAGTTTTGCTGGGCAGGGGGAGCCCTGCGCAAAGCAGCCTCGATTGAGCTCACAAATCCTTGTTTTCAGTTTTTTGGTCTGCGCAATGCCTTGGGTGTGCAGCTTTTCCACATGCACCTGCAAGATGCTTCGGCCCAAAGACGCACCGCACGCGCCAGAAGCAGACAATGCGGGTGATTCGCATCATTTTGGTGCTTGCAAATACCGGCTGGTTTGCACCGCACGGAGTGATCCAGGACAGCTGCAACTTGTGCTGCGGACAGATGCGGGCTTTGCAAGCGGGCCTTGCGCAAAGTCGACATCCGTGGGTTTTGGTTCTCCAAGACCCCCGAACGCACTTCCCACTCGCATTGCTTAATTAGCAAAGGCAGACTCCAGCCTCTCGCACAACTGAAACTGAGGTCGTTTTCCTCGCCCGTTCGCTCTATCGAGAGGGGCTTCCAGCTCTGGGCATTTAGGTGTCACACGTACTTTATATGAGATAATCACGCAAATCTGTTTGCGCGAGAATTGTAAAGGTTACTCTCCTAGTCTTAGGGGTATCATAGCTGAGCAGCTTGCATCGGGGCAGGGCGTGCGCCTTGAGTATAGCCAACCTGCAGGCAGCAGACATCTTTACTCAAGCGCTTGCAATAGGCATTTGCACAGGTTTGCCTGAGGTGCTCCAAGATGTCCGCAACACTTGCATGTGAGGTTATCGCGTCAAAACTTGCCGTGCAAGTGTTGAGCTTTTGCAGACTTATGTCCTGCTTAAAGGCCCACACATACCTTTTTGGTGGCAGCTTACGAGCAGGGCTAGTTTTTCGGTCCTGCTGGTTTCCTGGCTTGTCGTGTTTCTTGCTCTGCTGATTCTTGCACCCTCTAGCATAGAACAAGTAACAACCGGTTCGTCTCCTAAACAGAGATTCCTTCAAACATGATGGTTCTTTCATTCGCGGAGGGGTTTGTGTGTTCTTGTGGCGCTTCCGCACTTGCAATTGGCAATCAGAACCTTTGTTGAGGGGACCCGTAATGAGGCCAGTTTAGAGGGAAGGAAGCTTACAAAACGGTTTGGGTGCGTTGTTTGTGGATTTCACCACTTCTTCCCGCTTCACCCTGGTCCTTTTGTTGTCATCTTTTACCTGTTTAATATGCTACAGGGGTTTTAATCCACAGATTCGCCAGCTCCAGCCCTGTCTCGCCAGGGCGTGCGCTCGGTGCTTACAACCTTGGTGCTGCTCTTGCTAGTCACCTATACCTTTGCGGTAGCGATGACGCAGCTTTTGCAAGGCCAGGGCTTCGTTGCACCAGAGGTGGTCCTGAAAGTTGTCTTTGTCCCATTTGGATGTGTCATCAGAGGTCATTATGTTGACGGTTTCTGGGGGTTTTCAAAGTCAGAAATGGGGTTGGCTCCCTTTAACCCACCACCATGGTTCCACAAAGAGCCTTACTTTCTAGGGGTGGCTTCCCCATTCTTTCCACTGATCCGATTCTTTCTAGAAAACTTCCACAAACCCAGGGAAAATAGCTGAGTTTTGAAAAGAACAATGGTTGACAAGAATGGGGAATCAACCCCTATAATTTTGGATGTGTGATGAAAGGACAGCAAAAGGAAAGCACCATTTTTGGGGCCCAGGTCCTCTCTTTCTTGGGGCACCCTTCTTGGATGTGGACCGCAAGGACACTGTTTACAAAAAGGAAAGAAGCCTGTCACCATTTTGGGGGCCATGTTTTGAGACACACCTTCATGGTTGCCTCAAGCGGGTTTTGTTCCGTTGCCTAAGGCAAGAACATCGGCGAGGGCAAGTTTGACAACGTACCCACTGCCACGAACTTCCTGCTTATGCAGACGCTGTGCGGTGCCTTCTCGGCATGATGGCAATCGAGGTAACTGGTCAATTCCAATGCCTCAGCTTTTCCCAGCAAACACTTGACCCAGCCTGCAAGCAGGCTTGATGGATGCTTGCACAAGGTTGATCAGATTTCAGACTCAAGCGATTTCAGCTCACACGGTTGTCATTTGGCTGTGGGTCAAAATTCAACAGGAGGCCTTACGCAGGTTTTGGTCCATGTTTCCACTTACCAGGGCATGCCATTTTGGTACCGTTTTTTTGAGCCACAGCCATTTGCTTGGTCCCACGTGCTTAAGGCTTCGACGCAAATTACATCACAGGGATGCTCCATGAAGATGCCGTGTCCTTCTTCATCCTTCTCACCTACCAGCTGTTAGGCGCAGAATTGTTTTTGCGTCAGCAAATCCCCACCCCCTTCAAAATGCAACTTGGGGAGGGGGGATTTCGACCCCTAGAGATCTCCATTTAGGGTTCCATTTTCCCTTTTGTGGGGAAGACTGAATGAATTGCAACACGAACGCGCGATCTAAATCCGAAATTCAAGATATTTAGAACGCGTTTTTAGCCTGGAGGGCTGCAGTTGTTGAAACGCGAGCAACTTCAATCCAGGTCATT
>CAUJNA010003827.1:601399-608899 GCA_963377175.1 Effrenium voratum
CCAAAAAGCCTAGGCTTCGCAGAGAGTCCCCTGCGAAGCCTCTCTTGCAAAGCCTCTCAAGCTGGAAGGCTCCATCGATTGATTGGCACGCGGCGAAGAGGCCGCACGAATTCCTGCTCGACGAAATTTTGGCACGAGAAGTGCATTTTTTGGCTCCAGAAGCTTCTGGAGCCCGCCGAGTTCCGCGATGCCCTGAATTTGAAAATCGCACGACAAAATCGCATCGACCCAGGCGGCTCAGCTTCAAGAAGCCATGGGCAGGGCGTTCAAATCGCCCAACCTTGCGGCCTTGCAGCCAATGCTCGAGCTTGCTCCATGCGTGTTTGACTCATGTTTTTGCTCCGCGGTCGCCTCAGCCATGAGTCTGGTATAACCGGTATATACAAAGCCGGAAGGATCCGAGCGCAACTGCACAGCATGTCAACCCTGCTGGCGAAAGATCAATGGCCAGCCGGTCACAGCCGAAGGGTGACTCTTGGTGGCTTGGATTGGTGATTGACCCCCTGGGTTTTGTAGATGGCACATGGCAAGCACCACGATTGACCGCCAAGCCAAGCCAAACCACCAGTTTGGTGGGAAGCTGAAAAGGGGCGGTGCACTCCCGCCTTGCGCCATGCTGGCCGCGGACCGCGCGGCTTTCCGCGCCCTGCTGCGCGTCTGCCGCCATGCGGATCGCAATCCCATCGCCCAGCTGGGCGTTATAGGCCGTCCGCTCTGGCAGTGGGACTGGCAGCGGCAGCAGGCATGCGCAAAGTGACCGGGGGGGGGGTCTTTTTTTTTTTTTTTTTTTTTTTTTGATGATGGTGTTAAAGGGGAAACGAAAGGAACCAGCCATATTGGGTCATCAATCCTCCTATTTTCTCGGCAGGCTTTGAATATAGCCATAGCTATAGCTCGTGCACTTTGGCCTTCAGGTTGTCCGCAGGTGCTTTGGCAAGTCGCCGTTTGCCGAGGACATGATTTGGGAGGCTTGCGTTGCAAAGAACAGATCGATGCGTGCGTATCGCAGGTGGCTGAGTGTGGTGGGTCGGTGGGTCGGTGGGCGGACGGATGGGCGGGCAGGTGTGCGTCTGCGCTTTTGTTGTTGTGTGTTTTTGTGTTTTGTATGTTTGTGATTTCTGTGCGTGCCAGAAACTGATTCATTCATAGGTTGGTTGCTTGGATTGGATTGATTAGATGATTTGGTTTGGTTTGGTTTGGCCTGATTTGATTTGATTGATTGATTCATTCATTGATTCATTGATTGATTGATTGATTCATTCATTGCTTCATTGATTCATTGATTCATTGATTCATTGATTGAATCATTGATTCATTGAGTCATTGAATCATTGATTCATTGATTGATTCATTGATTGATTTATATATTTGATTTGATTTGGTTTGATTTGATTTGATTTGTTTGATTTGATTGGATTGATTGGATTGATTGGATTGATTGGATTGATTGGATTGACTGGATTGACTGGATTGACTGGATTGACTGGATTGACTGATTGGTTTGATTGATTGATTGATTGATTGATTTGATTGATTGATTGATTGATTGATTGATTGATTGATTGATTGATTGATTGATTGATTGATTGCCTGGATTGCCTCGATTGCCTCGATCGATTGCTTTGATTGCCTTGATTGACTTGATTGACTTGATTGACTGATGGATGGGTTGGATTGGATTGATTAAAATGTGTTGACTTGATTTGTTTTGTTTGATTGGGTTGAATTAGTTTGATTGATTTGGTTGGTTGGATTGGTTGGATTGGTTGGGTTGGTTGGGTTGGTTGGGTTGGATACTGTTTGGATTGGCTTGGTTGATTGGGTTGGTTGGATTGGTTTAGTTGGTTGGATTGGTTTGGTCGATTGGGTTAATTGGATTGGTTGGGGGTTGAAGTGACTTGATTGATGTGTTTGAGTTGGTTAGTATGATTGAAACACGTGTTTGCTTGTTTGCTTGTTTGTGTGTGTGCGTGTGTTAGTTGGTCTGTTTGTTGGTTTGTTTGTTGGCTTGGTTGCTGGATTGTTTGTTTGTGTTTTCCCGAAAGCATGGCGAAGGGTTCTTCCGCTGGGTTCACTTGAGTTGTTCTCATGAGAGTCATTACAAGGTGTCATTGCAAGGAGTCATCATCATGAAAGTCAATGCAAGGAGTCATTGCAAGGAGTCATTGCAAGGAGTCATTGCAAGGAATCATTGCAAGGAGTCATTGCACGGAGTCATTGCAAGGAGTCATTGCAAGGAGCCATTGCAAGGAGCCATTGCAAGGAGTCATTGCAAGGAGTCATTGCAAGGAGTCACGTCAAGGAGTCATTGCAAGGAGTCATGTCAAGGAGTCATTGCAAGGAGTCATGTCAAGGAGTCATTGCAAGGAGTCATTGCAAGGAGTCATTGCAAGGAGTCATTGCAAGGAGTCATTGCAAGGAGTCATTGCAAGGAGTCATTGCAAGGAGTCATTGCAAGGAGTCATTGCAAGGAGTCATTGCAAGGAGTCATTGCAAGGAGTCATTGCAAGGAGTCATTGCAAGGAGTCATTGCAAGCAGCCAAGTGCAAGCTGCAAGTGCAAGGAGTCAAGTGCAAGTTGCAAGTGCAAGTGCATGGAGTCAAGTGCAAGTTGCAAGTGCAAGGAGCCAAGTGCAAGTTGCAAGTGCAAGGAGTCAAGTGCAATTGACTTGCGAGGAGTTAAAATCTCTTCTTAGGGCGGCGGGGTAGTGCCGACGACACTACACGAAAACCGACCCTCTGCGGGGATCGGCGTGGTCGAGGTGCAAAAACCCATGGTTTTTTGCGATTTCTAACCTGCTCGCGCGACCCTCTGCGGGGATCGGCGTGGTCGAGGTGCAAAAACCCATGGTTTTTTTCGAGGTGCAAAAACCCATGGTTTTTTGCGATTTCTGCGGTGCTCGCGCGACCCTCTGCGGGGATCGGCGTGGTCGAGGTGCAAAAACCCATGGTTTTTTGCGATTTCTGCGGTGCTCGCGCAACCCTCTGCGGGATCGGCGTGGTCGAGGTGCAAAAACTCGAGGTTTTTTGCGACTTTTGTTGTTCGAGCTGGTCCTCGGGAGTTGTCTCGTGGTTCGCGCGCCTGCTCCCGGAACCGGCGGGTCGCGGGTTCGATTCCTCCCTGGTCCGCGGGCGGGCGTCGCAAGATGCAACTTGCATTTTAAAGCAACTTGCGCAGAGCAACTTGCGCAGAGCAAGTTGCACAGAGCAACTTGCGCAGACCAACTTGCACCGACCAGTTTGCGCAGAGCGCCTTGCCTAGAGCAACTTGCGCAGAGCAACTTACGCAGAGCAACTTGCACAGAGCAACTTGCACAGAGCAGCTTGCACAGAGCAACTTGCAGGGAGCGCAATTTGCACAGAGCAACTTGCAGGGAGCCACTTGCAGGGACCAACTTGCCGGAGCAACTTGCGCGGAGCAACTTGCGCAGAGCAACTTGCACAGTGCAACTTGCGTAGAGCAACTTGCGCAGACCAACTTGCACCGACCAGTTTGCGCAGAGCACCTTGCCTGGTGCTGTCTCGCGCTTGCTTCACAAATGCTTCGTGGAGGGAAAAAGAACGCATCCTGCAGCGTTGTGCCGACCTCGCTTGCGATGTTATGCTTTCGGGCCAACCGTGGTCTAGTTTTTGTTGGTCGGTGGGTCGGTTTGTTGGTTGATTTGTTTGTTTGTTTGTTTGTTGGTTGGTTGGTTGGTTTGTTTCTTTGTTTGTTTGCTTTCCTGCCTGCTTGCTTTCCTGCCTGCTTGCCTGCCTGCCTGCTTGCTTTCTCCTGTGTTAGATTGCGGGTTTGTGAGGCTTTGTGCTGTCCTGCGACCTGTTTTTTGCGACCCCTTTCCCAGAGGCCTGCGGCAACTCCTTGCAGTTCGCTATGCCTCGCCAAAGTGCCGCACGAGCATGTCGAGCTTTGGCAGATTCGGCTTGGGACAAGCTGTTGTGCTTTGTATTTGGACAAATCCGTTGCCCAAGGTCGATGTTATTTGTATTTGGACCAATCCTTGGGCCCTGGTCCCCTAGATGTGCTAGCCTTCGGGCATTTGTCCCCAAGGCGGGACCCCTATCCTATCTACGATGCAATGCTCACTTTGACACAGTTTGACCGTGTTACTCCTTGCTGTTCTGATGGCACATGTTTTTGTACTTTTTTGGCAGCAAAACCAAAAAACAAAGTCAAATCTCCAGCAAGCCCCCAAAAGTGGGTCAAGCATGACGCACAGTGCAACATCACTGCGCTGCGATATAAGCACAAGGGCCTGTGAAGCAGGCAGGGTGCAACAAACACTCCACAAACTTGATCCTGCGCAAAGCTTGTTCCCAAATCATAAGCCCAGGTTCCGGTCACCGTCCTGTGATCCCAAAAGAAATCCCCTTCAACGTGATAGCGAGGTGGGGGTGGAACACCACTTTGGCATCGCAGATTTCGAGTTATGTTTGCCCAGGTACCTCACATTGCGCTGGGATAATGGAGCTGTATACCTGACAGTCTTCTTTCTGCTCGAATCTCTTTCTCGCGATTCGAGAGGGGGCCCTGCATTCCCTAAAAACGTCATCCCTCCAAAAGGAACCTCGCTTTCGTTTCACGTTTCACCTTACCCCTGGCAGGTGGTTTGGTTTGGTGTCCCGCTTGATTTGGTGCAGAAAGGGGTCCGCAGCATTCGGCACATTCTTGGGGCTTGGCAGGGGGCGCAGTTGAGCCGCCCTGCACAGGCTGGACTGTTTTGCCACCTGCGCGACTGTTCCGTTACACATGGCCCGGGCGCATGCTTTGCTATTTGTTGTGACTTGCCATTTCGACATGGGTGTGCGTCAAAATTGACCAGCTGCGGCTACGCAGGTTTTAGTCCACCTTTCCATTTACCACGGTTTCATTTTGGACACCGCTTTTTGAGCCACACCCACAGGTCTGGTTTTTCCGTTTCGTTTCCACCTGCCGTTGCATTTTGGAAGTTTTCCGTCTTGGTGGATGGCCCTTTCGACGGCCCTTCAGCGAGATCTACGAAAAGGACTTGAGGGATATCTAGGGGCTGGTGAAAAAGGCGTTGATACCTCCGCAAAGGGTGCCTCCTCAAGTTGACCTGGGCAATTGTCTCTGGAAATGCTTCGCATGCTCTGTTCATGCTTGACCACCTTTGCTTTGGCTGCTGGCAAGCAGATTTTGTGCTGGGAAAATTGAAAAATCTGGCCAAATCCCAGGACGCCACTTCTCCCGCGCCATGTCTCTGGGCCTGCCATACCAGGAAGAGGCCAAGGAGTTGTTGGCCAGGTTCACAGAAGCGGCGGACATGGTGAACGACATGCTCGGAGTCATGGCAAAACCTCGACTTTAGTCACTTTTTTCGGGGTTTTGTTGCCATTTTTGTGGCCGACATAGGTGTCCTTTTTGGTTGTTTTGGTCATAAAAATACGGCCAGCCCCTGAGGTTTGCCTGCGCCACGAACCAACGCCCCGACACAAAAACCCTAAACCTAAACTCTAAAACCCATAAATCTAAACCCTAAAAATCCTAAACCTCAACCCTAAAAACCAGAAACCTACACCCTAAAAACCCTAAACCTAAACCTTAAAACCCTAAACCCAAACCCTAAAAACCCTAAACCTAAACCCTGAAACCCTAAACCTAAAACCCTGAAACCCTAAGCCTAAACCCTAAAAAACCCAAACCTGCTTGAGAAACCTTCGCCCTAAAAACCAGAAACCTAAACCCCAAAAACCCTAAACCTAAACCCTAACCCATGCGCTCGTGGTACCACGGGCCCACGTTCTGAAGAGAACGCAGGTCACCACTTGTCAGGTATGGCTGCACGAGTTCTGCTACTTGAGTAGTAAAGGGTGCCATACTTGAACCACGTGCTGGACAAGGGTGGATTAGGGGGTGCCGGCAAACCACGGGGGCTGTGGGTAAAAATAGATGGCCCTGGCTTACCTGATGGTTTATAACCATCTGCCGGGGCCATCTATTTGCCTTGCCCCAAGAGGACACCTATGGTGGCCGACCAAAAGTTTGGACTGGTTTTTTTGTGGGGGTCTGCCCATCCACTCAGAAAGTGAGGTCACGGCAAAACTGACCACAGTTCACACGTCAGATTTTTGTTTTTTTCGATCTTAGCCGCCGGAGAGATTTTTTGGCTCATGTTTCTGGCCTTGCGTGTAGTTGGCATGAGCCGTTTTGCCGGGGAATGAGTTTGCCTAGACATTGTTATCATCTAAGTTGTGTCAACCATTCTTTGAATGGGGTTGAACCCTAGGGTGTAAGCTTGCCACTTAGGTATTTTTTAAACATCCCTCATGGAGTTTTGTAGTAAAGCTTCTTGGAACACGATGTGTTCTTGTTTGGTTGCGCAACACTCTCGAGGAGAGAACGCCGGAGAACGCCTTCAGCCCCTGGAGAACATTGGAGCCTGCTCCCGAGATCTTCTGGCTGGAGACTTCCTGCTTACACATCCCATCTCCTGCATCAGAGACTCAGTTGAAGCGAATCGGCCGAATCTGACTGGTTGATTTCCCTTGGTCATTTGGGTGTGGGTCAAAATTAAGCCACCAGGGGACCGCAGGTTTTAGTCTTTGGTTCCATTTACCATTTTGGGTACCTATTCTTGACCCACAGCCATTTTGGTTGGTCAAGGTTTTAACACATGAGCCTTTTTTTTCTGGGTCCCTTGCGCCGAGGAGATGCCCATTTCGACCAGGCGGTGGTGTTTCTGCGCGAGGTCCCATCGGCGGAAAGTCTCTTTGGCACAGTGGCGGGCTTCGTGGTGAACAAGCCCAGCCAGCAAACCTTGGCCCAGATCTTGGCTCACGCTCCTCACGAGGAAGCAGCATGGGCCCAGGAGGTCTTGCAGGTCTGCGCCCACCAGGACTTCAAAGTTTCTCGCGGTGGCCCGGTAATCATGGGCCATTCGCTGAAAGACAACCTCCACGTGATCCACGGCTTTCCGAACATCATGGATGCTACCCCGCTGGTGCCCGGCGTATGGCTGGGGGGGCAACTGCAAGAACTCGCGCAGGCGGTGCAAGCGTCCGGCCAAAAGGCTGGGGCTTTTGTTAGTTGCCCAGTTGCCCAGTGGCGCCCTTTTTTCAACCTTTTTTTTTTGGGGAAGGGTTCCCCTTTAAAGTCAACCAACCAAAAATGGATGCCCTTTTTTTCCCATGGCCACTGGGCATCTGAGGTTACAGTGTCACGGAATGAGATCAGGTAGGTTTGGATTGGCGGTTTGGATTTGGATTTCAACCCCTGGTTCCACCAAACCACCGGGCTCCAACCACCCTTTTTGAGGGAACCTTAAATCCATGTCAGGGAACTTGCTCTTGTGTTGGAAATGGAGCACATGGGGCTCTGAAGCATTGGTGCTTCCACTTCGAAAGCTGCTTTGCCCAACTCCGTTTCTTGTTCAAGGCCGGTCGTTGGCTCAGTTTGCAAAAGCTGGGGGCCCTCTCCCACCTAACATGGTGCCAAAATGCGTCTTTCTACGGCCTGTGCATGTCCACGTTCGCTGTTGGGCCC
>CAUJNA010003827.1:613899-683899 GCA_963377175.1 Effrenium voratum
CGGCACAGCGGCACACGAGGAAAGGTTCACTCGACACGCAGCGGAATATCAATTGGTCTTTTTTGATTGCAAACACATACATGTTGAGTGCATACGTGCATGCGACGCAGGGAGGCAAGTGCCTCTAAGAATGCATGTATATCAAGTTACTGACAACCAGTCAGATAGAATATTAGTGTTCAGCTTGTGTGTTCAACATACTTTGTCCAGCGCATCGACCATTCCATACACATTTCGTCCCTGGGAGGGGAGGTGACAAAGTGTCTTTAGCAACTTCCCGAGCCAGCGTCGGAAGAACCGAATAAAAATTCAACAGATAGCCCTGTGCATTCCCAAGCCAGAATGTGCGCGGACATAGTATAAATGACACATCATTTTTTGATGGGACATGAAAAAGGGAACGCTCTGGAGCCAAAACCGAAGAACAAGCTTCAATGCGTAGTCTATAAAAAATGTTTGCTAAAAGGGAAAGTTCGCGCGCCAGAATTGGCAGAACCCATGTCAACATGAATTCTCTTAAGTCTTAGAGAATAAAACACGCCCGAACTTGAAATTCAACAGGAGAAGCTTCTGAGGCAGATATTGAATTGTAATTTTAGTAGGAGGTTCAAATGGAAACGTTTCCAAGCCAGAAGAAACATAATGTTTTATGCCGAGTCGCCGTGCTAGAATTCGCAGAAACATAGTGCGGAACAGCCCAAGCATAAAGAGCTGTTGCCGCCCTTTTGATTCGTGTTTGGCTCTTGCCAGGAAGTCCCTCCGAGGTTGCGAGAATCCGTGAAACCTCCCTACACAACTCCTATGCCAGGAATTGGTTCTGTCTCACCCGGTGCTTCCAGTTGCCACTCTAATAGGAAACATGGGGTGTTTTGCCTCTATGTTTGATACAATTTCTAGGGAAAAGCGGTGTGGATTTCACCTGCTCTTTCTCCCTGGTCCTTTTTTCAGTACTCTCTCAAAAAACCCTTTTAGTCTCCCGTGGATCTTTGGTTTTTTCTGGAGACCTATGGCCGCCCGGGCTCCACGGGCTCGGCGGCGCGAACGCGCCGCCGAGCCGCCAGGTGGGGGGCGCTGGCCTGGTGGGCCGCTACCTCTTGCGCCGCTGGAAGGCGAAGCTGGAGGCGAACGCCATGGGAGCCGCCGCGGCTTGCCGCTTCGCCGCTCTTTCGAGGGGTTAACCCTTTGGTGCATTTTGCCAAATATATTTTTTGCCAACTCACGGGTTTTCCGTATTAAGCAACTAAGAGTTAGACTTTTAGCAGGGGAGCAAAAAGCAACCAGGGTTTGTTGGCCCCCCGAAAGAGAAAGGCAAAGACCCAATTTGGATGACAGTCCTTGGGTAAACAATAGGGACAAATATGAACCCCCCATTGTTTGAATGGTGGTTTGAACCCCAGGCTGCAGAACTATACATGGAACTTTCTATTTGTTGAAAAGCATATACTTTCTTTATGTTCCTGTTGTTCTGAAGGGAATCGATTTCACAACTGCATTGTGTTTGCATGTTTATTCCCAGGGACTTGAGCAATTGGAGGAGGCCCTTCATATTTTTAGAGGAACGTGAGAGAAATTCAAGAACCCCTTTTGGTGGTTTTACAGGGACACCAGAAGACAACGCTGCCTTTCCGGAGGCTCACCAGTTTGACTCAGAAATGCCCATATCGCAGGCAAGGATGTCAATGTTTGTTTCCAAAGGAGAGGCATTGTTTAACATCAGATGTGCAGAACGATCGCGGTCAGTCAGAATGTGTTTGTAGTGCTTTGTCCTCTCTCTCTCTCTCTCTCCTGTAGGCAAAGGCAGCAGCAGCAAGTTTGGGTCAGCATAAATGTTGATGTTTTCGCATGTTTTCGCCTGGAGCTGACACAAGATACAGCAACCCAGTTCTTGCTTGACAGGTCATTCTTTCGAACTCTCGAGACATGTGCGAAGTTGCTTTCAAGCAGTTTGATGCCTCAGGCCACGGGCAAGCCACCCTTTAGTGGCATCTCAAGGCTCGTTGCCCGTTGGCGTTGCGTTGCAGCAGCTCAGCTCAAGCCGTGCCGAACATTTCCGCTGTCGTCATGGACCGACCCAGTGCCGGGAGCCAATCCCCTCGAGACTCCCACTTCGAGATCGACGACATCGTGTGGTCGCCCTGCGCCAACTTGGGCGCCTCGGCTCAGATCGTTTTTGCTTGTTGTGGCTTAGTTGTTGAAATCCAACCACTTAACTGCTAAAATTTGAATTGTTGCTCCCCTTCCAACGTCAACCAAGGACTATGATCCACCTCCTTTCAAAATGGTTAATTGGGGGAGGGGAGAGATTTCGAACATTGGAGATCTCCATTTGTGGTAACCCATTGTCCCTTTATGCGGAAGACTAGAACATGGAGTTGCACCCCCTCCCCCTTATGGTTGGGGATGCAGGATCACTATGAGCAAAGGAAGGTGTTTGTGATTCTCATCATTGCCGTTGAGACCAATGTTGCCGGTGAAGTCTTGCAGAGCTCAACAGGGCGAAACCGTACTCCTGCTTTTGCGCCTCAGGCTATCGTCGATCCAGAGTTGTGAGCATTGATCAGCAGACCGACTCTATCTACGTGGGCGACAACTCTGGTAGCCAACACGCAGTTCGCAAGAGCGAGGTGCGACCATTCTATGACGTCGGAGAGACGCGGACCTTCCAGGACAACACGGAGATGGTGCACCTGGATGATGCCAATATTCTGGACAACTTGCGCCACCTGGGATGCATGTAGGGTTTTGGTGATGTTTCGGGGCTGTTTTACCAATCCGAGCTGGCACATGCTGACCCTGCCGATCATCCAGTGACGTTGATTTGCGGCAGCAGCCAAGCAGCCAAGCAGCCAAGGCAAAAGGTATGTGAAGGATGAAATCTACACTTACACCGCCAACGTGCTGCTGGCCGTGAACCCCTACAAGGAATTGCCCCAACTCTACACCAAGGAGGCAGGCCCATAACTGAGCGAGGGATTTTAGCAGGTGACCAATGCGCAAGTGCCTTGATGAGACTTATGTGACCGAACGCGCGCCAGGTCATGAGCAGGTATTGGGGAAAGAACCCCGGCACGTTGCCCCCTCACCCCTACGCCACTGCAGATGTGGCCTACCGGCAGTTGCTCAGGGATCGCAAGAACCAGGCAAGACATGGGGCTTGTTTTTGTTTGAGGGGCTTGCTGCAAAGGAGCACAAGTTTGGGGTTGCCCTTTGTTCGGCACCCGCAAAGCTTTCATGAACATTCAGCCAGGGTCTCCTCGGAATGAATGCAGGCGCTTGTGATCAGTGGTGAAAGCGGCGCTGGCAAGACAGAGACGGCCAAGATTACCATGCGCTACTTGACCTCCATGTCCAGGCTCGGGCAAGTGATGACAGATCATGCAGTCAAGGCGGCGTTCTTTCATGACTGAGGTCAAGTCTACTTGAAGCATGTTAAAGGTGTTGTTTTGGGAAGCAGAGCATTGCAAAACAGATGTGCAAAGGGCCTGGGGCTGGCTGCCACCCTTACACATGGAAAACCCAGACCAAACCGCCAATTTTGGGGTTCCCTCTTTTGGAGACATACCACATTTGCATGAAGATCGTGCGGGCACAGAGCTTCACATGCTGTCACCCTGGTTTGACCCATCTGCCCCTGAGGACAGATGCTGCCCAGGGCACCCGGATTCAAGAAAAGATCATTGCGGCAAATCCTATTTTGGAGTCGTTCGGCAATGCGACGACTCTTGATTGCTATTGGGTTGGATCTTTAGACTTTGACTTTTCGGGACATCAAGGCTTTTGCTTTGAACCACGGACAGTGATTGACTTTGTAGACGGGTCAACATCAACCAAGGACTGTCATGAACCTCAACTCTTCCCGCTTCGGGAAATATAACGAGATGATGTTCAACCCGGTTGGTTCCCTGGTTGGTGCGGGCATCCGAACTTTCCTCCTCGAAAGCTCGCGGGTGGTCTTCCAGCAGAAGGGAGAGAAGAACTACCACGTCTTCTATGAGCTGTTGGCGGGCATGGAGGAGCAAACCTGGATCCGGATCGTCTAGGGCTTATCCCCACTGTGATACTGTGGATGGACGAAATCCATTTCGCACCACCGATTTCCTTGTAAATGGCAGCAAACAACGGTTGCCCATGGTTTCTCTTAAAGGGAATCTGCGTCCCGTTAGTTTCTGAAGCCCTTAAGGGAATCTTTGTCCCTTTAATTGGGGGTGACATCCATCATTTTGAAGGTCCCCCTTATGGAGGGTTAGTCTATGGGGTCATCTGAGGATTGTTGTATTACACCCTGGGATTACACCCTTGGGAAGTGACCCAGAATGGTTCAAAATAACACGGTTTTATCCGGAAATGTGCCTAAATGGGGTCAATACCCAGTGCGTGTATTCCCAGGGTGTAATACAAAAACCCTTAGAGGGCAGGCCCTTCTCGTTGCATCAGCTTCGTGGATTCCACTTCCAGCCGTGAGAAGCCGTGAGGAAGAGGACCTGGACTCCTTGTGCTTGGACCGGCAGTCCAGCTACAAGCTCCTCCACTCCAGTGGCACCAAGCCGCTCCAGGAGAAGTCCGTAGAGTCTCAGAGGCATGAGAGAGCCACGTGCTCAAAACCAATTCGGGTAGATGAAGGTGAGCAAGGGCCAATCCCAGCCATAAATAGCTGCGGGTATCCGCCTTCTTACTTCTTTACATGGTTCTGGGTTCACCATGTTACTGCTGGGTTTTGATTGTGGTTCATGTGTTGAAAGCCATGGGCAGCGACCATTCTTGTTGAAAGGCAACGACTCCTTTTGCCGGGCGGTTAATTACTTGCGATGCAACCGTTTGCCAGGCTCAGTTCGGCAATCCGCAATCCTTCCAAGTTGTGGATCGGGATTGGCAACAACTCTTTTGAACAGCCCATTTTCTTCCATTTGCTTAAGAATATGTTTTATCGTCCCTGTTGGTTTTAAAAGGAGTTTATCGCTACTGGATTTTTATTTTTTTAAATGTTTTTTCCAGGGGTCAGAAAGCCAAATGGAAGTTTTCCCCGTCCCAAAAACGGGGGCTTGCACGCTGGCAAGCGGCCAGCGCTTGCCCCTACAGGCTGGGGAAGCAATTCAAAGAGCTGAAGCAGGCGTTGAGCATCTTCATCGATGATGAGACGGACACCACCATTTGGCAGGTGCTTGGCGCCTTGATTCACCTCGGAGCCTTGGCCAGAAAGAATCCGCCAGATCCGGTGAACATGGGGGGAACAAAAATAAAAACGCCGGTGAAGTGAGTGGTTTTGCAGTGGGTTTGAAGTGAAACCACAGCTCTTTTGGGGGGGGGGGTACCCCAAAACATGAAGAGAACAACAGCCCCATTGAGGTGCTTTCAGAAGGCGGTTTTTGGCAGGTCTAAACGAACCCCCCCCTCAAAAAGAAAAGAACAAACAAGCAAGACCCGCCCTCGTTGAGACCTCAGCTAGTCCAACACCAAGAAACCAACTCTCAATTGCCACCAAAGCCGATAGGATGCGATGCCTTGTAGCGCCTCCCACCTGTGAAGCAAGGCTGCCCAGCCAAACTGCTGAGGCCTGAGCCGCCTGTTGAGCAAGTGCTTAGGTTGTTGGATGTGTTTGTTTCTGTTCCTTTTTAATTGGGGGGGGGCTGCAAAAGAAGAGCAACAGAGTAACAGAGTCTTTTGCACGCCCATGCCGTTCGGGCTACGAAGTCAGAACAGTCACCTGGCTGAGCCCTTAGGAGAGGTCGACTTTGTCGAGGCCTCCCGTCCAGAGGCTTGGAACAAAGTCCATGTCGCGGGTAAGGCTCCTTCAGCGTTGTGGGGCAAGCCCAGCCATCCGGTTCAACTTAGGCCGCAGAAGGGGTTGAATCATATCAGCTATGGGGGGTTCTACCATACTTGGCAAAAAGCCCAGCCGTCCAAGCAAAAGCTTGGGTTTCTTCCGTCCCGCAAGAATATACAAGATCTTTGCAGAGTAATGGCAACAGCAACCAATGAAAAAAGGCGGGCCATTCTTGTTCGTGAGAACATGCTGTGAAATACAGCATTTTGCTTAAACACCAAAAACAAAAAACAGAAAACGAAGAACAAAACATCTTTTACTAGCCAAGACGAACAAACCAAAAAAACACAACAAATCCCAAATTTAATCTCGGCCCACCAAAAACTGCCACCAGCCCTGAAGGACCTGGTCAGCTCGGAGCCCTCGCCCTGCGCTTCGCCCTGCTCCGCCGCCGCGGCCTCGGCTTCAGCCGCCTCGGCTTCGGGCACGGCGGCGGCGGCGACGGCGGACGTGGGGACCCAGCCGGCGACGGTGGCTCGGCTGCCCAGTGGGTTGCTGGCTTTCTTCCTTTTTGGGGTAAAGGTTCCCCTAAGTCACCCAACCAACAACAGGGAGCCCTTGTCGCTCCCTTTTGGGTAAGGGTAACAGAGCCACCTTTCGGGTGCTCTGTTGTTTTTTTTTCCCTTTTTTGGGTCTGGGTTCCCCTTGGTAAAAAAGGGTGAGGGCAACAGAGCCACCTTTTTGGGGTAACACTGGGTAAGGGTTTTCTTTGGGTGCTCTGTTGCTTGTTGTCTTTCCCTTTTTGGGTCAGGGTGCCCCTAAGTCACCCAAACAAAAACGGGCGCCGGAAATCCACTGGGCATCTGAGGTGGAGATCCACCCCGACACCGAGGAGTCCCTGGAGACCGCGGCGGACTTGCTGGGCATGGGCGCGCTGTCCATTGCGAAGATCCTGAAGTTCAAGGAGGGCGAATTCGCGAATTGTGCATCGTTTTTTTTTTTGGGGGGGGGGTCGTAATTATTGATGGCACCGAAATGACCAAGCTACTTTATTCATAGCCACAGTTTCTTGTTTTAACCCCCCAACTACGAGAGTGCATTTGCAGGTGTATAAGGATGCAGGTGGTGCCCTAGGCCCCTTTCAAAAACTCCAATTGCCATCATCACCGCCACCATCGCCGTCACCACGCCCTTCATGGCACACACCTTACCTCAACTGCATGGATTTTCCACAAGCCGCGGGACTTTCCTAACCCCTGGGTACATTGAGTGATAAAGAGGCTCGTGGGATCAGGTTTCCAACGGCTCGGACCTCAGAGAACGGGGGGCAAAGCAAAAAATCCACTCGAGCCAGTAAGCCTGGGTTTCCAAGCGAGGACGTGCTTGGAATGAGGAAAGCAGGTTTCTGGTCACAGGGGTTGATTCATATTCCTCACCCCCAAATGGCCAATGGTACCTCTTCCCATCTAGTGGCAAATATCGTCTTAGCGGGTTTCCCCAACGGTCATCCTATGTATATCGGACCCTCTGATCAACCCCCACACCCTTGTGTGACCTGCGAGGAGATGCATGTGAACCGTCAGGGCAGGGTCTCCCACATCAAATGCCCTCGCACCTTGGCACAAGCGCGGCAGACTCTGCAATGCATCATCAAGATTCTCTACACGCGCCTCTTTGAGAAGATCGTTGCAAGGACATACCCTCCTCTCCCAGACTAACACGCTTAAGCCCCCGGGCTTTTTTAGAAGGCTCTTCCGTTTGCAGAGGCCTTCTTGGAGTGTTACGTTTGTGTGAGGGGGTGTAGCTTCAAATGAGTGCAAGTGCCGGTTCAGCTGGCAGAATCATAAGGGAGCTCTCAGAAGCAGGCGTGCTTTCCGGGCACAGCACGGCGGCCGCGCAAGCCGATTTTCGCGTCAGGATCAACGAGGTGTCGAATGCCGGCGCCAATCCAGACGCCCACTACCAAAACATTGGAACTTTGGACATCTACGGCTTCGAGAGGTTGGAGCACAACAGCTTCGAGCAGCTGCTAGACCATTTTTGTTGCTTATGTAAGCTTTTCCTTGGCTGGGCTCCTTAAAAGATGCATTTTGCCCATTTGAAACATGGCTTTTCCACCAAAATGAAGGGAAACCACCATTTACAAGGCAATGTTCAGGTGTATAATGTAATCTCTTCCCCCTATTAATAAATACGGCCCCCCCCCCCTATTATAAATAAATCCCCCAAATATATATATATTTTTTAATTGGGGTTTTTGGGGTTGGTTTTTTTGCTTTTCCAACAATGTGAGGGTTCACGTAGGATTTGGATGAAATGGATTGAATTGTAAGGTCCGCGAGTAAGCGGTTCAATAAGGAAATTTGATGTATCATTCTATTTGTTTACCAGTTTACTGGTTGTTTGTTTGCAGCCAGGCAGGTTAATTAGCCAGCATGTACGGGAGAGAGACAGTCGCAGCTAGAAGACAGCTTTTGGGGACATGTTTTCTTTTGAGGGACACCCCAATAATTAAAGGACCCAATTAAAACAAACACATTTGGGGTGCAGCCAGGCAGGTCAGGTAGCCAGCTTGTGATTGACTGCGAGACAGTCCAGTGCTCGAGAAGGCAGTGTGGGTTTCAAGACAGCCAGACATGCAAAGTGCCCCCTAATAAGGATTCCAAGACTTTAGTATTGGTTTAGTATTGGGGCAATTGAAAATCAATTGTACGGAGTGGAAATTTGGTCTCGGGCCCCGGATTTGCATTTATTATTAATGGGGGTCATTCATTAATAGGGGGAGGAGATTAAGGCTCCCTGCTTGTCTGCATAGGTTGTGAAGCGAGTTTGGCTATAAATAGATGGGTTCCACTGGTTTGGATGGGTTTTATAAGCCATTTGCCAGGGAAGCCCATCTATTTTTCTAAACCACCTATGTTTATGTGCTTTGATTGTCCACAAGCTTTTCCTTGGACGTCAAACTTACGCGCACGCATCACCTGTCGCCCAATTCCTCAGACATACTGTGGATTCACAAATTCCTGACAGTTAATAGGGCTTTATCTATTCCAACAGGGAAGTGGATTTCTCCGTCAGTGAACTTGTGTTAGTCCCAAAAACAGGGCCCCCCCGCCCCCCAAAACAAAGGAGTTATTTCCTTCCGGTGTTCCCTTTGCAACAATTCAATGGTAGCCTCCAAAACGAAAGCCCTATGAAACCAACCCCAGAAAGGGCAATGTCCTCACGAACATGGGCTCCCAATTTTAAATAGAAAACTGGACACGAAGCCCTCAGTCAGGATTTACGTCAGACAGGAGGGTACCATCAAAAGACCGACACTTCCAAGCCCCATCCAAGCACCCCAAATATTCCCCAGCACCCGCCTGTCATTCTCCACCGCCGCCACCATCACCGCCACCACAAGCACAAATATCATCATCATCATCATCAACAACAACATCAACGACGACAAAATCAACAACAGCCACACCAACAGCAACTCTACCCCCCCTCCGTTGGCCCTCCGTTGGCCCCGAGTTTTTTGTGGCTAGGCTGTGCATCAACCTGGCCAACGAGCGGCTGCAGCAGTTCTTCGTGGAGGAGGTCCTGGAAGCTGAGCAGCGGATGTACGCGGAGGAGCGGCTGAGCGTCACGGAGATGGAGCTCCCCGACTCCGCCCCGGTGGTCTTCGGCATCCAAGCCCTGCTGACGCTTGCGACGAGGGCGGGAAACAAAAACCTTGCTTGCACCTCCGGAAAAAAAAGACGGAGCACAACGGGGGACTTTCACAAAAAGGGGAGAAAAAACAAAAAGGAAAAAACGGAAAGGGAACTTCCGAGCCCTTCTTTCCTTTTTCTCTTTTTGGACCGCCAACGGTGGAAGTCCACCAGAAACACAAGCCACATGTGTCGCATGGTTCAAGACGATCAAGCATGCAGGCATATGTTTGCTGACGTCTTGCAAAGTGAGGCCAAAACTTGGTTTTTCCCAGCCATCCCCTTTTTGTGATAGTTTCCATTTAGCCCTCTAAAAGCTTTTAGCAGGACCAGAAAACAGAAGGCACTTGTTCCAGCAACCACTCACGCGCATACCGCCTTGGATTGACTCAGGAAGCTTTTGGACGAGCACAGCCTTCGCGCCGTGAAGAACCTCGTTCGAACAGAGGACGTTGGCGAGTATTCATGCGAGCTGATTGCTAGAGAGCGGGTTGGCGAGTTTGCGCTCGGCATATTTCTTATATGGGTTAGTACATTTGCGCTCCCACCAATTAGCATGGAACCTGACAGGGAGGTCCTTGTTTTGACCATTATCCTTTTCAAGGGACCGGGTCCCTGTCAGGTTCCATGTTAATTAGTGGGAGGGTAACCGCAGCCTGAATTCCTCACCCCTAAGCTCTGAAGCGGTTCAATTTGAGCCATACCAGTGGGGCTGGAGGGCCAGCTGGCCATGCGCTTCCCTTTCCAACATCATGAGTTGCCCCTTCCCTCTGTGGGTCCTTTTTGGGTCGTCTTTCAGTCCTCGCTGCATATGGGGTGGGTACCCACGGCTTCGGCGCGCAGGAGAAGGACCAGAAGTTCTGCGAGCTCGTGCACTCCAAGCTCGTGGGGAAGCGAGGGCCCATCATGGCCTTGAGGCTCAAAGCCAGCCGCAGCCCGGCGCAAGCAGATGCTGCGCCGTGCGCAGATGCCGTGCCGGACTTTTTTCGGAGCGCCGGATTTTTTTTTTCGGTGCAGGAGCCATGAATGGAGAAACAGTTCGACCCCTTACTCACTCCCTGAGTTCCTGGACTTTAATTTTTTGGGGCTTTCCATAGCATGGACTTGTTTTTGCCAATCAGCTCAGGAAGACATCTCCCAGTGGCTGAAATGAAAAAATGAGTTGCTATGTTCCCTGGTTGGGGTGAAAGGGAATCGATTTCAGACATATTCTCTCATTTTTCGCAGGGGGAGAAAACACAAATGGGGATCAGGTTCCTCTTGAGCTGGTTGCTGCCAGTGTCCTTGCTTTTCGCCATTTGAGGTGTCGTGCCTTCTTTAGCTTGCACACGTCGCAAACTCCCATGCATTTGTGGTGTTTTCGTGGTATCCCCACGCGTTGAACGGCCGAGCTGATGAAAGTATGCCGGCGCGGGAATGAACAATGCATAGCTTTCTTGCGCAAGGGGAACGATGACCTCCCTCCCACCAGCATAGCATTCGTGGGAGGGCAGCTGAAATATCAATTTCCTCAAGAAAGCCCCTGCCAGGTGCCATGGCAAAGCGGGAGGTAGGGCGCCATAGGTGTCCTTTTAAAAAATAGATGGGTTCCACTGGTTTGGATGGGTTTTAAACCATTTACCAGGGAACCCCACCTAATTTTCCAACAGGCCACCTATGTAGGGCGCCCTTATGCCCTGCATGCCCTGCGTGCCCTGGGTCACCCAAGGCGGCAATGGCGGACCTGGGCTCCATGATGGCTTTCAGATCTCCCACTACGCTGGGGCGGTGTCCTACTCCACCAAGGGCTGGATCGACAAGAACAATGCGCCTTAGCTCTGGAAAGACACATGCCCTCTGGAAAGACCCATGCCCTCTGGAAAAGCACAGGGTATCACAGGGTAAGCTTGGTATTTCGGGAATCGGGCCTCCGATTGATTGCATGACTAACTTTGTTGCGATCTTTTGCGCCACTGCGCTGCAGTTCTGCTTCTCGTCCCGCCCTTTGCCCACTGCCTCCTGCAGTTCTGAACAGGTTGCCTTTAGTTGTTGGTTTGAATTGGTTCTTGGGCGAATTGAACCCTTGGTCCTTGTAGAGGGTAGATGGGCTCCAGAAAACCGCGAAACCACCCATTCGGCTCCAGACCGCCACTTGGAGGGCAACCGATTCACGCGTCCCTTGGGCGTCCCTAGGACTCCTTGGTGCCGGAGATCGAGACGGTCCTCGCGGAGGCGGAGACGCCGCTGCTGCAGGAGATGGCGGACACCAGCCGCACCGCCCATTCCGGGGAGCGCCTCTGCTCCGTGAGCAGCAGGCGCGGAGGGCGGGGTTCAGGGGCCAGGCCGGGGTTTGCAAGATGGAGCGAGGTGGTCGGACGTATGCGACGTATGGAAAACCAGGCACCCGGTGAGCTTCTCCGAAAAGGGGAACCCTTAAGGGCCCCGGGGTTTTAGTCTACTGTCCCCCCTCTTGTCCGTGAGATTCCCCAAATGGATCGGATCCCCGTTGGCGGCTCCCAATGGAATTTTTAGGATTGCCGGCCGGACTTTTTGTGGGAAGTCCGGCCTGCCAAGCTGGAAGTGAGGCGTTTGACAAGTGGTTTTAGTGGGGATTTCTCACTTTTGGAGGGGAACACACCCATATGAAGAAACAGGGGTTCTTCTTAATCCGGGGTTAACATGACCGGTGACGGCCCAAGCTGAAGGCCTTTGTGTTGGGTGAAAGCTGAGGTATCTCAGCAATCTGACCGATTTGTTGGAGACGCTGAAGCAGTGCTCTGTCCACTACATCCGCTGCTTCAACCCCAACCAGGAGCGGAAGCCGGGGCTGTTCAAGCCCAAGTATGTCTTGGACCAAGCAACTCTTCCTGAACAATGACTCAGTTGTTCAAAGCGAATCAACCTTTTGACCTTTTGACCTTTTGGTTTCCCCATGTTGGTCCATATTTAATCATGGCCCCAAAAGGTGAACCTTTTAGTTCCAGGTCCTTTGGGCAACCGAGACAAGGTACGCTGTGCAGCTTTGTGTTCAAAGTAGTTGATCAACTTTGGGTTGCAAGCATCCAAGCTCCAATGTGAGGTAATCCAGTGTGGAACTGTGGAGCTGGTGAAGATTATGCACTACGGCTTCCCGCATCGCTGTGTGTTGAAGGATCTCCGTGGCAGGTTTCAGAAGCTTTTGCCCCCAGAATTTGCTCACTACTCGGACCGCGACTTCATGCATGCAGCCACCTGCCAGGATTTGCCAAGAATCTAGCACTTGCAGGTGCTCAGTGCCGGAGTGTTGGGAAAGAAAACTGGGATGTCCCCCAAAGGAAGCCCATTCCATGTCTCATTCCCTGCTGAGCACCTTCAAGCGTGTTGCTTTCCCCTCAGTTTGCGTAACAAATCCTGGCCCAGTTTCTGGGGAGTCCACGCCCGGAAATCTTTGTGTTATTGAAGCGAGGCGGGTCGCAATGAAAACCCAGTAATTGGAGGGAATAAAGGGGCACTCCCCTTGCCACAAAATGGGTGCGGATGTCCGCCGCGTTGATTCTTGAAGCATGGCTCTGCAGAGACCATTTTACCAGGTTTGATTCTATCTCACGATTCTACCACCCTGCACCGGTTCATAAACCCGTCCCATTCATTCAAGGGGGGGCAGGGGCAGAAAAACTAACACGAAGCCACCCTCCAAACTTCGGAGATGTGTTTTCTTTCCAGGGTGGCTCAGCTGCTTGCTTGCTGGTGCTCAGGAAGGAGTGAGGGAACCTGAAAGTTCCCAAAACGGAACCCGCCAGTTGGGTTTGTTGAGGTCAGTTGGATGGCCCTCCTCCAGGTTAATGCCACACTCCCTAGCTGGTGCTCAGCAAAAAACTCCTTCGCTCGCGACCCACAAAAACGCCTTCGCGACTGCGACTTGTTGAGGTGCGGACGTTGAAGGATAGGAAGGGCAATCCCAACCATAAATAGCTGCGGATATCCGCCTTCTTAATTATTTACACGGTTCTGGGGTTACGACCATTTGAATACCGATCAGTTTTGACTATGACTCAAGATCTGTTGGGGAGACATCGGGAATTCGAGCTCGGCGTTGCTATCTTGGATCAAGATTCCTGGCTGCCTTCCATAAATATATGGATGTGACTCCTTAAAAGATACATGTTGCCCATATGAAACCTGGCTTTTTTCACCAAAATCGAGGGACATCGCCATTTACAAGGCAATGTCCGGGTGTAAACTGCACTTGGATCCCTGACAATGGCTTTTCTCCAGGTGAATCCCGTTTTTGCCGGCTTCCCCCAAAAACTCCTCGCGACTCGTTGACCCAGGTGATGTTGGCCTGGGAGATCGACGACAGCCAGTGGACCCTGGGCACCTCGCGGCTGTTTCTCAAGGCCGGGCAGCTGAGGGCCCTGGAGGAGCTCCGGGACACGGGCGGCACAGCCTCCCAGCGCCCCGGCACCGAACGAGTCGAAAAGAGTCGAGCCATCCCACCCGAACGACCCGAACGACCCGAAGACGAAGCGGGAAAAAAAAGAACGCGTCAAGTAAGGCCGAAACGACTCCTCTCCAAAAAGAAAACACGGCTTGGGCTGGTAGGAATTGATGTTTCTTCTTTTTCCCGCGAACAAGAAGGGAAAAAAGCGCGTAGCTGGTGGGTGGTGTGTACTTCAGGAAGGTTGTGTAAGGTTTCATGACTCCATCCACGTTTGAGCGAAGGTGTTGTTATGTTTCGTTGATGGAACGCTGGCTGAAGTTCAGGCTATGTGGAGATGGTTGAGACATTGAAACGAAACCGCAGCTGAGGAGTGTCATCAAAAAGATCCGTTTGCAATTCGCCAAGAAGAAGGCCCGAGCCTTCGCACATGGCATCGAGTTTGTGTCCTACCTGCGGAAGGTCATGGTGGCTTTGGCGGCAAGTGGAGTAAGCCTTGTCGGTTTTCGTTTCTTTCAGAACACGGCACTGCCGTGTTCTACGCATGAGTCACAATCAAAGCCCTGGGTAAGCGAAGGTGAGTAAGGGACAATCCCAGGAAAAAAGGTGCGCGGACTCCTTCTTGACTCTTTATATACATGGTTTTGATCCGTTTTGGGTAGACCATTTCAAGAACAGGTTTTGACTATGATTCTGGCTCACATGCTTCGGCGATGATCGAATCGGGAACGATAGTCAATGCACACAGCCCCTAATGTGCACGATCTTACCCTAATTGTTGGGAGAGGGGCTTCCGTTGGGTGCTGAATTCCTCGTCAGGGGCTTGTTTTGGGTCCCAAGATTCGGGTTTGCTTCGTATAGCACCCCAACTACTTTTTCCATGTTCCAAACCCCAAGCCCCGCTTGTCCAAAACGGCCGGCGTGCCGCCCGGGGGGGTGGGGGGTAGTTTGCGCGCCACGGAGGTGGAGGGCAAGCGCGAGAGAACCGTCGCGGGTTTGAGGAAGGCCATCCGCATCATGCTGCGGCTGAACCGTTGGAAGCATCGCTCCTTGAAGCGCTTGGCGCCCTTCGGTGGCGACGAAGAGACCGAGGCAAGTCGCGAGTTGGCGATGCGAACATCGGAGGTCCGGCTGTAGGGCTATATCTATATCCCTTTAAGGGCCAGCTTCAACATCACTTGGACCAAAGGAAGCTAAGTTGCTTGGTGCCAGGTGGTGATGTTCAAGGGGGGGATAGGGAGCCCTGCGCAATTTCTGGAATGCAATCTGCAGTATCCAAAATGGGACAAAATTGCTCTTGTGACACCCGTAAACTGTGGGAAGGCTTAGGTAGGCACGCTAAGTTCTAGAATGTGCATGTGCAACCCTGTTATTTCATTGCCTTGTGGGCATCGCGAAGACCGAGACCAGTTTCCACAGCCAACCAGGCTTCCCTACGTTGCCCTGAAACATCACCCCAGCAAATGCTGGCACCTCACAATTAAAAATGGGCCCCATTTAAAGAACACCCTTGGGGAAAAGCCAAAGCAACCTCACCATACAAAATAGCCCAAAGGGCCCCATTTAAAGAACACCCTTGGGAAAAGCCAAAGCAACCTCACCATAACTAGAGGACGAGTGGCCCGGAAGCATGGAGGCAAGTTAGTTGTTAGCGATCAAGTAGTCTAGTCGCGACAAGCTGCACACAGACAGATTCCGCTTTTTGTCAGTAGCTCGAATATGGTACTAAAAGTTGAGGAATTTCATGCACTTCTCAGTGCAGGTTCTCCCTGCTCATCGCGATCTTGCCCACCATCATGTCGCGCGTGTAGATCGAGTGGCTCGGCATGTGGATCTCGATGATGCATACCATGCTTCGGGCGGCTCCAACATGAACAAACAGGCAGCAAGCAAACTACCGCGATGTTGATTAGCGCTAGCTTGAACCAACCACCAGGCGCGTGGTGCGGAAGGCGAGGCGGGGGAGAACCAACACCTGAGGCACCGTGGAGAAACCACCACCACCTGGGCGAAGCGAAACTGGAGCGAAGCTCCTGGACATGCAGGCAACTTACAAATGCAAATGCAGAAGTGTGGCACGGAGGTTGTTCAATCTGCTGATGTTGTCCGGCTTCACTCGGCTTCCCTTGGCTTCACTCGAGTGCAACAGCGTGCAGGCAGCACAACTGCTCAAGCATGTTATGTAGGTTGTTCAATCTGCTGATGTTGTCTGGCTTCACTCGGCTTCCCTCGGCTTCACTCGACAGGCAAACGTGGAGTCCACACTAAGCGCTCAAGCATGTCACGCAGGCTGCTCAATGTGCTGATGTTTTCAAAGTGGCAGCATCGAGGAAGATCGCGAAGCGCATGTTAAAAGATACGGCGGCTGCATGCTGCGCGCGAAGCTGTGCGTGGCGGCGGTGTGTGATGCTGCGCGCGATGCTGCGCAGGACGTGGGTGTGACAAAACAAGACTAAAACATAACACAGTAATAAATCACACGCGCCACATGCCCAGGTGCTTGAGAGCCCCGCCGCGCGTCAAGCCGGAACATAGGAACTGCTCCGCAGCTAACTCTACGCGGCAAAGGGCGAGAATTGCTCCGCGCCAGCTTGAACCAACCACCAGGCGCGTGGCGCGGAAGGCGAGGCGGGGGAGAACCAACACCTGAGGCACCGTGGAGAAACCACCACCACCTGGGCGGAGCGAGACCGGAGCGCAGGAAACTTACATAACGAGGTCTCAATGCAAACGCACAAGCGTGTCATGTAGGTTGCTCAATCTGCTGATGTTGTCCGGCTTCACTCGGCTTCCCTTGGCTTCCCTCGGCTTCACTCAAGTGCAACAGCGTGCAAGCAGCACAAATGCTCAAGCGTGTCATGTAGGTTGTTCAATCTGCTGATGTTGTCCGGCTTCACTCGGCTTCCCTCGGCTCCACTCAAGTGCAACATCGTGCAATGAGCACAAATGCTCAAGCTGCTGATGTGAGTTGTTCAATCTGCTGATGTTGTCCGGCTTCACTCGGCTTCCCTCGAAGAGCAAAACGTGGAGTCAGTGCAAGCGCTCAAGCGTGTCACGCAGGTTGCTCAATGTGCTGATGTTGTCTGGCAGCTTCTCTTACCAACTTTTCGAGAATTACTTCGCCTGTCGCCTATGTTGCTTCCGGGCCACTCGTCTGCATGCTGCGCGCCAAGGTGTGCGTGGCACGGTGCGTGACGCTGCGCGCGATGCTGCGCATGCTGTGGCATATGATGCTGCGCGTGAGGCTGCGCGTGGCGGACTTTGACTCGAGCGTGCGTCGCGCCGGAGTTTTCCGCCTGCGCACAAGCAAGAAGCAAAAGCCTAGAGCGCTCGTGACTCGCTCGCATTGTTGTTGCTCGTCGCGTGCGAGGCGGGTGTCACGCACTTGCAGACAGTCTGCCACTGAGACAACAGAGCTTCGAAAACATTCGCCTGCTCGTTGCACTCAGCAACAAGCCGTGCATCACTACCTGCGCGCTCAGTCTCTACTCACTCACGAGGTAATTATGCTGACCGGAGGAGTCACAAAGATCACGCTCGCCAAGGTCGTCCTTGCAGTCGCCGAAGTCTAACCGCCAAGAAGTTCGACTTTGCTCCACCGCGTACAGAGCCCACAGCACGTATCTCCGATGACGCCATGGACGAAGGCCAGGGCGCTTCTCGAGCAAGAGATCAATTGCGCTCGCAGCAGAAAAGCCGTAGGCTACAATGAGCCACGCGCAGAGCGCGCCAGCGCTGCGGTTGATGCCGCCAAAGCAATGGAACAAGACTTGCATGTCTTTCTTTTCGCAGACGTGAAGTTTGGCCAACCTCCAAAGCTGGCAACAGAGGTGCTTCCAATGCGTGAAGCAGTCCAGAGCACACTGCCGGAGCTGGTCCGCGCTGTTGCGCGGCTGCTTTACAGTCCAGTCCTCTAGGTGTCCTTGGAGATGACGAGCGCCAAAGTCTGCGAAGTATTGGCGCCAATCCTGCGGAGCGCCCCGGACGGTCATCTCCCGGCCACAAAGGGTGACCACTACGTTGACGCGCACTGCGAGCCAGCTGTGGATGTCCGCCAAGGAGCAGGCAGCTTTGAGGCTTCCCAGCAACACATTCTGACTTGCGTTCTCGGAGTGCACGACGCAGGCATCCAGCGGCCAGGCTTCAATGCTCTTGAAGCTATAGTCGTGCTGCCACACTCGGCAGTCCAGGTCCGACCAGGCGCTGCGCTTTTTGAAGCAGCTGTCGACGGCTCGCTGGCGGTCCTCTATCCATTCCTCCAACCCGTCGCATGGCGCAGGCAAAGCGCAGTCCGACATGGTATCAAGCTGCGCCATAGTCTTGCACCAGAAGCTGCTGACGGCCCCTGCACAGCATCCAGTCCGCATGCGCTTCAGTTCTCGTGTGCCCTCGTGCTTTTTTCACAGCCGCCTGTCAACATGAAGTTAGCGCCCGGGATTCGCAAAGAGCACGCCTTCCTGGTCGCGTTTCAAATGGTGTGAGAAAAGACTCGAAGCTACTACTACTACTACTAGGTCTCCTTCCGAATTTCCCAGCGTCCGCTTTTGACCTTGGAGGGAGTTTGCGCCACGAGGGCGTCAGCCGGACGCTTCGTCGCCGTGGTCTGCGCGGAGTCAGCCTGCAGCTCCACGACCAGGGAGCGCTCAGCAGCAAGGTTGTCCACTTGGCCCTCGTCCTTGACACGAAACATGCGCTCCACGACCATGGTGACCTTACCCGCTTTGTCTTCGCGAGTCAGCGCTCCGAGAAGTAGCCGGGGAGTCCCGTCGGACATGCTGTACTGCAAGCACTGGGCAAAGCTGCACATGGCTTCCACGCAGAACTCTTCCTCTGCAACAGCCGCGTCGACAGGCACAACTTGGGCGTGCTGAATCAAGACGTGCTCGTCGCTCTGATCGCCAAATCGACGCAGCTCGCCTGCGTCCTTTGCACGTGCCAGGATGGTCACAAAGGCCGGGAAGATCACTGCGCCGTTGACCTTGATGCCCATGCCGGAGTAGGACACGTCAGTGTACACGCTGCTAACCGGATACACGGCCCCTTCTGGCCTCGACCCGGCAAGGCGCAGCACCTTTTTGATCATGGGGCGGCTATGAGCATCGTAGGCCTTTCCCAAGCACGGCTGCGCCGCCAGGACCTGGAACTGACACTCTGTCGTGCTCGAAGCCTTGCTATCGGAGTCTTGAGAGTCCTGTTGGGTCGTAGCAGCAGTAGAGTCTGTCGCAGGCCGATACTTGTTCATGCTGGAGCTGGTGGCCAAGCGAATGTCCAGCTGAGTTCGAAAGCACAGCCCCGCGGGCCCCTCTTTGTCAAGGATACGCAGCAGTGCCTGCTTATCTTCAGCAGCCGACAAGTCACACAGCGCAGCTTCGCCAACGAGAACACGCTCCAAGCAGCCCGTGTGGTCAGCAATGTCCAAAGTTGCAAGGACAGCCACCTCGTCATTCGGCGTGGAAGCGCAGCCCTCAGCCTTCTTCTTGCAGGCCTGTGTGCTTGCATCAATTTTGGTGCGGCAGTGCTTACAAGGTGTATAGCTGGGGCTGCCGTGCACGTTCGTCACCCAGATGCCATGCAGCACAACCTCCACAGCGGCCTCGTTTCGGTTTGTCAGCGCATGAGTTCTAGTCTAGCACTACAGGGCTGTCACCCAACTGCAGACAAGGGGCTCCAGGAGCTCGGTCCTGCATAGTCAAGGGGCAAGCAGCAACGGTCGCTGCGCAAGACACGTACTTCTCCGAGCCGTCCGTCTTCATTCGCAGCGCGCCGGCCTGCAGGCTCCACGGCGTGGAAATGGCGTGGCCCCTGTCGCAGTCGAGCTGCCGCAAGCGCTCGGCGCGCTCTCCCGCAACATCTGTGGTCAGGTGGCTGAAGCTGTGCCGGTCGGAGTCCAGGAAGTCCTCGCAAGAGCCTTCCACGGACCCATCGAGCTTCTTGTGCAAGAGGCAGTTGTCGATCTGAGCCAGCTGGCCTACCTTCATGTCTCTGGCCGCGCTCACCATCCGCGAGCCCCAGGCGCTGATGGCAATCTCTTCCTTCGATTCGTCTTTGAGCCAGAGCGTCGCCTTGGGCTTGGCAGTAGGAGCTATCTCTACGTGTGTGAGAAGTCCCACGATATCGGCTCGCACGGGTCCCTGACAGTGCGAAGTCAGTTCCCCGATGTTCGACTTGGCCACCGGGCACAAGGACTGCAGGGCCATGGCCGTAGGATGGGCCGCAGCCACCGGCATGACGAACACCTTGGCCTGCGCTGCCGAGCCGACAGTCGCCGAGTATCCAGCGAGCCACTTGGAATTCTGAACCACCAGCAAGCCGGCCACCATCGTGCAGCTGTGCGCCACGTATGGCTGCAATTTTTTTTGAACTTCTTGCTCGTTGTTGCCAGTGACTTCCAGGAAAAGGCCATTCTGCTTTTTGTCTACCATGCGCAGGATGGCCTTGCAGAAGGGTTTTTTCCCTGGGAAGGAAAGCATCTTCACTACGTGATAGACCGTCCTCAAGCAGACCTTCATTTGCTTGTGGTTGGCCTTGCTCACTCGATCGAGCGTGGTCTCCTGAAAGTTGTCAAGCGACATGCTGCGACGCTTCGGAAAAACACCGCCTACGTCTCCAGAGCCAGTCGCTGCACGAGCCCCAGTTCACGCAACGCACGTTCCAGAAGCAACCCCCATGCGAGAGCACTGCCATCACAAACTTCCGTCGATGGCTCCACGTTTGTGCAAGCAAGGCGCAACATTTTTGGCACCACGCCTCAAAAATGGTGGCTTTTAGCCTGGCTCAACTCTCCCCACGCCTGCAACAGAAAGTCTACTCGAGGGTCAGATGAAGCAAGCAGTCGATTCACGCAGGTCGGCGCAATGACCAACACGCACGCCCTCAACCACTGCGCTGCGCTATACTCTGAGGAACGTGCCGCCGCTCCATCCGCCTGGCAGCTTTCACGCATGACTGCCTACCAAGACCCAGGTGTAGCATGACTGACTGAGATGCATGTCCGCGCGGGCGGCAGCGCGGGCTGACTTGAATGCCTTGGCAGCACTAAGCAGACATGGCCAGGACACACGCCCTCAATCACTATGCTGCGCTATGCTCTGAGGCGCGCGCCGCCGCTTGATCTGCCTGATAACTTTCACGCACGACCGCCTAGCAAGACCCAGCTGTGGCATTCGCCCGACACGCTCGCCGAAACAACAAGGGGCAAGGGACGTGGCGGCAACGACGCACTCCCGCGGGGCTTTTTTTTTTGCAAGTTCCTGCTCGTGCGACAGCGCTTCGGAAACGCCCGCCCGCGCCGTCGCTGCTGCACTCGAACATGTCTCAATCCCAAGGCCATGCTCACAGGCTATGCCTTAAACTATGCCTTAAAAAAGAAGCACATCAAGGGTCCGCTGAGCGCGGCTGCCGCTTGTGCTTCCGCCGCCCAAGCCCTGGTCAGCGACGAGGGCACGTTAAGGGCCTTTGGCCGAGAGCCACGCTCACGGCGTGGCGGAAGTCGGACTCCTGCTCTATACCAACAGCCTCCATGCCCATGCATGCCGAGATCACATGCTTCGCCACTGCAAGTCCATCTGCGGTGAGAAGCGAGCACTGACGAAGTTGCTTCTGGGCCGACATTCCCGGCAACATCAAGCAGTCCCAGCAAGGCTCGCAGAGGCCGAGCTTTTCGTATTCGATCCTTCCAGGCTCGGTCTGCCACAATCGCTCGGTAGAGCCGCAGCCTGCGCAGTGTCTCTCCCGGACAGCTTCCGCCGTGCCGAGGCAGTCCTTGAGCTTATCCTGGTACATGCCGAGCAGAGGCTGCTTCAGCCAGAAAGCGGGCATCCGGGCAGTCTGGGTCTGTTGCCTAATGGAAACTGACTTTGTGCTGAGAGTGTAGCAAGCAGCACAGATACCATGACTCATTGAGACGCCTTTCCGTGCTACAGGAATTCAATGCTTTTCGGCATGTCTACGCAGCAGACATGACCAACATGCACGCCCTCAATCACTGCGCAACGCTGCACTCTGAGATGCGCGCCGCCGCTCCATCCACCTGAGACTTTTCACGCAAGACTGCCTAGCAAGACCCAGGTGTAGCATGACTGACTGAGATGCATGTCCGTGCGGGTGGCGGCACGTGCTGACTCGATTGCTTCTCGGCATGTCTACTGAGCAGACAACCAAGGCGCACGCCCTCAACATGCGCTACACTCTGAGGCGCGTGCCGCCGCTTCATCCGCCTGACAGCTTTCGCGCATGACTGCCTAGCAAGACTCAGCGATAGCGGTCACCCGGCGCACTTGCAGAAACAACTAAGAAAGATCAAGCTGCAACGACCGGCTCCCGAGAGGAGCTTCTTTTGTTTTTCGAAAGCTTCTGCTCATGCGACAGCGCTTCGGAAACATCCGCCCGCGCCGTCGCTTCTGTGCTAGACACGTCTCACTCCCAAGGCCGCGCCCCAATCATGTTGGACACTTTTCGGGCGTGTTGCTCGAGGGCCTCGGCCTGCATCTTGGCCCCCTCCCGCGCGGTCACAGGCCGTGCCTACAGAGAAAAGCATCCAGCTCGTCGTCGAGGACTGCACTGTTCGGCTTACTTACAGCCCATTCTCGGGCACTTTTGCCCGCGGACTTGCAAGCAACATTGAAGTCAGACTGGCTGGCCAAAAATTCTAGGCACGTAAGACATCGAGCGTGCGCCGCGTAGAGGAACAGGTACTCCCGCTTTCTCGCCTCGCTGACGCCTGCGTGCCTCTTAGAGAACTTCGGGCAGTGCGCGTTCTCAGGACACGGAGACGCGGCCCGCTTCCGTGACGGCCGGCAGGAGCTCCGGCTATCCGACGCGTACGCGCCGGCCACAGCATCTCCAGACCATTGGCTGGGCCCGTCAGCAGCGTCAAGATCCTCGGCGGCCCCTAGCATGTCGCGCCAGGCAAGGAAGAGGCGATGTCTTTCCAGCAAAGCCCCCCACCCAGCCACGGCCTCTCTACTTGGCGTCTGCCACACGCTCGTCTCGGGCGCGGAGCAGAGCTCGTGCATGCAGCTCAGACGGTCCTCGCAAACGGCAGCCACCGTGCGCAGACGCACGCTGCGAGGGGAGTGCTGCGTTAGTTCGAGGTCCTCCATGTAGTCCACGAAGTGCTCGCGAGCAACCGCGAGCTCCTCCGCCAAGTCTTGTCGTGGCGGCGCTGAGTCCGTGGGTGATCGCGACCGAGGGCGGGGGCGGCTAGCTGCAGGAAAGCCGCGCCACTTGAGGAACATGCCACAGCGGCGTCGAAGATCGTCACCGTCAGGGCCCCCTGTAGCCCGCGCGACGCGCTCACGCACCGCCTGTCTGACAGACTCGGTATCTACGCTCAAAGGATCATCAAAGTGCATATCCAGCCGAGTCAGGAAGTCCCGAAAGTACTTGAAGGCTATGAAGTCCAGCAGCGGTTGCGCCATGAGCGCAATGGCAAGTGCCTCCTTACGCACCACTGTCAGCCCCAGCGGCTCTCTGGCGAGCGCAGCTCAGACAAGTGAAGGCCCGGCAAAGAAGTAAAGTGACATCGAGGGGGCAGTGACAGCATGAGTGCACAGCATTACTGAGCTCTAGCAAGCAACCAAGCCTCAGCCTTCTGGGTCTCCTAGAATGGGTTGAGCCTCAGTCGCACAGCGACATCTGCTTCTGGGCCATGCTGAGCGCTAGCGCCCTCGAGTTGACACAAATCTGAGGTGCAAACGCAGGTCGACCATTCGCCTCCGCAGCCCTTGCCACGAAGCCCTAAGTGAGACCAGCCTGAAAGGAAGCCAAAGCCAAAGCTATTTAGATGTGTGTGCGTGGGTGTTTGTGTGTATGTGTGGCTCGGCGCTCTCTGGCTTGACTAAGGCTTGGCGCAGTATGACAAAGCTGTGATGCGGCCTAGGTCTCGCTATCCAGTCTGCGTGGCTCCTGCCGTTCGTGCGCGAGCAGACATGGGCGCAAGCAGTCAAGTGCAATCGAGGGGGCCATGACAGCATGAAAGCACAGCGTGACAAAGCTGTAGCAAGCGATCAGGCCTGGCTCTCCTGGGTCGCCGGGCCTAAGTCGCACAGCAAATCGCGCTCGCGCTGACAGCCTGAGGCGCGCAAGCAGCGCGTGCGCAACTGCTTTCGCGAGAGCGCTGCCTATGTCTGTGCCGCGCAGGGGCGGACTGGCTCGCGCGTCGGAAACGCCCGCCAGCACAAGCCAGTCCATCCCAACTCCGTGCTGCCATCGCGAGTCATCGCGAAGCCGCAGAGGCAGGGTCGGCAAGTCTTCTCAAGGCAATGTAGCTGGAGACCCACATCCATCTCACGGAGGTCGCAGCCACCACAGCGCCCGCCAAAGACTCCATCTCTGCGTCAGAGAGCTGCACGCCATAGAACCGAAGCTGGTGCGAAAAGTGGTTCTGCCGCTCCTCAGTGGTGGAGTGTTGGCCAAGCTGACAAAAATGCGGACGCATCCACGCCAACATTGCCAGGAACACGTCTATGATGAACTCCGAGCGAAGGCCGTAGCAGTCCGGCTCTGAACGGAACCAGTCCGCGCGCATGAGCTCGCAAAGCTTCATGCCGCGGCGCCCCCCTGCAAACTTGAAGGCGCCATCGTAGCCTTTCTGCCACATAGGATTCGCGCCTGCTTGGGTCGACGCGAGCTCGTTCTCCTGCGCACTCCAGCAAAGGCGATCCAGTGGCAAGAGGTTGTGCAGCGTCCGCAGCATGTCCTGCGACGGAGCAATCTGTGCGAAACAACCATGAACGCCGAAGAATCCCCTACACACCAAGCTGCATGCGCAGTCCTGAACCACCTTGAGCACGAATGGTGGGGCATCTTCGTATCCACGTCGACCCTTGCGCTTCCGCTCATCCGACTTGCGCGCCTGGTATGGCAGCGCGCCATCTATTTCTCTTTGCTCTCTGGTGACCGCTTCGGGCTGCAGCCGCTCGCTCGGGGACTGAAAAAATCCCGCTTGATCTGGACGAACAGTAAACTCTTCCTGGAGGCGCCCCAGGGACTCGTCCATCTCCTTCGTGGACCAAGTCGCCAAGCAAGTGCGGGCGCAGTAGGACTGCACGTAGTGCTGGCAAGTCGCCGGCCAAGCAGCGTCAGCCAGTGACACCCAGACTGACACAGCGAGCTTGCCTTCCACGTGGCACACCTCCCGCGCATGAATCGCCGCTGCAGTTGGCGCTGCGTCTTCCTGGGCGTGGTCCTGGCAAAACAAATCATTGGAGTCCTGCACCTCGCTGCAGAACGACAAGAACTCCAACGGCGCAGCGAGCCACTTGACACGAAGTCGGTTTGGCTTTGGGCACTGCTCAACTTGCGCCAGGCCCCTCATCACTGTCTCCTTGACTCGAAGCTTGACAGCCAGTAGTGGGCTTCGTGCCAAGAGTTTTTGGCAGAAGGTCTCGCCCCATGTATTCATGCGGCGAGGGGGACGGGGCGCTGTGGGAGCTTCAACTGTCGCGGGTGGTCGCGAAGGTGCCGAAGATGGACTAGGTCGGTAGGCTGCCACAAGGGCGTCGAAGCGGGTCTGCAGCTCCCGCATCACGGCAAGAGCTTGCTGCTGACTGAGCCTGGGGACATGGTCTCAACAGTTCAAATGAGCAACCTGGTGCGCGACACGACAGCTTCAAATTATAGACAAGGAACTTGGTCGTCCACTTCAGCTCAGACTCGTTGGAAAACACCGCGCTGAAGATCTGAACGACTTCTTGCAGTGGCACCCTCCAGCTTTGGTCCACGTGAGCCGCGTAGCTACTGCGCGGATCCAGCAGCGCTGACAAGTGGGTCACGGACCGGAGCATGACCTTGCACAAGTTTGAGCCCTCCGGCTGGTTGGCGTGGTGAATCGACGACTTCTGAAAAGGGTCAATGTCGATGAGGACCCAGCGGTCATCCGGGCACACGGACCCAAGCGAGGAAGCTTCGGAAAAGTCCGCTCGCCTCTCCGCTTGAGCGCCGATAGCCCATGCCTCCGACAGTCGAGTGCCAAAGTTGTCCAGCTTCGCGTCCCACGGCGTGAAGCCCCGCAGAAACGACTCCAAAACAGTACGAGCCAATCCCAGCTGCATCTTCAAGTGAAGTCGAAGCAGCGTGGAAGTGCAGGCTTGCATCCACTGCTGGCGGGCCACGGTCTCACTGACCTCGCACGCGCGCTCGGCGATGGTGACAGAACCAACGTCTGTTGCCGGCGTGCGTGCGGAGCCTCGAAGAGTACGCGACCAGTCGCCGTCCAAGAAAACTCCCCCAAAGTAGGCGACCATGAGGTCATGGCAGGTAGAGGCTTGGTCGAACACCTCTGGCTCCTTCAAGCAGTGATGCGGCCAGCTTTGCTTGGCCGCGCCAACCTTGAAGGTGAACTTGAGAGCCAGGGGATACTTCTTGCACACCATAACCCTCTTGAAGGCGCCCTCGCCAACAAAGCAGACCTCATCCTCCAGAGCAATGCGGCCAGTGCTCGAGGCAAAAGTCATCTTGACTACGCCAGACAGGGGCATGCGGTTCTGGGTGGACTCCTTCTCCCGCACCTCCATCTCGAAGCTCTCGAGTTTCTTAGAGATCAAACGGGAGAGCACCTCCATTTTGTGAAGCTGAAAAGGAGGAGGAAGCAGATCCACAAACAAAACAAAGCAAAATAGCTTGAGCAAAAAAACAACCTGGTCATAGACGCACTTCCCCAGCTTCATGCGGCCATCTCTACCCCTCCAAGCCTAGCGCGCAATATGTGACAGGGATGCCACACTTGAGTCAAAGCGAGACACCTCCCGTGCTTGCGACCATCGCAGAATGCAGGGCCGGAGCATCTAAGGCCCGCGCGTGGACATAGCAGAGGCCGCGGCTCCTGACACGACTCAGCGAGCGTGCGGCATAAGGTGGCTGGCGACGCGTGGCCCAGGACCGGAGTGTCTGAGGCCAACGCGTGGACAGGGCAGAGGCCGCAGCTCCTGACACGCTCTGCAGCGGACATGCGGCACAAGGTAACCACTGCGGCTTGCCTGACTTCTGCTGATCACCGGCACTTTTCAGCTCGCGCGCTACGCGATGCGCTTCAAAAATGCACCGCCGACTTGGTCGCTCCGGAAACATCCGCTGGCGACCAAGCCGGTGGGAGAGCAAACGCGCCTGCGAGCTACATGGCTTGCTGGCAGTCAGCGGCCAGTGCATATAGGAGCTCGCCGGTGGAGTCGAAAGCTTCTCTTTCCAAGTGGGAGTAGAAGCGGAAATAGCCCTCGCCAATGTTCTGCAGCTGGTCGTTGACCTTGCGCGCTTGCTCGCTCGAAACAACGATCGCGCGCCATGCTCGAGACCTTCTACCCTAAAAAAAAAGCTATGCAGTCCAGAGGCGAAGTAATGGCACACGCCAAGACTCGTGAAGGAGATCTCGTGGATGCGCGCCTGCTTCGGGTCAGCGTCCGGCTCCAAGTCGCTCTGCTGGCACCGCAGCAAAGCCTCATTGCGCAAGGTTACGAATTAGCTAGGCGAGAAGTGGGCACGCGCAAAAGAACGATGTGCCGCGCGCGCGCCGCGTGGCCTCCACGGGCGTCGGCTTGAGCCCCCATCTGCCGCCCCAGTGAGGCATCACCTTCTCCCCGCTCACGAAGATCTTGTCGGCATCCTCCGGAGTAAGCCCAACCCACAGAGTGAGGCCGGAGTACGCGGGCTGCTTCGAGGCGTCCGACATGGCTGAGCAAGCTGGGCAAAAAAACTCGTGCTTTCCACTCAGAAGCTTCGAAGCATGTCCAAATGACGTGCGCATGCCCAACCATGCACGCCCAGCACGTCAAGAAACAAATGCCGCCCAGACCCCCCGCCTTTCGAGTCCACGACCTCACGGGACCAATGCACAGAACCCAGAGCACGGGAAATGCTCTGCAGGTAACTACATGTCTAAGAGACTCAAAGCTGAATGGTCCACTCTCAGCAGCCGCCTAAGGCCCCCGCGTGGATACGTGAGAGCCCAAGGTCCTGACATGTCCTGACCTTTGTGACAACAGCGTGTCTTGGCCAGCATGGCGCAAGCAACAGGTAACTTACTCTATAAAACAAAAACTGCGAGGTGCCCTCTGAGGCGTCCGACGTGGCTGAGCAAGTCAAGAAACACATGGCACCGAGATCCCTGCTTTTCGAGTCTGCGACCTCAAGGGTCCCATGCAGAGAACCAGAGCGCAGGAAATGCTCTGCAGCTAGGTCCTGATATTTGTGACAACAGCGTGTCTTCGCCAGCATGGCGCAAGCAACAAGTAACTTACTCTATATGCCCAAGGAAAAGCTGCAAGGTGCCCTCTGAGGTGTCCGACATGGCTGAGCGCCCCACGCGCAGAACCAGAGCACGGGAAATGTTCTGCAGCTAACTACATGCGTGAAAGACACACAAAGCTGAATGGTGCACTCTCAGCAACTGTCTAAGGCCCGCGCGTGGATACGTGAGAGCCCACAGCAGCGTGTCTTCGCCAGCACGGCGCGGATAACAAGTAACTTACTTTATATGCCCAAGGAAAAAACTGCAAGGCGCCCTCTGAGGTGTCCGACGTGCCTTGAGCAAGCTGGGAAAAACTCGGGCTTTCGAGCCAAGAGGTTCGAAGCGCTTCCAAATGACGTGCGTGCGCATACCCAGCCACGCACGCCCAGCAAGTCAAGAAACAAGCGGCGCCGAGACCCCTGCTTTTCGAGTCTGCGAGCTCGCGTGTCCCACACAGAGAACCAGAGCATAGGAAATGCTCTGCTCTTAACTCGATGCGGAAAAGACCTGAAGGCGAAAACTGTCTAAGCTCCGCGCTTGGATAGGTGAGTGCCCAAGGTCCTGAAATTTCTGACAGCAGCGCGTCTTGAGCAGCATGGCGCAAGTGACAGGTAACTAACTGCATATGCCCAAGGGAAAAGGCGCCCTCTGAGCAAGCGCCCAAGGCTCGCGCGCCAGCAGGTCAGAGCCCCGGCGCAAAGCATGCCCGGGCGCAAAGCGTTTGTAGCAGCATTGCGACAAAGCAAGACGAAAACATAAAACAGCCATAAATAACATGTGCCACATGTCCAGGTGCTTGAGAGCCCCGCCGCGCGTCAAGCCGGAAAATAGGTACTGCTCTGCAGCTAGCTCTACTCGGCAAAGGGCGAGAATAGCAGCGAGATGAGTGCATCAACTGTGCTTCGGATTGCTCCGCGCTAGCTTGAGCCAACCACCAGGCGCGTGGCGCGGAAGGCGAGGCGGGGGAGAACCAACACCTGAGGCACCGTGGAGACACCACCACCACCTGGGCGAAGCGAAACTGGAGCGAAGCTCCTGGACATGCAGGCAACTTACATAGCGAGGTCTCAACGCAAATGCAGAAGTGTGGCACGGAGGTTGTTCAATCTGCTGATGTTGTCCGGCTTCACTCGGCTTCCCTTGGCTTCCCTCGGCTTCACTCAAGTGCAACAGCGCTCAATGAGCACACATGCTCAAGCATGTCACGTAGGTTGTTCAATCTGCTGATGTTGTCCGGCTTCACTCGGCTTCCCTCGGCTTCACTCAAGTGCAACAGCGTGCAATGAGCACAAAAGCTCAAGCATGTCATGTAGGTTGTTCAATCTGCTGACGTTGTCCGGCTTCACTCGGCTTCCCTTGGCTTCCCTTGGCTTCACTCAAGTGCAACAGCGTGCAGGCAACACAACTGCTCAAGCTGCTGATGCGAGTTGTTCAGTCTGCTGATGTTGTCCGGCTTCACTCGGCTTCCCTCGAAGAGCAAAACATGGAGACAGCGCAAGCGCTCAATCTGCTGATGTCGTCTGGCAGCAGCGAGGCAGATCGCGAAACGCGTGTTGCAAGATGTGGCGGCTGCGTGCTGCGCGCGAAGCTGTGCGTGGCGCGGTGCGTGACGCTGCGCGCGATGCTGCGCATGATGCGCCACGTGCTGCTGCGCGTGAGACTGTGCGTGGTGTTCGCCAGTGCTGGCGGTGTCGTTCGTGTGCGTTTGTGGCGCTGGCTGCTGGCTCTGCCGGAGTTGTGCGCCCGCATACAAGCAAAAGCCCAGACCGCTCGCGACTCACTCGCATTGTTCTTGCTCGTCGCATGCGCCCGCTCGTTGCGCTCAGCAACAAGCCGGGCATCACTACCTGAGCTACTCATGAGCTATGCTACCCGGAGGACTCACAAAGAATCACGCGTGCCGCCGCGGAGACTGGAAGTGCCAAGGTCGTCCTTGAAGTCGCCGGAATCCGACCACCAAGATGCTCGTCCTCCCACGTCTATGTCGCGCCAGACTGGGATCGCTCGCGCGTCGGAAACATCCGCCAGCGCGAGCCAACCCAGATGACACGACTATAGCTGTCTGCAGTGCTGAGCCATCTTGATGACGAACGGTGTGGCAGCCCAGGCTGCGTGTCACGCACGAAGCTTTTGCCGGACTCGCCGCTCAAAAGCGCCAGAGGGGAAGAGATCGGACACGAACTCGCCCGGAGGACTCACAAAGAATCACGCGTGCCGCCGCGGAGACTGGAAGTGCCATGGTCGTCCTTGAAGTCGCCGGAATCCGACCACCAAGATGCTCGTCCTCCCACGTCTATGTCGCGCCAGACTGGGATCGCTCGCGCGTCGGAAACATCCGCCAGCGCGAGCCAACCCAGATGACACGACTATAGCTGTCTGCAGTGCTGAGCCATCTTGATGACGAACGGTGTGGTAGCCCAGGCTGCGTGTCACGCACGAAGCTTTTGCCGGACTCGCCGCTCAAAAGCGCCAGAGGGGAAGAGATCGGACACGAACTCGGAGCTGTGCCAGCCAAGCTTTCTAACGTAGGACAATGCCCTGCTCTCGTCCCGAAGCGCTTGCGCTTCGAACTGCTGCATCCTCTCCACCAGCGTGGTGTTGTGGGCGTGCAAGTGCCCCTCAAACACGTCCCTCTCAGGCAAGTCGATGATCCACAAGTCGTCCAACTTGCGCGGGCGAGATAGCATGACGTACATCGCCAGGGCGTAGTCTGCGTCTCTCATCCAGCTGGGCCTGGAAAGGAAGGCCACGAGACCCCGCCGGGCAGTCACGCCCTGTAGCCCGTAGTGAGTCAAAACACAGCGAGGAGCCAGCGGCACCTGCTTGCGCACCACGCTGATCTTCTCCTTGCCAGCAGTATGAAAAGACCAAGCGTTTTCTGAAGATATGGCGCGGATGAAAAAGTGCCCGGGCGGAACGCCCTCATGCCCAGGTAGGCAGTAGTTCTTGTACTCCTCGTCATCTACTTCTACCAGCACTGCCAGAGGCTGATATGCGAGAACAACACACCCCTGACCCTCCGGGACTGGCGGCTCCTTCGGGTGCAGCTCTATCCTTCGAACGATCACGGGCAGCTCGCGTGTCAGCAAGGGCATGGGCAATATGCAAGACACGCGGGCAGGCATGCCCACGTAGAGAGGACACATGCCAAGCAGATATGACGTCTTTGTCATGTTCACGACCTGCAAGGCTGCGAAGACGTGGTCTCTGCTGAGCTGCGTGGGACCCGTGGGGCGGTCAATCGCCTGCGCGAAGTACAAAGTCTGACCGGCAGCTCGGGCCTCCAGCGCGGCCCTGAGCTGCTGCAAGCGGGCCACCTGCTCCCAGGCAAAGCCGCCCCAGTGAGCTTGGAGGAGCTGCTCGCGAGTGGACGCTGAAGTCGCGGAGGCCGAGGTGTAGCTCCTCGCTTTGACGGCTTGCCACAGCTCGTCAGACATGCGCGTCCCACTTCGCATGTGCTGCAAAAGCTGCACGAGCTGTCGCCCAGAAACGCAATTCAAGAAGCGACCTGTGCCGGTGAAGTGGACGACCCGCTGCAGCGACTGCTTGAACAGCAGGCGCCCCAGCTCGGACGCGTTGCTGACCTCACGGAAGACTCAGAGTGAGGCATGGCCTACATCCAGCCGTGGAAATGCGTCAGACAAAAACACAACACTCAAAGCTCACAAACGCCGCCAAGCCCTTGGAGCCTCCTCCGAGTCGTCGTGCTCCGCGTCCGCGTCGGGGTCGGCCGAAGGCTCTGTCGCTGCCTTGGCCGACACCCACTCACAGAGCGACTTCTGCGTGGCTGGGCGCAGCTGCAAGAAGTCCGCCAGCTGGATGCCGATGGGCATCTTGCCAAACCACTCCTCCATGTACTTGCTCATGTCCAGGCCCAAAGGCTCTTGTCGCAGCAGAGAAAACCTATAGCCGGCCGCGTGATACACATCTGGAGGATTCATGGACAGCTCGTCCATCACCGTGGCAGACGCCTGGGCAATCTGCGCCTCCACGGCGCTGCCCTTGGCCTTGGCACCGCGAAGGTTTCGGCGGTCCAAGCCAGTGTTTGGGCTCACGTTGGCCCACTTGTGCAGCGTCTTCGCCTCGGGGCCAAGGAGTCTGACGGCTGCGTGGGTGGGAGCTCCCACGATGTAGCCAGCGCGTCCAAAGAATCGCTGGAAAAGAGGACGGAGCACCTTCGTATAGGCCCAAGTTTTGCCGGAGCCCCCTGCGCCAAGCCACAAGCAGTTGCACTTCTCGCTGCTGGCTCCATCCGCCAGGCAGCTGGAGAAATCAGTGCGCTTGTCATACATCTCCTGCATGGCGTTCACGACCGGGGCCACTGCCAGAACTTGCTGCTTGTTCAGGGTGTGCTTCCGCACCAGCTCCAGCGCGTACTCGGCCGGGCCAAGGCCGCGGGCGTTCAAGTCCACCAGGAAGGGGTCCAGCGTTTCCGGCACCGGCGCGAACTCCTCCTCGTCCGCGTCATCCTTGCCCATCTCTGCGTCACCTGTGGCCACAACGGGGCAGTTCCACGAAACCAAGAGACAGCGAGCCAGAAAAGCACATGAAAGCAACAGCGACCGAAAACTGAGCTTGCATGGGATACGCCGCGCCTCCAGAAAGAAACTCCAGGTAGCGCTTTTGAGCGCCAAGAGCCCGCTCTGCATCCGCATGAGTCCAGTTGCGCCGCAGACCCACAGCTCCTTGGGCACGAATGCTCAATCCCTGCTGCACTTGAGGGACTCCTCCTAATGACAAGCAGAAATCCGTGAGATTGGTCAGCGTCTCCTTGGTGCGGCTTTGCCGTCCAGCTAGCACTCGAGCCCACTCTGCTTCGCGAAAGAGAACATCCTGCAGTGAATCCAGCGCCACAGCGTGCAGGGCCCGCTCCTGACGCTCGAGAGCATCTTGCTCTCCCAAGCCATCTTGCACATCGTGGCCTTCGATGTCCACTGAGCCGTCGTCCTCTTCGAGATCGCCATGCTCTTCCAGCTTGGAAATGTAAGCAAAGCGCTCCGCGCGACGCTGGCTGCTGCTTAGCCTTCTTGCAGCGTGATGCTGCTCGAAGCGGCGCAGCCACGTCAACTGGGTGAAGCTCAAGTGCTCCAGCGGCGATAGCTGAGTGTAGTGAAATCCAACAAAAAGGCCAAGAAAGGCAGCCACCAGCTCGTGTATGCGAGGCACATCGACATAGATGCAGGATCGGGGTCGGAGCATGTGGTGCAGAGCCCACCGCAGCACCAAGCTCTGTGATTGCTGCTCCGGATCAATCTCATCGCCGTCTTGAAGTGGATACCAAGATCGAACTCCAACCACGTCTCGGATGACGGGCGAGCTCAAGCCCCCCAAGATCCGCTCTTGCGCTGAAGCGGTGCGCGTCTGCATGCAAGCCCTCCAGTGCCGCCAGGACGGGGAAAATCGTGCCGAAATCTTACCCCCGTCTTCATCGATGCGCAAGCTGTGGCACGAGAAGCACGACTCCGAGCTTGCGCACTCTTGCGAACATAAAGGGAAAGGAAATGACAGGCCCAGCATGTAAGCTGCGTACTTCTCTGATTCGGACTCCTGCGGCAAGCGAAGATCCAGAGGCACCACTACGGTGTTGTCCGCGCTTCTGACCTCCTGGCCGCGCATGCAAACGACAACGAAGCAAAAGCAAGAAGGAAGAACTGTAAAATAAACAAAAGCAAGAACTAAGAACTGTAAGAGAAAAAACCCTCCGTGGGTCCTGCAAGGAACTCTCGAAGTGAGGATAATGCTTCTCAAACTCGAAAAATCGAACGCCATCCGGCTTGCCAGCTTTGGATCGATCAACGCGGCGCACAAAGCGAGAATACATCACCATGGACATGCATCGCAGTAAAGGGTTCCGGCCGCGATGTAGGTAGTCGTCTTTCTGGTTGAACTGCACGACTCGAAGCCTTGCAGATGCCTTAGACTGTCCCCCTTCTTCGTCCGACTCACTCAGTTCAGCCAGCTCCCGCACGGGCATTGGTCCAGAGTCCGGCTCCTCAGGTGCGTCCAGTGGATCCACCTGCATGTGCGGAGCTCGCAGCGATGCCGCCTTTAAAGCAACCTCGCGGCAGCGCATGATGGCATACGGCACGAATCGGAAAAACATGTTGTATCCAGCAAAGCTAACGTACTGCTCCTGTTGGTAGAGAAGCTGGTACGCCATTTCTCCATTGGACTTGCAAATGCATCTGTTCATGCCGAAAGCCAGGCGACGAAGTATCGACAAGCAGCGCTGCCTTTGTTCTTGCACAGTAGATGCGCGGCCGCGCTCTTCGGGAACATCTGCAGAGTCTTCAGCAAGCAGTGTTGAGGCATGTTCCCTGCGCCTCTCGCGCTCTTCCTCCTCTAAGCGCTGAACGCCAGCAAACAGCTCCGGCAGCAAGCTCCTGGAAATCTCAAACTTCTTGGCTGCGTACTCGCCGACGTAGAAGCCAACGTCCTGCATGTCGCGAAACATGTCAATCAGCATGCGCTCCAGTGCGCCACGCATGCTGCCGTCGCCCCGGGTCTTTGGCTTCAAGGCAGCAGTGCCATGGCGATGCTTCCTGGCCACAGATTGCTCCAGCTCCGCCGCCTGTGTGGCAGACGAAGACGCTGCTGCTGACTGAGCTCCGGAAGCTGCAGCAACAACTGCGACGCCCGCGCGTTCAGAAACATCTGCCGCGCTACGGGCGTCGCCGTCGTGCACTGTAGCTTCCGGAGCATCCACCTTGCCCTGGCAAAACCGTGCCAAATCCTCATCGGCAAAGCAGCGGCCCAGGTACTTGACGTCCACGTTGCATCGCATGACAACCTGCGCCGCCGGATTGGACATGCCTTCGAATGGATGGTCTCTGCGTGCTTGAAAGACGTGCGGGTTTTCGTTCTTGAAGTCTTCAAGCATCTTGACATCTGCAGTTTCGTGCGGAAGCTTCATGAAGTCAGCAGCCCGAACGCGTGGCCAGCCTTTCCAGCACCGCGTCTTCGTCTCCCCGCCCTCGTCTTGCTGAAGCTCCACATGAAAACATCCAAAGCGACAGCCACGCTTGCCTTTCGCAGCGCTCCTGAGCAAGCGCGCATGGGTGACACAGCCTAATTGCCTGAACACACTCCCATCACAAAGCAAACTGTCTGACAACGCGAAGAAACATGGCTGCTAGCGACTGCAGCTGTGTCACAACGCGAAAAAAACACTCGAAAAAAAACTGGCTGTTAGCGCTGGCCAGCGTCCTCTTGAAGCAAGACTTTGTGCACTTATGAAAGTGGTTCTGAATGACCAGTCTTCTGTAGTCGCTGTAGAACGCCCGCTTCCACTCCAAGGATGGAAAGTCAGACGCCTCGCTCCTCCTTTGATATCTTGGGCGAAGAGATGCGTAGCACCCGGTCAATGTCATGGCGCCATCTTGGCCTTGCAGAGCCCGCTCTTCTGCCAAAACTTCATGCCCGTCAGGCTCCACAGGTCGCACAGAACAATCTGCGTAGTGCTGCCCGGCTTGCAAGCGCTGAGATTCCGACAGAGGCAAGGCCACGGGCGGAGTGCCCATGGTGTCTGCAAAGGCCATCTGCGAGTCGAACTTCATGCGCTGTGCGGCCGCGAGCACGCGCTTGCTCCACCGCTGAAGCTCTGCCACCAGCTCTGCTTGACGCAAGCCCCGCAGAATCTGGCCAACGCGAGACCCCAAGTCGTGGCCGAGCAGAACCACCAGGATGTGCGGGTGCAGCGAGCCGCGTCCTCATAAGGCAGGTGCGAACACGTCCCTTTTGAACACAGTGACAAAGTTTGTGTCAAGAGTTGAGACCCAAAAAGATACCAAATCACGAGCAACCTTCTGCGATCCTTGAGTTTCCAGCGGACCACAAAAGGCCGCGACATCGCCGAAGACGCCGCCGCTCAAGGAGGTAGCCATGCCGTCCTCGAACTCTCTAGCGTAGCCCACGCGGTAGCTTTCCCGCCATAAAGGCGGTAACACGCCCAGCACCTCCTCGAAGAAAATGTCCATCATGAGAGCAAAGAAGCGTGCCTGTGACACTGGATCTCGGGCAATTACGCGCCGCATGGCAGCTGCCGTAGGCATGTCTGGGGCTTCCTGCGACCAGTCCAGAGCAATTGCAAACTCCTCCACCTCCGCCACTCCATCGTTCTGCAGATGCAGTTGTAGCAAGAGAGGAGAGCGGACATCAGCCAGATTCGGAGTCACGAACAAGTGGGGAGTGCCGTAGTGCCATCCAGCTGCGTGACTGCGAAACCTGATCTGGCTGCGATGGCCCTCCATGCCAATGATGCTGGCCGTGGCCTGCAGCACGCCTCCTAAGGCCCGCTTCAGCGGCAGGTCCACCGCGTCGTCCTGCAGTAACTTGCGGACGTCGGCGGATTCGCCGTGCAGGGCCATGGCCTTCAGCAGGTGCTCGACCGAAACACCGGCAATAAGCTTGCAGTGTTTGCCGAAACCTCGGCGCTGAACGTGCGCTTTGGTTGCCCGCATGAGGTGAAGTCTGCGGCTGACATCGTACATCACAGGGAGTAAAGACTCCGAAAGTGACCACCTCGGCAGCATGGGGCGCGCGGCCGCTTCGTCCTCGCACAAGATGTAGTGCAGCTCCTCCCGCAGCAAGAGGTAGCGAAACACTTCGGGTGCGTCCAGAGCAGTGTCGCGTCGTAGAAACGGCACTCCGTCTCCCCATGGAAACAAGTCCGGATACGCCATCGCCCAGGTGGAGGGCTCAAACATGCTCGCAGGCTCTGCTCCAGATGGCACGACGAGCTTGGACGGCCTCACATGAAACATGCTGGCCTCCGCCCTGCGCTCGCTCTCGGCAGTGCCGCGTGCCAGGCTCTGCACTCGGCGGATCTGGTTGATCGTGCGCCGCTCGTGCGCGCCTTCACGCCCCAGAAGCTGACGATCTCCGTCGGGCACCTGTCCGTCCATGTCGTTGTTCGAGCGATTGCGCACCAGCTCCTCCGCATGGCTACGCCGATCGCCCGGGCGGCGTTCGCACAGCTCCTCTAAGTCGCGAACGACACGGACCCACTTGTTCTGCTCGTCTGCGCCATCATTCAAGCCGACGACGGTGGACAGCATGTGGCCTCGGTAGCAAACGCACATGCAAGAACAGCACTACGAGACAGAAACCTAGCCCTGATGCGTCGGAAAAGTCCGCCAGCATCAGCAATCTAGCCAACAAAGTTTCAAAGCACCAGCCAAAAAAAAGATAACACCGAACCTGGCCTGCGTCTTCTTCCGCAGCGCTATGCTCAGATCCATGCGCTGCAGGCTGTGTCGTCTCATCCTTTTCCGACTCCTCATCTTGGCCTTGCGCATCCGCGGGTCCCTTCTGCAACAGCTCGCGAGCCAGATAGCTGTCCTCCGAAGTCTCCACGAAGCAGCCCTGCATGGGTGACTCTGAGCAGTGCCGCAGCTCCACATTGCGATAATATGGGCTGCTGCGCTGTAGGCAGGACACGGCAGCGTCATACTCGTCTCGGGGACATGACAGCAAAGCCGAGCTAGCAAGTGTGTCCTTCTTCTGGCCCACGAGAACGAACAGGATGGACTCCTGCATGTCCGACTCAGGGGGCGGCAGCGTAGTCCGTATGGCGCTGGGCTGCGCTTGTGGCAAGAAGATGCTGTTGCCGACGAAGCCCCGCTGTCGCTCCTCCTTCTGCAGGTTCGCCGGCTGCAGAACTGTCACTTGCAAGCAAGCCCGGATCATGGGCAGCAGCCTGCGTGTGCCCGCGGCCAAGTTCCGTAGCGGCTGCATCTGCCTACCCATCCATAGATCATTGGCCAGGCTGAAGCGAGGCAGGGTAAGCACGGAGCTCAGCAGCGCAGCACGGCAGTCCCGACATACGTCGCAGGGCTGCGTCACATCGACCGGCATGCGTCGCTTGTGCAGGAGCAGAAACTCGTCCTTGAGGAAGGGGTGCTCCACAGCAGAAGCCTTCAGCTCATCCACATCAATGTGGGGCCAGCGATGCGCGTACCGCTGCACTCCAAGCAGCCGACATAGGCGTGACTGCTGCGAAATGTGAACCTTGCCGCAGTCGTGGTCCACATCTTGCGCAAGCTCGTCGGCGCATGGGTCCCGAAAAAGAAGCAATGGCTTCAGGTCCTCCTCCCAATGACGCCTGGCGCAGACAGCACAGGCAGACTCATGACGATCTTGCTCTGGACCGCCAGGCTCGCGAAGTCTGCTGTCCGCGTTGGCGATGATCCCGCGCTGCGTGCTCATCGAAGGGGCCTGAGGTACCAGCGCAGTATGCACTAACGAAGAACACGTCATCAAAACACATACAACAAACGCGAAGCCAGCTGTGACAACTATAGGAAAAAAGCACATGCGCGCGCCTCGGGTCCTGCATGGTCCAACAAACCAATGACCTTCTTTCGATACTCAATGTAAGAAATGGAGGAGTCCACGCCAGCAGAATGGTCAGACACTATGTGGTCTTTGAAAGAAGTCCAGGAGGAGAACTGCTGGCCACAGAGTCTGCAAGCATAGCGAAGGCGGCATTCTTCTGCATCATCAGGAAAAGAAGAAAGCAGACGTCGCGACAGCGACTCACCCACTCCTGATATAGTAGGAGTGCAGTCCAGTAAATGAGCCGCGCGGCGTAATTTGGCGTCCAGGCCCGCGCCGGTGGTCTGCAACAAGGAGAGGCAATCCCTGACGCAGCTGTCGTCTTCAAACTTTAAGATATCAGTCAGCGGATGGAATAGCCGTGTCTTACTGCTAGCTTCAGGCCAGCCGCGAACATCCAAAAACAGATTTCTTTCTGCGTGAGATCTCCAAAGAACACCATCTTGAAAGTCGTCGCCAGACTGCAGACAGTCAATATGCAAAGCAGAAATAAACTCCACGTCAGGAGGATACGCTTTCCTCAGTGCACGAACGCGCTGCTTGCTAGCTTGTCGCAGATACGCTTGCACTCGTGAAGCGAGCTCCCTGGAATCGCCCTCTGAAGGAATGGTGACTGCGTCGTTTTCATCCTGCCATTGCCGTAGTTCTTCATGCACGCGAAGAACATCGGGATGGATGCCCCTCCTGCAACGCAGCGCGCTGAGCTTAGGCAACTAACAAAGAAAGCGTGCAAATGCATACTACACTAGAGACTGTGCGCAAAACGGTTCTCCTGCTCGCACGCTCCGCGGCAACCGCTGCAGGCTGGTGAAGCTCACGCAAAGTGGTGAGCTCAGTCGCGCTGCGTGGATGCAGCAACTCTTGCAACAAGAACCATGCAAAAGCGACATAGTCCGCTTTGGGAAACACTTCTTGCCACAAGCACGGACTGTCGGCATTGCTGCGGCGCTCCCAGCCGTACTTCCTCATCAAGCAACGCAAGTATACCATGTCGCCTGGATCCAAAGCGCCCCTGCGCTGACGAAGCTCATGCTCATGCAGCACCAATGCCTTCCTGCCCCACAAGATCACAAGCACTGCCTCGATCATGTCAGCTTGATCTTCAAAGCCGCAGGGCTCCATCCACGAGCGGGCCACCCGCAGAGTCAACAAATCCAGCAGCCTTTGAGCCACGTCGTAGACTCCCGCGTTCTCGCTAAAGTCCAGGAGTTTTCGCCACCCTGCAACTGTGGGCAACGCAACACTTCCGCATGTATATCGCAGCAATAGCCACGGAAGAAAGAAAAGAAACACCCAAAAAAAAACACAAAAACAAAGACAAGGAATGCACAAAAATGTTAGACATCGAGCAGACGCCTCGACCCTTGCTTGGATCACGCTCCAGGGCACACGCAATGAGTGCAACCTGCAAGTGCCTTGCCAGAGCCTCAACTGGCTGCAAATCCACACTGCCAGGAACTGCAGTTACATCTTTGCCAGCGCGAGGCAACGATGCTTCAAACTCACCAAAGGCCGATAAACACGGCGTCGTCCATGCGATGATCTGCTGCTTGATCTGTGCCTCGCTGCAGTGGCGACCCGCCAAGCGATCTTCTGCCATCCCTAATAGCCAAGCCAAAAGACTGGCGCGACGCTGCTTGGAGGGCAGCTCAGTCTCGAGCAGCGCAGCATCAACTGGCAGACCAGCGCGGTCGGACCGCACGCATGACCAGACCCAACGCCAGCCGCGCTCAGGGAAAGCGTCGTCTGCAAGAACATCACGGCCAGCCGCTGACGCAGCCTACCACAACTGATAGACCGAAACTAAAGAAAACCTTGCCTCAGGCTGAGATTAGCCAACATGATGCTAGGCCCGGAAGCATCACATAGTTCTTGAACACGCACAAAAGAGTAAGGCGACCAGCTTCTTACATTCAGGGAAACACTGTTGACCAAAGCAATCTTTCGAGCAAGCCCTCCTCTGTCCGCTACGCGCGCTGAAAGACACGCTGCGGTATCTAAAGGCTGGTCGTGAACGAGTTGAGCATTGAGGGTGCCAAAAAGAGCTAAGCAATAAAAATAAACTTGTGGGGTCTACTTGTAACTGCGAAACCATGCCTCTGTGTCAGGTCGCGAACGTAGAGCTGCAACCACGGCTTCAAGCAGCTGGCTCTTGGAAAGCCGACTACCAGATGCGGGATCCCTTTGCTGCACGCCGAGGCCAGCTGCGAAGGCACGAAGCTTGTCCAGCTTCATCGAGCCATCCAGCTCAGCATGGAGCCAGTCTTGACCATGTACTGCTGCTTCAGCCCGTAAATGCTCAGCATCAGGAAGAGCATCCAAAGGATTCGCAGCCTGCTGCGCGCGCTGAAAGCCATCCCCAGAACTCGCAGCAGCTGTGGAAGACGAAGTTGCCTGCGCTCTTACAACATAGTTCTTACACACGCACAAAGAGCAAGGCGACCAGCTTCTTACATTCAGGGAAACACTGTTGACAAAAACATTCTTTCGAGCAATCCTCTGTTCGTGCGAACACTGTTGACAAGAAACAAGCGCTTTGGAAAACCATGCCTCTGCGCTGGAAGGAGGACACAGAGATTCGACCAAGACAGCAAGCAGCTGGCCCTTGGTGCGCTGCTGGCCAGACGTGGGGTCCCTCTGCGAAACGCCTAGGCCGGCTCCAAAGGAGCGAAGCCTTGACGCCGTCATGGAGCCATCCAGCTCGGCCCGGAGCCAGTCAGAACCTCGTGCTTCTGCTTCGGCTCGCAAGTGCTGTGCATCGGGAAGACCATGCCCAGAACTCGCAGCAGCTGTGGAAGACGAAGTTGCCTGCGCTCTTATCACATAGTTCTTGAACACGCACAAAAGAGTAAGGCGACCAGCTTCTTACATTCAGGGAAACACTGTTGACCAAAGCAATCTTTCGAGCAAGCCCTCCTCTGTCCGCTACGCGCGCTGAAAGACACGCTGCGGTATCTAAAGGCTGGTCGTGAACGAGTTGAGCATTGAGGGTGCCAAAAAGAGCTAAGCAATAAAAATAAACTTGTGGGGTCTACTTGTAACTGCGAAACCATGCCTCTGTGTCAGGTCGCGAACGTAGAGCTGCAACCACGGCTTCAAGCAGCTGGCTCTTGGAAAGCCGACTACCAGATGCGGGATCCTTTTGCTGCACGCCGAGGCCAGCGGCGAAGGCACGAAGCTTGTCCAGCTTCATCGAGCCATCCAGCTCAGCATGGAGCCAGTCTTGACCATGTACTGCTGCTTCAGCCCGTAAATGCTCAGCATCAGGAAGAGCATCCAAGGGATTCGCAGCCTGCTGCGCGCGCTGAAAGACGCACGGTGGAAACCAACAGCGCAAGCCAAAAGTGGTAATTCCAAGAAACCAAGAGGGGTATGCGAAACAATCGTGCGCTCTCGCATGCCAACGTCCAGCCTGCGCACGTCGCTGGCGACCAGAATGCGACATGGCAACACGACACGTCGGAAACTGCGAAACCATGCCTCTGTGTCAGGTCGCGAACGTAGAGCTGCAACCACGGCTTCAAGCAGCTGGCTCTTGGAAAGCCGACTACCAGATGCGGGATCCTTTTGCTGCACGCCGAGGCCAGCTGCGAAGGCACGAAGCTTGTCCAGCTTCATCGAGCCATCCAGCTCAGCATGGAGCCAGTCTTGACCATGTACTGCTGCTTCAGCCCGTAAATGCTCAGCATCAGGAAGAGCATCCAAAGGATTCGCAGCCTGCTGCGCGCGCTGAAAGACGCACGGTGGAAACCAACAGCGCAAGCCAAAAGTGGTAATTCCAAGAAACCAAGAGGGGTATGCGAAACAATCGTGCGCTCTCGCATGCCAACGTCCAGCCTGCGCACGTCGCTGGCGACCAGAATGCGACATGGCAACACGACACGTCGGAAACTGCGAAACCATGCCTCTGTGTCAGGTCGCGAACGTAGAGCTGCAACCACGGCTTCAAGCAGCTGGCTCTTGGAAAGCCGACTACCAGATGCGGGATCCTTTTGCTGCACGCCGAGGCCAGCGGCGAAGGCACGAAGCTTGTCCAGCTTCATCGAGCCATCCAGCTCAGCATGGAGCCAGTCTTGACCATGTACTGCTGCTTCAGCCCGTAAATGCTCAGCATCAGGAAGAGCATCCAAAGGATTCGCTGCCTGCTGCGCGCGCTGAAAGACGCACGGTGGAAACCAACAGCGCAAGCCAAAAGTGGTAATTCCAAGAAACCAAGAGGGGTATGCGCAACAATCGTGCGCTCTCGCATGCCAACGTCCAGCCTGCGCACGTCGCTGGCGACCAGAATGCGACATGGCAACACGACACGTCGGAAACTGCGAAACCATGCCTCTGTGTCAGGTCGCGAACGTAGAGCTGCAACCACGGCTTCAAGCAGCTGGCTCTTGGAAAGCCGACTACCAGATGCGGGATCCTTTTGCTGCACGCCGAGGCCAGCTGCGAAGGCACGAAGCTTGTCCAGCTTCATCGAGCCATCCAGCTCAGCATGGAGCCAGTCTTGACCATGTACTGCTGCTTCAGCCCGTAAATGCTCAGCATCAGGAAGAGCATCCAAGGGATTCGCAGCCTGCTGCGCGCGCTGAAAGACGCACGGTGGAAACCAACAGCGCAAGCCAAAAGTGGTAATTCCAAAAACCAAGAGGGGTATGCGAAACAATCGTGCGCTCTCGCATGCCAACGTCCAGCCTGCGCACGTCGCTGGCGACCAGAATGCGACATGGCAACACGACACGTCGGAAATACCCGCCAGCGCCGCGCGACTCTGATATCTTCTGGCCACCCGCTGTCTGTAACTGCTTTGACAAGATTGGTGCGCCAAGGAAACGAATCCGCACTTCGGAAGATGCAATCTGAGCGATGACACCTTCTACAGCACTAACACGGAAAACTGCCTTGAGCATGAATGCACGTGCAAGCAGCAGTGACAAGCGACAGCAACCTCATGGAGCACCCCTCCAAAAAATGAAGCATAGCACCAACACAAAGAAGCCGTGTCGCCCTGATCAACTGTCGCCGCAAACATTCTCTGGGCAAGCTCCGCTACTGAGACACTCATAATGCACATTTTTTGTCGGCAGCAATCGTGTCCGCTACTGAGACACTCATAATGCACATTTTTTGTCGGCAGCAATCGTGTGCGGCAGAAAGCCCTGGCAGCGCCAGCAACTTCAAGGACGCCAGGGAAAAAAATCCGCCTGCGCCGCACAGACCGGAAGGTCCAGGAGCTGTGGAATGCAGAGCCAGTCGGCGACGTTTCGGAAAGATCCGCCTGCGCCGCACAGACCGCCCGCCGTCCATCACAGCTTCAGCTTTCCAAAGAAGTCCACCAAGTCATCGTCAAGCGGGAAGCCATTAGCTCCATCTAGCGCCCATTCTTCTGCGCCCTTGCCGCAAGAGGTGCAGCCAACATCGAAGTCCGGCGAGTCAGCAAAGAAGCGCAAGCATGTCAGGCAGCGATCCTCCGCTGCGTACAAGAACAAGTACTCCCTCATCTTCTTGGCCGTCTTTTGGCCGTGCTTCTTGAAGAACTTCTTGCAGTGTGGAGCGTGAAAGCAAGGTCCCACATCCACCGGAGGATGCGGCGCAGCCTTGGGCGCAGAAGTAGAGGATGCCGACTTGGAAGCAGGCTTTGCCGATGGAAAGCGACCAGTTTGCCGGTATCCCCATGGATCCGCTTCGCCAGCAGCACGCGGCTCTTCACGGCGGGAAGAGGCAGCGGACGACTGGTCTCCTTGACGAAAATCACGGAAGTCGTCCCAGGCTGCCAGGACAGCTCTCACTCGCTCCGGATCCACCTGCGGCGTGCAGCTGTTGGCCTGCTTGTCAGGATGGTTCTGGCGAAGCCACTGGAAGTACTTCTTCTTCACGTCTGCGAAAGGCACCGTGAAAGCATCCACGTTCTCAAAACCCAGCTCTGACAACAAAGAACCGAAAGGAGCCATGGCTGCAAATGATGCGATGTATCTTTTTTCTACAACTCGATAAATCAGGTCGGGAAGCCGTGTCGCCCTAATCAACTGTCGACGCAAACATTCTCTGGGCAAGCTCCGCTACTGAGACACTCATGACATCCAAGCTTCGGCTACTATTGCTCTTGTCAGCTGCCTATCACTCCAAAATCCAACTGCGCATGTTTATTTTACAAGCCAATTACAAAAGCCAACTGCCCAATCTCACTTCACAAGCCAATGACAACTGCCAACTGCCCAATCTCACTTCACAAGCCAAATGCACTGTCCCAAAACACAAGCCAAATTTTCGAGTGTTACTTCACTATCCTAAAACGCAAACTAACTTCTCGGGCGTTTCTTCGGCATCGTAAAGCGCACGTATTTTTTTCAGGCGTTACATTGCAAGCCGACTTTTCCTTTTCTACCTTCTCTTCTCGATTCTGAGTTCTTTCTTCTTTTTCCGGCGGAGCTGGGGAGACGCTCTCCGCGCCGAGATAGGTCCGCAAGTGCTTTGTGCAAGTGCTGTGTGCAAGTTGCTCTGCGCAAGTTGCTCTGCGCAAGTTGCTCTGAGCAAGTGCTGCCGGAGCTGTGGGAATGTACTTCGCGTACTATTTTTTTGTACTTAAAAGTTGTGATTTTCCAGCCGGAGCTGCGGGAGTGTGCTCCGCGTACTACGTTTGTACTTAAAAGTTGCGATTTTCCAGCCGGAGCTGCGGGAATGTGCTCCGCGTACTATGTTTGTACTTAAAAGTTGCGATTTTCCAGCCGGAGCTGCGGGAGCACGCTCCGCATACTACGTCTGTACTTAAAAGTTGCGATTTGCCAGCCGGAGCTGCAGGAGCACGCTCCGCGTACTACGTCTGTACTTAAAAGTTGCGATTTGCCAGCCGGAGCTGCAGGAGCACGCTCCGCGTACTACGTTTGTACTTAAAAGCTGCGATTTTCAAGCCGGAGCTGCCGCGGACCAGGGGGGAATCGAACCCGCGACCGCGGGATTGCGAAAGCAGGCGCGCAAACCACGAGACAACTTCCAAAGGCCGTTTCGCGAGCAAGAAAATCGCACGGTCTTCTCGATTCTGAGTTCTTTCTTCTTTTTCCGGCGGAGCTGGGGAGACGCTCTCCGCGCCGAGATAGGTCCGCAAGTGCTTTGTGCAAGTGCTCTGTGCAAGTTGCTCTGCGCAAGTTGCTCTACGCAAGTTGCTCTGAGCAAGTGCTGCCGGAGCTGTGGGAATGTACTTCGCGTACTATTTTTTTATACTTAAAAGTTGTGATTTTCCAGCCGGAGCTGCGGGAGTGTGCTCCGCGTACTACGTTTGTACTTAAAAGTTGCGATTTTCCAGCCGGAGCTGCGGGAATGTGCTCCGCGTACTATGTTTGTACTTAAAAGTTGCGATTTTCCAGCCGGAGCTGCGGGAGCACGCTCCGCATACTACGTCTGTACTTAAAAGTTGCGATTTGCCAGCCGGAGCTGCAGGAGCACGCTCCGCGTACTACGTCTGTACTTAAAGTTGCGATTTGCCAGCCGGAGCTGCAGGAGCACGCTCCGCGTACTACGTTTGTACTTAAAAGCTGCGATTTTCAAGCCGGAGCTGCCGCGGACCAGGGGGGAATCGAACCCGAGACCGCGGGATTGCGAAAGCAGGCGCGCAAACCACGAGACAACTTCCAAAGGCCGTTTCGCGAGCAAGAAAATCGCACGGTCTTCTCGATTCTGAGTTCTTTCTTCTTTTTCCGGCGGAGCTGGGGAGACGCTCTCCGCGCCGAGATAGGTCCGCAAGTGCTTTGTGCAAGTGCTCTGTGCAAGTTGCTCTGCGCAAGTTGCTCTACGCAAGTTGCTCTGAGCAAGTGCTGCCGGAGCTGTGGGAATGTACTTCGCGTACTATTTTTTTATACTTAAGAGTTGTGATTTTCCAGCCGGAGCTGCGGGAGTGTGCTCCGCGTACTACGTTTGTACTTAAAAGTTGCGATTTTCCAGCCGGAGCTGCGGGAATGTGCTCCGCGTACTATGTTTGTACTTAAAAGTTGCGATTTTCCAGCCGGATCTGCGGGAGCACGCTCCGCATACTACGTCTGTACTTAAAAGTTGCGATTTGCCAGCCGGAGCTGCAGGAGCACGCTCCGCGTACTACGTCTGTACTTAAAAGTTGCGATTTGCCAGCCGGAGCTGCAGGAGCACGCTCCGCGTACTACGTTTGTACTTAAAAGCTGCGATTTTCAAGCCGGAGCTGCCGCGGACCAGGGGGGAATCGAACCCGGGACCGCGGGATTGCGAAAGCAGGCGCGCACACCACGAGACAACTTCCAAAAGCCGTTTCGCGAGCAAGAAAATCGCACGGCGCCACGCACGCGCAGAGCTTCGACACGCACGATCTCCGCAGAGGGTTCATCGGGCTCAAGACAAATTCGCACGGCGCCACAGCGAGAGCGCTTCGACACGCACGATCTCCGCAGAGGGTTCGCCAAGGTCAAGACAAATTCGCACGGCGCCACAGCGAGAGCGCTTCGACACGCACGATCTCCGCAGAGGGTTCGCCAAGGTCAAGACAAATTCGCACGGCGCCACAGCGAGAGCGCTTCGACACGCACGATCTCCGCAGAGGGTTCGCCAAGGTCAAGACAAATTCGCACGGCGCCACAGCGAGAGCGCTTCGACACGCACGATCTCCGCAGAGGGTTCGCCAAGGTCAAGACAAATTCGCACGGCGCCACAGCGAGAGCGCTTCGACACGCACGATCTCCGCAGAGGGTTCGCCAAGGTCAAGACAAATTCGCACGGCGCCACAGCGAGAGCGCTTCGACACGCACGATCTCCGCAGAGGGTTCGCCAAGGTCAAGACAAATTCGCACGGCGCCACAGCGAGAGCGCTTCGACACGCACGATCTCCGCAGAGGGTTCGCCGGCTCAAGACAAATTCGCACGGCGCCACAGCGAGAGCGCTTCGACACGCACGATCTCCGCAGAGGGTTCGCCAAGGTCAAGACAAATTCGCACGGCGCCACAGCGAGAGCGCTTCGACACGCACGATCTCCGCAGAGGGGTGCGTTTCGTAAGCTCCCGTCGGGCCTACCCCCGCCATAAAAAGAAGAAGAATTAAGAGTCGAGATGTGAAGGTAGAACAGAAAAGTTAGCTTGTGTTTTTAGGATAGTGAAGTAACACCCGACAAATTAGCTTGTGCTTTTAGTAGAATGAGATAACAGCCGAAAAGTTGACATGAGAAGTTGGCAGGTGAAGTAACTCTCAAAAAGTTGACATGAGAAGTAGGCAGGTGAAGTAAACAAGTTGACATGAGAAGTAGGCAGGTGAAGTAACTCTCGACAAGTTGGCATGAGAAGTTGGCAGGTGAAGTAACTCTCGACAAGTTGGCATGAGAAGTTGGCAGGTGAAGTAACTCTCGACAAGTTGGCATGAGAAGTTGGCAGGTGAAGTAACTCTCGACAAGTTGGCATGAGAAGTTGGCAGGTGAAGTAACTCTCGACAAGTTGGCATGAGAAGTTGGCAGGTGAAGTAACTCTCGACAAGTTGGCATGAGAAGTTGGCAGGTGAAGTAACTCTCGACAAGTTGGCATGAGAAGTTGGCAGGTGAAGTAACTCTCGACAAGTTGGCATGAGAAGTTGGCAGGTGAAGTTGGCAGCCGCTTTTAGAAGAAGAACCCTTCGCAATGCTTCCGGGAAAAAAATAGCCCAAAGGGCCCCATTTTGGGGAAAAGCCAAAGCAACCTCAACATAAAAAATAGTCCAACGGGCATTGTTTAAAGAACACCCTTGAGGACAAGCCAAAGCAAGCTCACCATAGAACATAGTCCAACGGGCGTTGTTTAAAGAACACCCTTGGGGAAAAACCAAAGGAACCTCACCATAAAAGATGGCCCAAAGGGCGTTGTGTTAAGAAACCCTTGGGGAAAAACCATGACATGGAGACCCCTGAGGCGATCGTCACCAGGAAGCTGGGCGTTCCCTTCCAGTCCATGGATTTAAAAATTAGCGCTGCGGTTACGCCGCAGATCTTCGTGACGATGGCTGGCTGCGACATGCCCTCCATCAACGAGAAGTTGCACAAGGAGGTGGGTCATCCCAAACCGCCCGATTGGGCGAGGTGAAAGGTGTTTGTGTTGTTTTTGTTTCCTTTTCTTCTTCTTTTTTACGGGACAGTCCCAGCCAAAAATGGGTACGAACATGTCCGCTCTTGACATCTCTTGACCATGATTTTGGGTGGACCACGTTAGTGCCGTTGCTTCTGCCTCAGGTCAGCTCCGCGGAGTATGACGGCCTGTTCCAGGCCCAGGCCCGTCCGACACTGTGAGTCGAGAATGACTTTTCAGATCCAGGGCGTAAACATTTGGGTGTGGCTCAAAATGCAAGAGCTAGTTTCACTGTTCTTGGCATGTTTTTTGTTGTTTTTTGGTTGGGGGTCTGCAAAAAACAAAGTTTTTTGCTACCATGCCAAGAGTAGAGATGCTAGGGTAACGCAGATTCTAGTCTTTGGTTCCAATTCCCAAGGGGGCCATTTGGGCACACTTTTTTTGAGCCACAGCCATTTGCAGGCGTCCGCAGAACCGCCGTGTTTGAGCAATGCCGATTTTTTCTCCAGGCTCGGGAGAGCGTCCTCTTCTTCAACGCCGGGAAGTTGAAGTGTGCGAAGCTGCTGGGCTCTGCCTTCGTCAGCAAGACGGGGGCCTCGGCCTTCGCGGACGTGCGCCTAGTGGACTGTTGCAACACAGGCCGGGCGGTTCCGGTCGCTTCAGCGCCTGAGATGGAGAAGATCTCAGTGATGTGCCAGAGCGCAGAGCCTTGGTCGGAGGCTACAAGTTTGTGAGCTTGTTTTTTTGTACCCCCGGCCATGTTAGGTAGTTATGCTATCCAGTCTGGTTGGAGTTATATATATATATAGGGAGGCCTAGATAAAGGCTGCTCAAGAACAATGTTGGGAGGCTATGTCCTTGTGCCGACGGATCACGTTGTGCGCGGATTCAATGCACGCTGAGCATGCATGTGTAACCCACCCGTTTGTACACACATAACACATGTGTGGGTGTGAAACTGTAGTGCTCCCCTTGGCCGATCGCAGGTACATACCCCGATTGGCCGATTGGCGATTTTGCTGATAACTACACTTTGCAAGTGTTCATTATTCATCGTGCGCATTGTTGTTGACATGTTGGACCACCCTTACGTCGCCAATAGTGAGAAGTAGATAGCAGTATCGACCCGACAGCTTGTGGATGCTTGTTTTGAAATCTTTGCATCACCTCGTCTCTGGAAAAAGTGTCGAGTTGAAACCTTTGCATCATCTCATCTTTGGAAAAGAGTGGCAACCACCCTGAGTTGGTGTAATTTACGGGTAGAACTGGGCTTTCTCGTCTCTGGAAAAAGTGTTGAGTTGAAACCTTTGCATCATCTCATCTTTGGAAAAGAGTGGCAACCACCCTGAGTTGGTGTAATTTACGCGTAGAACTGGGCTTTTTTCAGGAAGGTTTCGTCTTTGGAGAAGCGAATCTCAGGAGAACAGCCAGATCTTTGCCCACTGCGAGCGTCAGAACACCATCCTGGTGTGGCGCTGGGCGGGCACCACTGAGGACCCCCAACACCAAGCAGTGGTCGCACTGGCCAGTTTGAAGCTACAGCCCTTTTGGCACGTCTATCGCATGTGCTTCCTGCCGAAAACCGGACCCAACCACGTGCTGGCCATCCTGGGCCGAATGCATGACTGCCCTTGGTTGGCCATCAACATCTACACCGTCTCCAGAGGGCGTGCCTCAGCAATAAATACACCTGCTCGAGCTTTTCTCCTTGTTTCCTGCATTTTTCATGTGCAATGAGTACAGCTTGTATTGGAAAGGAATGCATGGCCTCACTTGCGATCTTGCTGCAGGCATTCGCTTGAACAGCATCAAGAATCTTTACTTGGACCTTCTTGACGAAGCAGTGAAGAAGGAGGGAGCTGTGATCTCGCACTTCGAGCTGTCGCATTCCGGCAAGACCCTCATCCTTGCAGGCAATCGCTTGTTGAGGCTCTATGCCGCGCCTAGCTGAAATTGGCTGGTCAGTAGGGAATGTGGCAATGAACCCTGGGTCCCCTTAAAGGAAACTGCAGGGAGGGGTTATAGGGGTGATTCCCTCCTTCCCTGCTGTTCACTGGCTCCTGCTCTGCTCCCACACTGGGAGCTACACAACAGTCACTGTTGCTAGAGTCTTCCCCTGTAAAAAAACAAGCAAACAACAACAATGTGGTTCAATCCATTGGGGTTGATTAATATACACCTAAAAATGATTCTTCCCAAAAAACACTGGTTTCAACCCATGTGGTCCATCACGGGGTCAGCTAAGTTGCGTCGCGTTGCTCAGGTCTCCTACGATCAAAACATCGAGCTGGACGATCTGGACCCGGCGCAGGACTGCGAGGCCCACATCCTGCACCGGGATACGGGCAGCACCGTGACCTCGGTGTGCCCCCTGCACCTTGCGCGGCAAGCGGGCACAGGGCCTCCCATCCAGGATGGACGCTACAATTTGTTTTTGTTTTTTCGTTTGTTGTTTTTTTTGGGGGGGGAGCTCCAGTGGTCCTTTTGGGTTTCTCACTGGTTGAGTTGCTGGACTTGAGTCACTCTGGGGGAAGCCCATTTCAGTGGCAAACAAAAAGTTTGGACTTTTTCGGAGTTGTCCTTTAAAGGCCAAAAAGGTACCCTCCAAAGCAGACATCCCCAGATTTGGTCAATGCAATTGCATCAGGCAGGTGAGCAGTTGTCAACGGCACGGGTTGTTTTTTGTTTGTAATCAGTTCTTGGCAGTGAGGCGGATGACATGAGATTATAGGGAGTGCAGGCCACCAACATACATCACATTCACGTGAAACAAGTAGATGCTTCCATTTGCTGAAATGAGTATACCCTCTCCCACTAACATGGCATCTGAGGGAGGGTACCTGGAAGATGAGTTTCCTTTTGGAGGGACCCCCTGTCAGGTGCCATTTTAGTGGGAGAGAGAGCGTACTTTTTGTTATCCCCTTGGTTTTAAAGGGAATTGATCACTGCTGAAAATATGTTATTTTGTTCCCGGGGACGTCAGCAAATGGAGGGTTGCATGACCCAACAAGTCAATGCTGCGCAAAGAGTCCAGCCAGCAAAGCAATGTTAGGCTGCGATCGTTTGTTTCGATGTCGCTGCTTTTCTACGATGGCATGCACACAACGTTGCTTCTACCGCATTGATTGTTACAGCGTAATTCCCTGAGCAGCTGCGGCTTGTACGACAAGTCGCTACACATGGGTATGTATTTGTCGAGGGCAATTAAGCTTTGTGTTGTGCCGTTGACGGGAAACCAAAAGGAAGGCCACCCAACAACAACACCCCCCCCCCCCAAGTGGATTCCAGCCCATGCGAGACGGACACCTCCCGTCAAAAACTCCGCCGGCTTTGTCAGGGCTCCTTAAAAGATACATTTTGCAACCATTTGACACATTGCTTTTTCAACACCAAAAAAGAAGGTTGAAACCACCATGTGCAAGGCAAGAAACCACCATTTACAAGGAAGGAACCATTGACAAGGCAGGACACCACCATTTACAAGGCAATGATCAGGTGTATGTAATTTACTTTTAAAAACGCAACTTTTTGGGGGTAACATGGGCTATAAGTCTGTAAAAGATGAGAACTTCCCCAATCCTTGGGATTTTTAAGGGGTGAGGTAAGGACCCCTGGAGCCGAGGCCCATGGAGCCGGGCTCTCGGGAAGGCTTCCTGGACTGGATCTGGCTGGGCCTCAGCAGCGGGGAGATGTTCGGCATCCTCCTGGAGGAAAGCGCGGAGCAGCTTTTCGGGGTGAAGACAAATTTATATGAATATTTGGTGATTCGTTTTTTTGTTTTTTTAAATAAACTTTTATGTGAAGACCTCACAGCTTCCATTTGGTGAAATGATTTGAATATTTTGTGTATCTTCCCCTGTCGGTTTTAAAGGGAATCGGTTTCACTACTGGCATTGTTTTTACTTTTTCCAGGGGACTTAAGCAAATGGAGGACAAGACCGAATTCAACATAAATGGTGGCTTATGTGGGGAATAGCCCCCCAACTTATTTCAGGTTGGTGAAATACGATAATTCACCCAGAATCCACAGGTGTCTGGATGCTAAATTTAGTCCCTTTCTGTTGCAACGTGTAGAAATCCTAGCACCTAGCATGTTGAGGAATCTGCCTCTTGGCGGTTCGGAGCCAGCGAAGCGTCTGGTTCAACTTTGTGTGTTTTTTCAAAGTTGGTTTAGTGGTTAGGTTTCCAACTGTGACCCGCCAAAAGTTGAACTTTGAGCAGGGATCTGAGGACCGCCCAGACTTGTCCTGATAGTAAATCTACTAGGCCGTATTTGTCTTCAACATTGAAAAGACCTAACATTGGGGTGGGGGGATGATGCTGTGCGAAAATTGGGGGGGGACTGGGCTGGCTCGATGCCAGGCTTAAGCCGCCAAGAACTGCCCCATATCAGCGTCCAAGGTTTCTCCGAACTCATCTCATATCCTAACCTTCTTCAAGATGTTCTGGGACTTGCCCCCTTCAAGGTTCTCCACTGAAAAACAAGCGATTTCCTGCAAGGCGATCCAGGCTTCAGTTTGCATCTAATTGTTTGGTGGTTTGGTGGTTAACGCGTTCCGCGCTGATCTGCGGCGTTTTCTTGCTTTGCGGTCTCGTGCTGATCCGCTCCCGCACCAAGGAAGGGGAACCTGAAGACTGGGACTGGCTTCCCCGAACCAAAGGATGAGTTTCCTTTTAAGGCCCTCAAAGGGGTACCCGTTTCCTCCTCGCAGTGCCCAAGACAGGGACTGGCCTCCAAACCAGAAAACAAATCGAGACGATAGGAGTCCTTTTGGAAAAATAGATGGGTTTCCCTGGTAAATGGAACAAAACATTTTTTAAACCAGTGCCTTCTATTTTTCTTTAACCACACTAACCTAGAAAAAGACACCACAAGGGGGGAAAACACAACAACATCTAAACCAGTGCCTTCTTTGTTTGAACCACACCAACCTTAAAAAAGGACACCACAAAAAGGAAACAACATAAGATTAAAAAAAAGCAACAAAGAAAAACGGACATCGACGATCGATCAGGAGGCGCACGGCTCCATCTCCGTGGCGGCCTCCTCCGGACGCTTCCGCAGCAACAAGCATAGCCCCAACGTGCCCATCCAGGCGAGTGGACGTGGCCTGGGGACCTGGGCTAGGTCCAAGTGGTGCAAAGGCCCCTTTTTCGGTTGGGAGATTCGGTTCCCGTAAAATAGACAGGAAAAGGGTACCAACTTATTCTAACCTCTCTACTGGACCTAGTTGTGGACTGGGAACTATTTTTTTCCGTGGAAAATGCACCACTCAAAATGGTTTTCGGGTGTTTTTTGGTTGCCTTTGCTCTTTGCCAGCCTGGGGACGCTCAAAACGCAGGCCCGTTTGGAGAGGGAAGGATACATGGTGACCGATCTGGCCAGGGTGGAAAGCTCAAAAGGTGGTGGGCAATTTGAGGCCGAAGGGAATATTGATCAACCCATTTTGCAGCAGGCAACCTTGCCAAACAATTAATTTACAATATTTGTTTTCTCCAAGAAATATTTGCGAACGCTCCAAACGTAGTCTCCTGCTGTTTTCGTCGAGCTCTTTGCTGTTCGGCTATAGGCCTGTTGAACGTCAACGCCGCACAAGAGGAGGGTTCAGCAGTTCAGTTGGGGAGTTGCATTTGTCTGGAGACCCCAACCGTGTTCTAACAAGCGGGTTTCAGGCTGCACGAAAGGAATCTGAAGGACGCTCGCGTGTCTGGGATTATTATGTTGACCGTTTCTGGGTTGCTTCTCTTTAAGCTTCAAAAGAACAGGGTAGCACTGAGTTTAAAGGGCAGTCCACCATGTTGAGAACGCTCTAGATTTCTTTTCTTTGAGTCATCGTCTGTTTGGCGAATCCAAGGTGGCTTTCCGGCAGGGTGACGTTTTCAGGGAAACACTGTGGATGGGCGGAATTTGTTTCGCACCACCTTTCAGAACCCCTGGTTTCCGATTCGATTCCCCAACGTAAACACCAACAAACCTCTATCTGGTTTGACCCGTTTGGTTTCGTTTCGTGGTGGTCGACGGGATTTGTGGAGTCGCAGGATGGGGGTGCCCGTTTCGGGTTTGCGGGCCACATGGGATATGTCCAAAAACGGTACCCCCGGTACCCCCCAAAGTGGTGATTTTCCAGGTGAAAAAGGTGCCCACATGCAAACTCTCCGCTCCGAGATAGGGCTGGCAAAGGCTTCCCGACACCACCTCTCTGGGGCCACTGCCTGTGAGGCCATCGTGGCCATTCGAGAGCCTCCAGCGTCCCAGCCGCGTAGCCTCCACCACGGAGCCTCGGAGCGTTTTTTTTTAGGCAAAGGGTTCCCTTTCCTCGGTGGCTCCCAGCCATCCGGTTCCTTAGCGTTTGAGCTTTTTAGTTGGCTTAGTGGTGGTTTCCGAATTTAACCCACTAAAAGTGACTTTTCGCGGATCTGAAAACGGGCAGCCCAGTTTCCAGGTGGATTCCAGGGAACCACGTGGAGAATGGGTGACCTAGGGAACCTGGGATCCACTGGGCCTGGTTCTCGGAAAATGGTTCGATTGGTGGCGGTAGGGGGTAGGGGTTGGTTCAAACCCCCCCATTTTCCCAGGCCCAGTGGCTCCCAGAATCCCTACCCGCCATTTTCCTTTTGGTCTTTTAAACAGTGGCAACCCCAAGCCCTTTACCTTCATCATGTTTTTTTTTTTCTGGATCCGCGAGGGGATTCCTGATGAGAGCCCTTTCCCTTCATCCAGGTTTTTGTTTTCTTCTTCTTTTTCTCCGGAAATCCACCCTCTCGGTGGATTTTTGATGGCCCAAAACTTCCCCTGGACCGAGGCCTCACCATGCGGAGGCCCGCGGTGAACCCCAACATGGTCCTCTCCATCGGCGCGGACGGCCGGCTGCTGCGCAGCGAGCGCAGCTCCCACCAGTGGGAGCCCGCGGCGGTGCAGCTCGGGCAGAAAAACAAGAAGTCCGTTGGGTGAAATTAAGATTTTCATGTTTCCCCTGTTGGTTTTAAAGAGAATCTATCATCACTGGATTCCTTCTTTGTTAGAAAAATAAAAAATAAATAAATAATAATTCCCCTGTTGGTTTTAAAGGGAATCTATCTTTACTGGAGTTTTTTTCTTAGATAAATAATTCCCCTGTTGGTTTCAAAGGGGATCGATTTCGCTACTAAAAAAGCATAGGTGTCCTTCTTGGGTGGCTTGCTTAAAAAAATAGAGGCGATTCCTGGTTTAGATGGGGTTTATAAACCATTTACCAGGGACACCCATCTATTTGTTCCAAAAGGCCACCTATGGGGAAAAAAACAAAAAAACGTCCATTGAAAAAATAAAAAACAACAAACAAAAAAACACGTCCTATCAAGTTAACCCATTGAAAAGCAAAAACAACGTCCATGGGGTTAACTTCGGGACGGGGTCACTGGGTTTGACCATGTCAAGATCACTCCTGCAGGAACTGCTGGTTTTTCAAAGTTGCGTCCATGAACCAATGCTTCCGGTTGGTGAAGAATATATATATATATTAGTTATTTATTGTTTTATTTATGTATGTATTTATTTATTTATTTTTGTTTATTTCCCCTTGTTGGTTTTAAAGGGGATCGATCACTATGCTGGAACCATTTTCCAGGGGACTTAAGCAAATGGAGGAAACGGAGAAGTGAACAAAATGAAAAGGGCGGGGTTTCAGGATTGTACGACAGGGCTTCCGAGCCATTTCCCTTTTGGAAAGCTCCAACCGTGGCAGGTTCAATCGAAGTCACCGGTAAATTGCGACCTTGGAAGGGGGAACCCATTGACCCCAACGCTGGTAACCTACCACCCCCAATATGACTGCTGAAGGGGACACGTTTTGTGTTGGACATGGTTGAAAAAGCAGTTGGGTGGTGGCTTGGATTTGAAGTAGTCCCTGGTTCTTGCAACCAATGAGGATGGGGTGTGGCTCCATCAACTAGAGGTGATCGAATTCGGCCCATGGGGTGCTGTCGCCCCTCCACGCTCAGAGAATGTGGTTGATGAGCGGCGGTGGCGCTCTAGTTGTGTCCATTGTGTTTTTGTTTGCCCTCTCTCTCTCTCTCTTTGTCTCTCAGTTGCTCTTTCTTTGTGAGCAGTTTTCCGCACAGCCTTCAGGGTCTTCCTGCACAGCCAAGATGTGTGCATATACTGGTGCATTGATAAACTGATATCTACATGTTGCGGTATTTTTCGATATGCGTGTATATGATACCATTGCATGCGTATAAACGCTGGCTTTTCATGGACTCGTGGGCGGAAAAAAAGGTGGGGGGGCACCGTTTGCCTGCTGACGGTGGGAGCATCTCAGGTGGAATGTGGCCCTGTCTGCGGAGTCGCTGCGCTCTGGCTTCGCAGCCCGGTCTTCAGCATTGGTTCCTCCAGTTCTTCTGCTGGCAGAAGGTCAGTCTCTGGTGGCCATTGACCAGAGGCAGCCCTCCTCGATCTTCCGCTGCTCTTTGGTCTAGTTTGGCTGAGGCTCGGTGGATTTTTCACAGGGAGCCTTTGCGGGAGGCAGCAAGTCAATTCCCCAGAGGTGCGAATCAAAATTGAATCAAAAGCAAGAGAGGAGTTCAGTTTGAGTAGACACGTGTGGCCGTCTGCCGGAGTCTCACGTCGGGCTGCATGCCCTTGACTCAAGATACTCAAGCACGCTGGAACCACTCGGCAAAGGGTAGTTGATTAATTCGAGAGTGCGAAATTCATGCCATGTGATCCTAATTCAATGCCTTGAATCTCGGAGCTGGCCGTCAAAAAATGCGAGCAGTCAGAGAAAAGCTCACTGACTGATCATGGCCATTTTGGGATGACAAGGGCTTGCTCATTTGTTCTGTAAGTTCTCCATCCAAAAGCGTCTGAACGAGTTGTGCCTTTTCCTTTCAAACCACACTCGTGGCCATCCATGTTATGCCACGTGCAGGCCGCAGGATCACGGGAAAAGCTGCTCTCCTTGGATCTTCGCAAGAGCACCGTTGCAGATGAGAGCCTTGTGGACGCTTGGAAATCGAACGGAACTCGATCGGCCCCCCCAAAGTTGCAGAAACACGAGGGCATAATTTTGCGATGGGGCAACATGAACGGCTGAATGTATACGTGCATGTATGAACCGCTGGTACGAACCCCTAGTTTATGAGTCAATTATCCGCTACTTATGGCTTAATTATTATTTTTTGGGAAATCAGCCTCCAACATGGCCTACTCATTTAGCCCAAACATTCTGAGGGCACACCAAATGAGAACCGTGGTGTCCTCAACTGGGTTTGATCTTCGAGATCCGCAAACCTCTCGTCCTTAGTCAAAGAAGTTGCATTGGGAGCAGCCAACCACCTGTTGTTATTTGTTGATAGCGGTGGGATATCCCCGAACTTCCATTTGGTGGAGAATATGTTTAAGTCTCCCTTGATTTTAACTGAACCTATGACTACTGGACATATTATATATTGTTTTGCCAGTGGGCTTTGCAGCAAATGGAAGCCAAGTGGCTCAAGCCCTTGGCCCCTGATCCTTGTGGAACCATAGGCTGGGACTAGCTGCTGGTTAACTAGTTGCAGACATCTGCCTCACTCTCTCTGAGTCCCTGGACTTCTGGACTTTTCCCACTCTTCTGGGGGGTGCCCATGGCGTGCACAAACAGCTTTTCTTTTTATGTATTGGGCACATCTCGGTCAGAACTCATGAAGTGAGCTGCGGTCAGAACTCCGTAAACTGCCTACGCAACACTGAAACACAACTCAAGCCTATGGCGCGAAAAGGATTGCTCGCGCAGCCCGATCGCATCCTGCGTGCCCACTAGCCTCAGGACTAGACAACGATGTGCTATTTGTGTGTGCGCGTTCTTTCCTCATAGGACCCCCAGAAAATGGCGGATTTCCCTTGGGTTTCCCAAACCAAAAGAGGGTTCGCCTTAACAAAGAGTCACCCATTTTGGGTTTGTGTTCACATGTGGCCACAGCCAACCCGAAGGGTACGTTGGATCGCTTTCGGTCGAGCTTTGTTCCTAAGTGCCAAGTAGCTCTTGACAAAGCAGCCAGAGACTTGCAATATTGGCAAGTGGCACTGGAATTGTATCAACGTGCAGTGCCAATGCACGCCTAACTGCGAGATACCGCAATCCCTTGTTGCTTCAAGCTTACAGGTATGTGTGTCAACATCGGTGGATGGACGAACTCCTGCACCACTTCGAAGCCATAGGAGAAGCCATGGTTGAAGCCATTCTTGGTTGGTATTTTGCAGGGAATCTTCAGAAACCTGGGTTTCTGAACGGTGGTGCAAAATGGACTTCGTCCACAGGGGGCCTAATGTTTTGGAAGTCGTTGTCCCTTCGGCTTCCCCTGAAACCAAGCTGAAACGGGGCACCCGTGGCCAAGCCTGAGGCTGATCTCCGAGACCCCGCCATCATCGAGACGATCCTTTTTCAAAAGCCGCCCGGTCAGTGGGAGTAGGCAATGACAATCAGAGGTTCCACCGGTTTGGATTCGGTTCTTTGCCCATTTGCCAGGGGACCCCCATCAAAGGTCACCTATGGTGACAATCCTTTGGAAGACAACAGTTGCCAAGCCGTCACCAGTTTCCTTACACGGACATGCTGCTTTGAGCACCTTTTTGCTTGGCGTTGCTGTTTGTCTGACCAAGGTACGATGTTAGAACCATGATCGTTGCAGTAAAGCCTCCGCTGGTGGGAGCCTCCTACCAGGGCTTTATGGAGGCTGGGCTGGATCCGGGGTGAAAAAAAGCCGATTGCCTTGAGAGGACCACGGCCTTTGCATGGTGTTTGCATGGCCTGTGCACGGCCAGGTGAACTTGGCCGGTCTTTGTGATTTGGTGAACCTGGCCGAGCTACACAAAGTTGGCAGCCTTGTATATGCGCCACGGCCGAGAAGCGTCTGAAGTCTGAAAGCGATGCCGCGCCAGCCACGCCAGCCGCTAAGGTGTCATCTTTTGCGGCGTGTAATCATTGGCTTCCACACAAGAACACGGCTGGTGGCTCAGCCACACGTGCACTCAAGCGCATAAGAGTATCAGCCTCAGAAGTGCGATGTGTGCACATTCCGACAGCCAACTCGCAACATGGGCACCCGCCAGGAATTGGACCCCAGGTTTTAGTTTCCATGTTTCCATTTACCAGGGCAAGCCATTTTGGGGGTTTCCCTATTTTGGACAACCGCAGCCATATGCCACCGATGCCTCAGGCTGAAAGCGAGAAGGACGCCAGCCCTCCGCTGACCTCACTCCGTTCCCCTTATGACCTGTCCAAGGCCATGACAGAGCAGCGCCTTGGCACAGAAAGGGATGCGAGGTGCACCGCAACTCCTGGCCAATGCGTCACGTTTCCTTGACTGCTATTGGGTTGGATCTTTAGCCTTTAACTTGTTGGGGCATCAAGGGGGTTTTCTATTAAACCCACAAAAAGTTTTAAAACAAATGCAGAGGGGTCAACAGCAACCAAGTTTCCTGGTGGCTCCCAGCCATCCGGTTCAACTTAGCTTTTGAGCCTTTTAGTTGGTTTAGTGGTGGTTTCCAATTAACCCACTAAATGTTAAGCTTTTAGCAGGGGATCTGAGGGCAGCCCAGGTGTGTACACGTTGTTTTCCGCGTGGCTGTTGCATCAGCAGTCGAGTTTGAAAATAAGCTTGCCTATGCCAGCGGCAGTAGCAGCAAACAGTCAATTTATCAACCTGCACACCAACAGCGGCCGGCGACAGCAGACTGGCTTATCATCAGGCCGTCGAACACAAGCATTCGCACGGCATTGCTGAGGTTTATTTTGCAGAAGCACTCGAAGACTGGCATGCGCACGGTGAGTGTGCGGATCGGCGGTGTGGGGGCCTCACGGGTGTTGAGGCACAGCCGTAGACAGTGCTACATCGTCATTGCAAGTTATCAGGAACCACTTGATACTTGCTTTGCCGGTTCGCTGTGGTTCATTGGTGCTTGTCCTCCAAGACTCAGACTTACCCACTCGCCGACGTTTTGTTGGTGAACCTTCCGGCATTTGCCAACGTTTGTAAATTGACCCATTCCGCAGAGAAATTGCATCGTGGCCTCATATGGGTCTGTGTTTTTTTACCGTGTCAGTTCTTTAGTCTTCGTGGGAGGTGGGGCTTGGGCGAGCCATACCCCCGAATCATACCCCGATTCATACCCCCGATTCATACCCCGATTCATACCCCTTAAAAAAAAACACAAAAAAGGATCTTGCATCCAAAAGGAGTTTAAGACCTGCTCACCTTGCAAGCCTGCTTGAAGGCTTTAGCTAAGGGTATGCAAGTAGGGCCTGTCCTGCGGGCAACGCAATAAACTGTCTGTCCCCAAGCAGCTGGCGTTTAGGGTAAAAGCTACAGGTTAGCTCACAGTTCGTCACGCGCCAGCTGACAGTTTGTATGGCGACGCACGCGTAATTGCATTTCAAAAGTGCGCAGGCTCGCACGAGCTGCTTGCTGTTTATCCCAAGTGCGCTTTCGCTCCTGCGTCAAGCGGTGGACTTGCGCGCTCGGCCTTGGTACGTGTACTGCCGTTCCGGCGCGTGGAGGTGACAATGACGTTCGCCGCAGGCAGTGGCTCTTGCGCCTTCCACCTAGCGCCGCAGCTTTCGCACACCCACTCACGCACAGTGGCAGCTGTCCAGTTCAGGCCACTCACAAGCGCCCCAGGCTGGCTTGTAGCAACTAAGCGGTCCAAATTCTCACGGCTATCCAGTTGCCAGCTCACGGGAGCTTTGCAGTGTCCAAAGCCACAAAGCAAGAGTTTAGAGGCGCGCGAGCCATACCCCGAATCATACCCCCGAGCCATACCCCGAACCATACCTGCGATTCATACCCCTTATACCAACCTCCCGGCACGGCCACGTCAAAAAAATCACATACCCATATTGTGCTCCGTCGCAGGGCCGTACGCACGATCTGATTAGCAGCATGGGATGAGTCCTTGTGAGCGGCGAGGGACATGTGCACCATATTGAGTCCTAGTATTCCTAGTGATGGATGTGTGCAGTACTTGTAGTTGACATGTCGGAGAGGACTGCAGTAGTTCTCCAATGCAAGATTCTTTGTGTGGTGGATGATTATCTGGGTTTGGCATTGTTGCTACGGTTGCTTTAGGTTCTTTCTTGGCTCTGGGGACTGGAATTTGCTATGTGTCTTGGTTGCGCATGCGAACGTGGCAGTTTGCTACCAAGGTCTACGGTGATGATGATGACCAGTACTGGAATCGCCGCCTGCCGTTCAGGCTTTCTTTGGACATCAGTGTCTCGGACGCATAGCCTGCAGCCTGCAACTAAAGGAAGCATCGAGTTCTGCTCCAGGTCATCAGCGAGCCGATTATCCCATGATCGATGCAAACTACGTAGAGAACATTGCTGAAGGCATGGCTTGATAGAGCGGCTTGTGTTTTTGCATGTTTTTGTCCAGGTGTGGTGGTTTTGCTCCCTCAAGTATTATATTCTCCGCATTGCTGCCGTGTTTGTTGAACAGAGGGCTCGGACGTGCCAGGTTTGCTGCGAGTGGCGGAGCGTCTCAGTGAAGATGTCTCCATCGGCGGCCGTGCGAGCCTTGACAGAGCGTATGTGAGTCATTTGCCAAGCGGTTGGAGTGCAAGACCTCAAAACCTGTGAGAGTAGCTGATGCGTTTGGCTTGGCTTGAAGGAAACCCAGGCAGCCGCAACTTTGATAAGGCTGGTGTTCAAGGAAAACTACGTTGGCAAGGGCTTATCTCTTCTTTCTTTTTGCTCAAGGCTGAACATGTACACAGACTCGACTCATGGGACCAGGCACTCTGTCGCCGGTCTAGGCCCGCAGTTTGGCTCAAGGAGGTCGTGCCCGAGAGGAGACAACTGCAGCCATGCGGACAGGAGCAATCCTGCTGCAGCTCGGCTTTGATGCGATCTCGGGATTACTTCCATTTGCTTAGTAATATTTGTGATTTTCCACTGTTGGTTTCAATTCAAAGGGGAGCTGTTTTTTTTGTTGTTGTATTTTTCCAGGGGGCTTGAGCAAATGGAGGATTAGACTTAGGCTGATTGTCAAGAGGCAAGCCCAAAGCGAATCGAGGGTTGTGTCGCCAAACTGGTGTTTTGTTCAGATTGGGTGTAACTCGGTTCAACCATGGCGCTTTGTGGTAGCTACTGGAACTTTGTAGACGCATTCTGGTTTACCTGGGCTACATGTTTAATCCAGGCGCCTGGCCCGACGCCCCGACGCCTGTTGAGCCGGGCGAAGGAACTGTGCCACAATCCAAACCCGGGTAGATGAAGGTTAAGGGGCAATCCCAACCATAAATGGTTGCGGATATCCTCCTTCTTAATCCTTTGCATGGTTCTGGGTCCATTTTAATACCAGGTTTTGATTATGTCGAATCGACCTTTTGATCCTTTTGCTTTCCTAATGTTGTCTATTTGCTTCGTCATCCTCCCAACAGGCTAACCTGTAATGTTTGGGTCCTTCGGGCAACAAAAAAAGAAAAGGGACCAACATGAGAGTTCGCAAAATGGCGCAAACACGTCCGGAAACTGATCAGACGCAGACTTTCACCGTGTTCCTGGCGCAGGGTGCTCTTCACGTCGCGGAGGGCCGCGCCACGCGGGGTGTTGTGCCCCTTTGCTCGGGTTGCGCTGGCTGACCTTTTTGATTTTCGCTCCAAATGCGACATATACGAAGTGTCCCTCGGCGAGCATCTCGTGTGTCTGTGGATTGCGTCACCCGTCATAGTACCCGACATTGCGTGCGCGCCTGTGCGCTGATGAGTGTGAGCCCTTGCAAGACTTGGCAGTGCATTGAGCTATCAAGGTGTGGTTTCGTGCGTCGTTGAAACAACCAGCAAGATGCAGTGGGAAGAAGGGGGCGGCGTGGGTAAACACACAGTTGGCCAGGCACACTCCCACATCCAGCACGGCATGGAACATGACGTCTGTAAGGGAAGAAACTACTGACTTTGCACCTGTTGTGAGGAATTCAGGGCCGAGCCAACCATTTGTTTACGGGATTGCCTGGCATATTTGCCCTGCATCCCTAGGGGGAAGGAGCAAACAAGCTCAAGTGTGGGCACGACTGCCATGTGAGGCTTCTCCTGGCGCATGCTGCAGCCCAAGCGACAACCACCACACCGATGTCACAGGACATCTCAGGGTTGTTGTCGCCACCGCTGTTTTTTTGCCACCTCAAATGGGTGTGGCTCGAAAATAAAGAGCCAGGGTTTCGCAGGTCCATTTGCCAAGGTGCCATTTTGGTACATGTGTTTGAGCCATTGCCACATCAACCTGAACTCAACCAACTGTGAACCAAAACGTGTTTTGATCCGGGGTGGCGATGGCACATGTTTGATCTCGCAGCCCAACTCAGCTTCTGGCGCCAGGCAGACAAGGACCTCCAGGAGGCCCGAGCTGCGGGGGTTTGATCTCCTTCATGGCACCTTGCGTATGCATCCGACTAATCTTTGGTGCACTTTGCCAAGGGATGTTAGGACTGAATAACTTTTTGCCCACTAGTGGGTTCTCCAAAAAACCGCCCAAATTTAAAATTTTGGCAGGGGAGCAGAAAGCAACCGAGTAATGACTTGCCTGGAGATTCCAAGATTCTTTGGGGCAAACATGAGAACCAGGGCGGGGATTTTTGTCTATTCGCGAGTGTGTATGTGTGGGTGAACAGTTGGTCATGACAAGTGCCACAGGGTCCCTGCTAGCGGCTAGCGCGGTGAGACAGGCGCCAAGCATTCAGGGAACCCTCAACAGGGTCTTGGTCAGATTGCATCAAAGGACAGTCACATTGGTATGGGTCAAGTTTAAACCACCAGGAATTGGATTTCAGGTTTTAGTCCATGTTTCCATTTACCAGGGCAAGCCATTATTTTGGGTACCTATTTGTTGACCCACACCCACATCTCCGTGGCGAAGCCATCGATTTGGGAGGCAGAGAAAGAGGAGAAGGACAGCCTGGAGGGTGCCTCCAGCAAGCTAGAGGAGCTGGAAAAGTGGCTGGAGGCAAAGGACGTGACGTGATCAGGTCGCCCTTTGGTGGCTTTGGTTTGGGGAATTGAGCGAGTCCCTGGTTCTTGTAGCGGGTAGATGAGAAGCCACATCATAACCACCAAACCACCTGCAACTGCAACTGCAATCTCAGCCTTTCGCGCTCTTGCCTCGATACAAAAATGAGAAATGGAATGAGCTCTACAAGCATAGATGGGTTTGACTGGTTTGGATGGTTTTATAAACCATTTACCAGGGACACCCATCTATTTTTCCAAAAGGCCACCTATGTCTATAAGCCATTCTCTATGGATTCCTTTAAGGGAATCCCCATTCCCGAACCCTGGGCATTTCCTACCTATCGCACCAGCTTAAGTTATGTTTGCCTTCCTGAGCGACTTGCCAGGGGATTGTCACCTCTGCTGACAAGCAGGGTGAGGCAGATGAGGTGGCTAGCCGAATCCAGCCGCTCGGACTGGGAGTTGATAGGTTATCTCCATTCGCCTGGTACGAGGTCAGAAGCGCAGAAAGAGTTCAGCGATGAGAAAGACAAGATGAACTCTGCCTTCGACGAGAAGCTGAAGGCATCTCGGGGCTTCTGCAACGGCCTTTACAGTTACGCAATTACACCAGAAGCGGTCTGATGTTTGGACAATTGTTTTGCAAAACCTGCCCAGGTACAACACTTGCTTGGACAATTGTTTTGCAAAAACCGGTCAACATACACCAATTGTTTGACAATTGTTTTGTACAACCTGGCAAAATACAACAATTGTTGGACAATTGTTTTGCGCAACCTGAGGTTGTGGTGTTTGTCTCCAGTCGAGTTAGGCCCTTCCTGAGAAAGACGAGGCCGAGGTGAAGGATGCCGTGAAGGCCGGCTGAGGTGGAACTTGCGCCATGAAGAAGTCGTGGCAAGAATCTGCTCATTGGCAACCAAAGCGAATCGACCTGTTGACCTTTTGGCTTTCCCAGGTTGGCCCATTTTTCGCCGTGGCACTTTACAGGGCTTTTTCCTTTGTTTCTGGATCCTTTGGGCAACTGAGCCGGTTGCTCAGGTGCAAATCTGGCTTAGGTTTTGGCAAACAATTGGGTGGGCATGCATTCATGGGAACTTGTCAGATGTGCACCTTTCGCAAAGGAGTTGAAGAAGATGTCCAAGGACATCGAAAAGTTGTCCAAGCAAGTGATTAAGGCGGGTGGCCTGAGCATGATAGGAGCAACTTGCAAAGTGGGCGACGTTAATCGCGTGCAGTCCCACATCACGAAAAGAGAAGGGCTATAGGTCAGCAAGATGGCCTGAAATCTTCAGTGCTCAGGCTTCAATCGCTTCCCAAGCTTGCCCAAGGCCATGAAGAAGAAGTATCACGAGCTCCGATCAACCGACAAGGACAAAGCCAGGAATATGCAGCGTACCATCCAGAAAGAAGCACGCTATGCCGCTGAGCGGAATTTTTGGGGTATCCATGCGTGTGCAGCTTGTGCAATTCCGGCCCTCGAGGCAGCATTTCAAGCTTTGCAAGCACGCGCTTCACGACCGTGTGACACTGCGGATGGACAAAATCCTTCGATCGTGGGATCGAAATACCTGCTAACTGCAGGATGTTGTCCACCCACGGTATCACACATGAGTCACAATCAAAACCCGGGTAGATGAAGGTTAGTAAGGGACGATCCCCTTGCCAGAAATAGTGCGGATATCCGCCTTCTAAATTCTTTACATGGTTCTGGGATTACGACCATTTTAATACCGGGTTTTGAGCAAGTGACTCACGTGCCTGTAACATCCTATGGCCTCTCGCGTCTTGACTTGAGGCCATGAAGATCGCAAGGAAGGTCGAAAGTCTGGGGCGGAAGGCCACGGCCATGTGCTTGAGAGGGAGCCGACCGTGTTGCCATGGTTTGTGTTTTATTGTTGATGTTAGTGGGAAAAGAGTACCTTTTGTCGCAAGCGCATACCAGGGGTTGTAAAAAGAGCCTCGCTCCCTGAAGGCTGGCCAGAAGGAAGCGGAATACGAAGGAGGCATCGGAAAGGCTGAGAAGAACACGGAGGGCCTGTCGCAAAAGGCCGAAAGGCCAGCTTCGTTCGTATGGACGAGAGAACGGGTCAGGAGATACATCTGCCCATAGCGAGCTCACCGATCCGGGTATAACGAGCGAATGCCACGAGAAAGGTCCTTTGCTTGCAGATACATTGGGATCAGAACCACCTTCGAGCATCCGAATCCGTGGAATGTGTCAAAGAAGGCCCCCGAAACTGTGGTTGTCCTTTTGTTGTTGGCCGAGTCTTCCCGGAAAGCCAAGTCCCTCCATCTCTGCCGTAGGTATGGCGAGAAGGCCGAGGGAGTGGTGGAGAAGTTTTTCGAGCAAGTCGAGGGCAAGGCGCACCGCACTAGGAATTTAGGCCTGTATGGGGGGGTTCGACCATGAGGAAAGTGGGAAGCTTGAATCCTTGTTGTCGTTGCGGGTTTGAAACCCTGCGCAACTAAAGTGGAATCGCCAAGGTCATGGTTCCCTTCTTCTCGCGTCAAACTCCACCTTTCGAACCCTGCGCACGAGTTGCGTCGTTGCGGCCTGGTTTGTTTTGTTTTGCCAATTCAGCGGCGTGCGCTGGCGATAGGGATGAAGTCTGCTCGTGTCGCAGGTGGAGCATCGAGGCCACCAGTTGGAGCATGAGGCCGAGAAGGACGCCAAAGAGCGAGAAGAGCGAGTGAAGGCAGCTCTCCAGAAGATGGCGCCCGGGCGCGAAAAGTTCTTCGTCCATTTGCTTATAAATATGTCGCGTATTTTCCCCTGTTGTTTTTTTACCAAAAGTCTATCACTGCTGGACATATTTTCTCCAGGGGGCTTAAGCAAGTGGAAGTTGTGGAGACTCATGATTGCAGCAGCCATGCGCTTTGCACGGCTTTGCATCTGCTGTTCGGGGTGAATGAGTTCCGTTCCTTGTCCAAGCTGCCAGCGGCAGGAAGCCCGTGTTGTTGTTTTGGGTATGTGTTTGGCACATGTCCTGTGGAGTTTCAGGTTGGTTTTGGATTTGAACCCCTGGTTCTTGTAGAGGGTCAATTGGCAACTGCCCCATTTCCCCCAAACCGCCGGGATCTAAACCACCCATTTCTACGCTTCGTCTGAGGAAACCACCACAGCTGCGCCAGTAATGCTCCGCGGCACGGAGCTCTTTGCCGCTCCGGAGGCCGCAAAAGACCAGCCGCACGAGCCATGGGGAGGTTGTGTTCAGACTCCGCGCAAATGTTGCGTTGGTTTTTTGCACATTGACATTGTGCTGAACGTGGGGTTGGACAAATGGCTGCGGGTCAAAAATATGTACCCAAAATGGCTTGCCCTGGTAAATGGAAACATGGACTAAAATCCGCGGTCCAATTCCTGGTGGTTTAATTTTGACCCATACCCAAATCGGATTGGAGAAATTGGATTCCATCAATCGGAGTTGCATGAGTTGTGTACGGAGGCCGGAGGGGCTCATTCCGCTGACAAGTCGGCGGCCCCCGGCATAGTGGTGCCATGTTCCTTTGAGTTATAGATGACTGAAATATGTTGGATGTGGGTGAGTGACATGTTTTTGATTTCGATGTTTGTTATTTTGAGGATTCACTCACACACACACACACACACACACACACACACACACACACACACGCACACACGGCAACCCCCACACCCCCCCCCCAACCGGCGCCCGAAGAGAATGTAACGGTATTTGCAATTTGCAGTACTTTTGGGCGATGTCCACCCCCTTTTCAGGCGCTTCAATTTTGACCCTCTAACTCATGCCCGCATCTGCACAGTTGACTGTGACTCTATCTGCCCAAAGTGCTTTAAAGCGCTTTAAAGCACTTTTGGATTTAAGATTCAAGATTCCAAGGACTCTAGATCTGGAATCTTGAATCCAGCAAGTATGAAGGGAAGCCAAGAGGAAAACCTACCAATTCGGCACAATGTGCATCAGTGTGCGCTCCAAGATTTGCAGGAACTGAGTGCTGCTGCCTTCTTGCCCATCACAGCCTTGGCTGTTTTGGGCCTCGCTCTGGCGTGGCGGAACAGGCAGCCGTCTCATCGTTGACCTCGATTCATTGTTGGGGTGCCATGCTCCATGTTGAAAATAAGGCTACTTAGGCCCAGATCAAAGAGGTCACTTAAGGCAATTTTAAGCGCACTTAGACCCTCAGGGTTGCCCTCCCCAGCAGCAGTCCGGCTTTTGTGGGGTGCGAGGGACACAAGGCATAGAGGGCCCCGACACCCTTTTGCCAGATGTTCAGAGATTTTCCCACTTTCGGGGCGGGGGCGAGTCTTTTCTTTGAATCTTAGTTGAGCTGTCAAAGCCCCGAGTAATCAACTTGGAATGAACGTCATGGCAAAACACGCTGCAATGCCGGTTCGGACATGTTCTGCCCACAGGCGTCCGGCCTTGAACATGCAACCGTCGCTGGGCTGAGTCGGCCAGAATCCGCTGACAGCAGGGTTTCAAGCGAGACTTTTGAGATTTCGCGGGGGCTTGGACTCGTGCACCTCTCGTGCTGTCGCAACATGCGCCGGCAATTGTTGACTTAGCATGCGCTCTTAGCATGTGCCTCTTATGTGCTAATGCCACGGCTCAATCAACTGGCCCCGTTGCGACTGCAGCTGCCAGAGACGTTGCCTGCGACTCTTGACGGCGGCAAGTGAGCAGCCTGGTTTGTTTGCGCAGCGAGCAGCGCGCCGGGCTGGCAGCGTGCGCTGAGATGTTATTTTCAGATTATAGACTTGCACAGCGAGAAAAGGCTCCGCTCCAGCTACTTTTAGCTTCTTGGCTCCAGCATGCTCCAGCGAGGCATGGCTGGAAGTCACAAATATGAGGAGAGTTGGTGCGCTTTCGGCCTCGTGGCCATCGCTGAGGCTTCTATTTCTACACCATTGGCGACAGGCGCGTTTCAGCCAATGCGGCTGGGCTGCATGAGTTTCCTTCCGTGGCTGTGGGCCATGGAGGATGAACACCGCAGGTGAGACTAGGCAGTCGGGGCGGGCCATGCCATGACAGGAGCTGGGAGTCATGATGGCCGAGCTGAACGGGCGTTTCCACTTGGCGGTGCGCCGAAAGTGGTGCTTAGGCTCGGATGCACATCTGCTTGTCAGGTACCAACCTGGGTCATTCGGGAATGGCTTTGGGTGCCGAGCTTGGTGTTTTTTTTCCGACTTTTTTCCCATGCTCTGGCTTCAAACCGCTAGAGGTGATGACCTTCATTTCCTCCTTTTGCTTGCAGCTGCCAAGCATGCCCCTCGGCCAACCAGCAGGCGCGGGGAAAAGCAGAAACCAGAAGCAGGTCGCACCAGGGGCTGCCTTTTCTTGGCTACGCAGGGAAGGGATTCGAGTTTGATGTCCTGATGGCAGTGGTAGGAGCACAAAGGCGACATGGGACCTTCCCGGCCTCGCCGTGAGCTGTATCACCTTCGGCCATGGCAGCTTTGGGCTCTCAAAGCACAAGTTGGCTCCGGAACCGGCGCCGCTCTTTGGACCCCAAACATCCCCGGCCTCTAACATGCCTCATGAGACAAAGGCCCCAGTCCATGTCGCACATAGACCAAAAAGAAAAAGAGAGAAAACCAAGCGCTTGGCTTTTG
>CAUJNA010003827.1:693899-746399 GCA_963377175.1 Effrenium voratum
CAGACCTGTTTCAGACCCCTGCAAAGGGACCATCTCATATTCGCAAAACCCTGCCCCGAATCCGTAGCACACGCGCTGGCCCTGCCAAGCCGCACAGGTCCAACCTAAGGCGCCATGTCGGCGCAACACTGATGCCTTTAATTGCAGACCAACGCTTTCGTAGTTCCATGCTACAAAAATGCCAGGAATTGCGGAGCTAAGTGCGCTGAATTGAGCTGCCTAAGCCTTGTCTACGTGGCTCGTGGAGAAAGAAAGCGAGAAAGACATGAAGGCCCCTTGTCTCGGACGGGGCACACACATTGCCTTAAATTCGTGAATCTCCTGGTTTCTTGGGATGGGCCTTTTTTCTCAACAAATCCAAGAACAACCGACTGGTTGCGGAAGAAGTAATTTGCAACAAACAGCAAGCAAATTGACAAGGCGGGCCGGGCCAGAGGCAGGCTTTCAAGACGTAACGCAAAATACCTATCTAAATCGGGTATTTAAGTTGGCGCACAGCGCCTGGACTGCAAAGTGGGAAAAACGCTTGATTCGTGAACGACCAGCTGTGCACATACGTCTACTCGTGTGTCTATAGATCCACCAGAGCCTGTTGCAAGAGCTGGGCGGCAAGCTGGCGCGAGGATGTGCCTGAAGCCGGCTCCGGCCCAGCCTTTGCCCCTGAGTTGTGTTTGCCCAAAAGATCTTTTGTTGCCTTTGTGTAAGGAATTTGTTGAATGGCGGATGTTTCTGTCCCGAGTCAGCTCCAATGGAGCCACGTGCCGTGAGCGAAGCGCTAAACTGGCCAACTTTTAAACCACCAAGAAAGGGGTCCCGCCCAAAAACTGTACATGTATTTGTGTATTTGGTACACACATCATGTGCTCCCAACATCTTCCCCAAATTAGGCCAAGCAGCGCCAACATAGCAGTAGTATGAAACTCCACAAAGGCCTTGTTCCCGGAAACACCATCTTCGCGGGAAAGCATACTTTCACGACCTTCATCGCGGGGCTAGTTTCGCAATATTCATCACGCAAGTAATACGCAAAAGTACAGCGCCGCAGCCCCGCCTCGAAAGTCGCAACTGGTCAGTACGAAAGTAGTACATGAAGTAAATTTGGGCAGCTCCAGCTCAAAAGCTGTAACTGTAACTGTTCAGTTCCAAAGTAGAACGCGAAGTGCACTTCCGCAGCCCCAGCTCGAAAGCCGCGCTTCAACGCAGGTCCATCGACATTGGCTTGCTTTCTGTTGGGGGGCTGACTTCGCAGCCGCGTATCTTTTTTGCAGCAATCCTCAGGCCCCACTTTCCTCTGACCAACTTTGGTCTGTGTGCATTCTGCCGCACTGCTGACAAATACACACTGTTCATCATTCCTTTCCGCCAACCACCCTTACACAGAACTTTCCCGAGAAAGAAATAACTTCTGCGACCTTGCGCGGCTTGCATGGAGGACAACACTAAGACCAGAAACGTCTTCTCTGGCCCCCTCCTGGGGTATCTCAGCATGCCTCAACACGCGACATTTCACAAAGTGCTGGAGGGGATGACGACTGCACCAAATCACATGGCTGAGAAGTGCGAATTCAGAGGAGCCGCTAACAGCGGCGAAACCTTGTGTTTTTGTTGTTTTGCTGTTTGGTGTTTTGGCGTTTAGCCTCCCCAACCAAAAAAGAAGAAAGCAAAGAACACAGGTCTCGAACGGGCAGATGAAGATGATAGGCTTGGTTTGTTTGGGTGTGTTTTTTGGGCTTTAGTTTTCCCAGCCAAAAAAAAGAACAGAAAAACACCAACCCTGGGTCTTGAACGAATAGATGAAGATGGTGGGTTTTGTTTTGTTTTTGTGCTTTTTGGTTTTGGGTTTGTTGCTGATGAACAATGCAGCCCCCAAGGATCTGAAAAACGCAACCCCGATGGCGTCCCCTTCTGGATAAATGTGTGTGTATAAATAAATACATATACATACACATATATATATATATGTATAAACTAAATGTGCTGTGCCCGGGTTGGACGGGAGACCAAAAGGACAACCAACTGACACGTTTAGGGCTCGGAATTTTGAGGCACTTGTTTTGGGCTGGTTTTAGAATGGGACCAACAGGAACACATTTGTTGGGGAGATCCCGTATTTTGAAGTTTGACTAATAGAACCGTTCGGCTTGCAAAAATGCCATTATGAAAACATCACCGGACCCCCTTCGGATGTTTGACATGCGCGAAGCTATGTTCGTGCAGAACGATGCCCAAAGCACGTCATGGGGAAGTGATCCCCAACGAGCTGCCCAGAAACCCCGTGCGAGGAAAATTTCTTGAAACTGGCAGGTCGTTGCATGCTCCTTAAGACTTAGAGGAAATTTGGTTAGATCTTGGGACTTGAGCGTTTTGGAAAACAGTAAATTTTCCCATCGGACCCACAAACAGTTAAACTTTTGCAGAGGGGTCGACAGCAACCGAGAAGACGTCGTGTAGCCTCCTACGCGTCAAGGTTGTGTGTTACGTGTTTTGTCAGGACTGGCAGCGCCAGATGGGAAGGAGTCAAAGTGCCAGCGCGTCCTCTTTGGATTCGCAGAAGCCGGATCTTGGTCAGCCACCGTCTTTGCGTGCACGCCTGGCTGTTCCAAAAGGGGTGCCGATGTTCAATCTGACGCCACAAGCCTCAGGCGGGGTGATGGAGTTGCCGCGCGCAAAGCCAACGCCAATGCTGGTGGACAAAACACATTTGCGAAGCATCCTGATTAGGTTGAGGAGCTGCAACAGGTTAAGAGGGCCCAAACTTGTTACGACTTTGCTGAATTTGCAATGCGCAGAAGGAATGATAGAAACGCGTCAATACGTGTCAGCCATCTTGGGGCAAGGAGCTATTAAATTTGGGAACACAACTTTAGCGCAAACAGAACCGTCAGGGCTTTTGTCGTACAGCCAGGGATGCCGCAGACATCATGAGCAACCGTGGGTTATGGTTTTTATCTGCAACCGTGGGATACCCTGATGTTCTTGTGCTTTCTAACTCGCCCGAGTTCCTGGGCTTCACGCTTGGAAGATGCCAATCCGGAGTGAGCTCGCCGCACAGGCATCGTCACGCCGGTGACCAGAGACGACTTCTCAAGAGAGACCTCCGGCGGCAGCACTGGCGATGAGCAGCCAGGCGCGCATGCATAGATATGTCTACTATAGGCATGTGTCAAAAAACAGAAAGACCCCGAAAATGGGTGGGTTCCTTTTGGTTTCTCTTTGAACCAACACGAAAAGGGTACCCTCCAGAGACACATGGCTGGACGCCTAGATCTCGGGATGCCACTGGCTTCGTTTTTTGCAAGGTGTCATGTCACTGGGGTGGGAAGTGGATGAAGTGGCACACGGGCGTAGGCCAGAAGGGCCGCTCGAAGCCCCCGAAGCGCGAGAAGGACAAGGTGGAGGAGGCTGCCCGGAAGCTACGCTCGTGGACGGAGGACGCGAACGCCGCGCCTTCGCCCGCGAGGGATCCCAACAGCTTTGCTTCGCAGGCGCGGCCAACGGTTTGGCGGATGTGGCGATACACTCCCTTATGCGAACATGGATTCTCCCAGTCTGTGAATGGAGTCAAGTCTTCCAAAGCAGTTCTGGGAGCTTCCACTGTAACCCTTGTTGCAGGGATAAACATGCTTTTGAGCAGTTTCCAGTGGGCAGGTACCCAAAAGCCTCTGAAACGCCAGCTTCAACAAACCTGGAGCAGAAAAAACATCGAAGAGCAACTCTTGTTGACCGGTTTGTGTTCTAAACAAGTAGAAACAGAAAAGTGATTTAGTCTTAAAACAAACCTAGGTCCCCAGTAGTGCCCTTTCTCACCCCTTTTTTGGTTGGGAGGGTTCCCCTAAACAGACTACAGAAAAAAAGCACGGGTACCAACTTACTGAAAAGCCTCTCAAATCTGGAGGACCTAGAAACAATCAACCTTAAGGGCCGCCCCGAGGTCCTCATGGGCTTGGGCTTGCAAGCTGCGAAGTCCACCTTGGTTGCAGAGAAGCGCGTGCCTCGGCGAATCCAGGGACTCAGGGGTAGCCGGAGGCGGATCGATCCGGTAAAACGGGCGAAAGCCATGGCAAAGATGTTGGGGATGTGGGGTTCGTAAGGAAAAACACAGGGAATTTGGACCATATTGTAACATACATGCATACTATTTCTGCGAGTGGTTTTTGCGAGCAAGCAGTGCTTGACCTGTGAGATGTGGCCAGGTAGATGTGCTGAAGACCCGGTTTGAGAAGCTTGGCCTGCAAGGGGCAGAGGACAGAGTCCAGTGGAAACAGACAGGCCCCCCAGCATGCGTGCTTGTTGCTATGGAAAAACATCCATGTACACACAGCTAGGATGCAGAGAGAAAGAGAGAGAGAGAGATATGGACACAGCCACACACACAGAGAGTCCTGGATAGATTCGCCATGATTCGACTGCCTTTCAGATACAACGCTGGCATCCGAGTCGCAAAGCCCAATGACGAGCCAGCCCATTGCTGGGGCTCAGGTAAACCATATTTTTCCATCGCAGGGTTCCATCTCGCGATGCGGATGGATCACAACATCAAGAAAACGGAAAAGGTCCGAGGAAACTACTGCGACAAACCCACCAAAACTGCTATCCTTGCGTTGCCGGGGGGGGGGGGGGTGGCGGGTCCCTCTGGCACAAAGGGGGGATTTCGACTGGAGATATCCATTTCTGGCAACCCATTGCTGCCTTTGAAGACTGGATACGTGGAATTGGTTCCCGGACCCCCACCCATGGAAGGACAATTCGTCGTGTTTAAAGCCCCCTTACCATTGCGGGGCCGGGGGGGGGGGTTCGCAATGGATGGCTTTGGCACATACATACGCCCATAGACATATACATATATATATATATATATATTTATGTATATTTTTATTGTGTGTATTACATACATGTGCAATTCCGCACACGTCTTACTTGCATCTTCTCATGCCGGCTCGAAGTTGGCGGACTGAAGCCAGGTTGGCTTATCCCCCCCGCTCTCTTCTTGGGCGGATCCGAGGAAGTCCAAGGGCTCCAATCACAGCAGCTCCTTGCCGACCTTGGCTTTGCCCCCCATGGACTCTGACGCCCGGCGTTGCTTGGCCTCCAGCGACTAGGGTGGTCCGCCGTAAAGGCGAAGCCTTGGCCCGAAAAGGGCGGCAAACGGGGGCAGAGCTCGGGCTTTCGAGGTTCTGAAGCCGTTTGAGTTTCCTTTAGAACCTACATGGGGTTTGCAGTTTGCGGTTTGTCCGGTGCCACTTCGGACAATGAGATGCTGGTTTCAACTCGGAGCACATGCTGGTCATTCAAACTGAGGCATAGACTAGGTACCAGGCTGCAAGCCCCAACCAAATCAAGCTTTTTTTTTCAAGAAGCGTGGTGACTGATTTGACACCACCATTCTGTCTCACAAACTGTTTCCTTTTTCAGGCTCCTGAGAGAGCTCGGCCCTTGTGTCAATTCAAGCTCGGGTGATGTCCACTGGCAGACCACTGGTTTCAGCCGCGTGCTTCTGCTTAGCTTGCCGTTTCTGATCCATCACCCGAGCTTCTTGAGTCCATTCTTGCGCATGCTGGCATGAAAAAGAGTCTCCTCACTGGAATCAAGAATCGCAGCTTGCCCCCCAAAAATGGGGCAAGCCCTGGCAAATGCAAGGACTGAACCCTGCGGTCAAAACCGGCCGCCCGTCACCTGGTAGCCGTTCGGCCTGCCGTTCACTCGACAGGCCGGGCCCTCGAGCCAAAGGCCTACTATACAAGGCGGAGCCAGACGTCGCCGGATGATCGTGATCGTCGTCCTTATTTTGTCCTTCTCATTCCTCATTTGTTTTTGTGTTTTCATCCTCATCTTTATCTTCATCTTCATCTTCACATCATCATCCTCGTCCTTCACCTAACTCCTCACCCTCATCCTCACCCTCACTCTCATCACCCAGACCCTCACCCTCATGCTCGTCCTCATCCTCACCTTCACACTCACCCTCATCCTTACCACCCTCACTCTCACCCCGACGCCTTCAGCAACCCAACAATTGGAGCTGCAAATAGTGCAGGTACTCTATGTCCAAGATGGGCCTCGTTTCGCAGACGTGCCCTGGCCAGCTTTATTTGCTAATGTTATGGCGAGCTCACCTGGGGCAACGAGCTCACCGTGATCTAGGTGAGGATCCCTTCAAGGGCCCTTGCAGTTTGAGGCGCTGCGGCTCAGGTTTGAGAACTCGCTCTTCCGCCAAACCTTTGGTTACAGCCACGTCTACACCACAGAGGCCATGACTTGCGAGGCTTTTTTTGTTTTTGCCAAAAGCGGAAAGCACTTGCAGGAAGCATGCGAGAGGGTCTGCGGGCAACAGAAGAGGGACTACCGGAAGAAGCCGGAGCTCAGGCCTAAGCTCATGCCCAAAGGCTTAGTGCCGCTAGACAGGTGGCTAGTCTTACCAACACTTCAACTCAATTCCTGCGAATTGTCGGAAACATTTGTGTTCTTCTCAGTCTTGGGCAGACATGCGATCATGCAACTGCTTGCACGTCGCCGCAAAGGAAACCAGAACAGACTGGAATAGTTAGCGTCAAACATTGTGGGACACTCAAGCCGGCGGGCGCTTCCAGTGATTGGCACAAAACATCAGGCTGTTTGATGAGGCATCTAGATGTGCGTGTTACTTGAGAAAGCGGTCGGGCCTATCTGTTCTGCCCAAAGCTTTGGGCCACGCGGCCTCCTTTCTTGCTGAGGCAGTCATGCTCTCACAAGCGACCTGGGACGCCTGAGCCCCAGAGCATGGGAGCATGGACCATGGTTCACAACATGGCGAGCGCACGAATTGAAGAAAGGGGCGCATGGACACCATAGCAATCCACTGCCAAAAGATGACATGTCTTTTCAGCCGTTCGCAACAAAGGCTTATGTCAGACATGGACGCATGTTTTGGGGTGAGGAAAGCTCAGCGCTTTTTCCGGTCGACTCACGAGTCTCCGCCCTCGACCGAACCGCGCCGAACGCGAGAGATGTCGAGGATGGCGCTGGTGGCAGGGCCCGTGCTGATTTCTCTTTGCACCGTGGCTGGGGCACCTGAGCGCAGGCGGCTTCTGTGTGACACTGCAAACTAAGTCGAAGTTGTTGGGTTTTCAGAATGCCGGCTGAGGCGCTGGTGATACTCTGCGGCGGCTTGAGCTTGTCATCAGCGCCCCGGCCGAGAACGGATGCTCGGGATGCCATAAATGATTGGCCAACGAGCACAGACCCAAATATTGCCAGGGAACAAGGGGAAAGCTGTAAATTCTCATGGTTTGTCGTTTGCTTGCACAATTTAGGGTTGAGACTTTGTGCTTTGCCCTTGCCATCTGCCATTTCCGCTTGACAGGTCGCATGTTCGGCATCCTCCGGTTTGTGCAGCTGCCTGTCTGCACAGGGACCGAGGCCAATGTGACATCCAGGAATCCAGTTGTGAGCAATGTCTAGATTATGATTGAGTGGAGGTCAACATACTGTGGGCTCTCTTGCCCAAAGCCGAGAATTTGTCTAACGTTGGTCCATTTTTTGTCGTGGCCCCAAGAGATCAACCTTTTATTTCTGGGTCCTTTGGGCAACTGAGTGGGGCTGTGGTTATTGGAAGAAAGTTAGACAGAAGGAATGCAACATGCGCTCTGGACTTGGCTTGCTGAGGTCTGTGCCAAGTCGGCTTTTTTGCATCCACGCCTGCCACTCACGTTTGCGCCGCCGTTACGCGACAGAGCTGCATGTTAGATATGCGTGTGGCGCCTCTCAGTTGTGCTATTGATCTTGCAGCTGACCGGCTTTGCGTCGGTGGTTTGCCCTCAGGCAACCTGCCTACCGCCTGTGGATGCCGTTCCACGGCGGCCGCCTCCACGTATTGTTCCAGGGCGTAGGCGCGCCGAACAGGGCGTAGGAGCAAGTCGTGATCCAAAGTGTGGGCCATGTCGTCGGGATCCAAGGCCCGGGCTCGGCCAGTTTCATTGTGAGAATGCCGTCCCGGGCAGGCTGGTCGCTCTTTGCATTGATGTGTTTTCACTGGCGCGCGGCCCAGACATGATGCCAAAGTGGCAATTTGGGCGTCAAGTATGGATACCTGTGCCAATGAATAAAAACACCAAGGAGTTGTGATTGTATGTTCGGTTTCCTTTAAACCAACCTAAGCCAGTGAACCCTCAAAACAACACAAACAAACACACACACAAAAAAACACATACAAACTGGGACGAGCGAGACCGTCGAGAATGCTGAGAGAGAGAGAGAGAGACACAGACTGGCAGAAAGATGAAACCCCGCCCAGTCTGAGGATTGCAGACTGGATGAATCTGGATATCCCTGCGCTGCAGCTCGGCTACAGCATCCTTGCGTATTAGGTTGATGCTCATAGGGTTGCTTGGTGGTACTGCTTTGAATGCGCCACATACTATCGATGCGCTCTTCATGTCAGAGCAAAATCTAAACACTTTTTAGGTACTTTGTTGCCTCAATGTGAGCAGCTGCTTCTTTGGCATGTTCAAAATCTGGCAGATGGTAAGCCGATGTTTCCAGGGATTGGAGGTCAAAGAAGTGGAGCTGTGGCAGCCGTTAGCGCATCAACTAAATGCACATGTCGATTGCTTACTGACGTCTTGCTGGGCCTGTTGCTGGTTGTCAGTCCGTTGGGGGATTGGTGGACCTCGGCATCAGTGCCGACTTGACAGAGTTCAGTTTTCTAAGGGGCTGCTCAGTGTGTGCTAAAAGCCTTGTTTGGATTAATAATACCTGTTTCTAAAAGAGAGGCAAACCGATCGCAACGCTTTGTGGAAGCAATTCCAATAGGTTCGAGCTTCTGTCTATCCATTCATGCAATTTTATACATTGGCTCGGATGAGGCTGGAGTTGTTCAACGATGACCGGCGCAAGGCCGGTCATGCGCTTGCCGTAGATATCATTTAGGCCGTGAATGAGGCGCCCTTTCTTGGTTTGTTCGCATCAGTTTTGCTGCAAATGCAGCCTATTCTTGAACCCCGTGCTACCAGTGCCATGCTTGACTGCCTGGCTGCCAGCCAGTGCAGGCGGTTTTCCGTGGAGTGGTGCTCGCTGAGTGCTGCCAACCAATGAAGCCAAAGGCTACATCCGAATGACTGAAGCTTCAAGGGAAACATCTTGATATCTCTTTTAGTAAAGTGCTTACTGCATGGAAGTTTAGTTGGAAATTGGTAACCTCCAACGTCCTCAGTAGAAAGTTAAACCTTTTCCTCGGAGAAAGCTGTGGCTCGGATCGCCAGCAATGCCGCCAGGCTGCCTTCGCACTGATTGCGCAGGCATTTGATGACTTGTATTGACAGGTGGATGGACAAAATCCCTCCCCCAGCTTCGCAGCAGATCGCAGCAGTTGCGGGATGGTTTATCAACCGGTGTTCACAAGGTTTCATCAGGTGCAGGATTTTGTCCATCCACTTATTATTGTGAGTGGCTTGCATTCCTTGTAAGAGCATTTCCATTTGCATTTGCATGGCGAGTACATGCGAACACTGACGTGGGGGATGGGGCTTCTTGTGGCGTGCATATATCTCACTCCCTGAGTTCCTGGACTTAAGAATGTGTGTGTGTGTGTGTTTTTTTGAAAGCCATTTTAGTTGTAAATAAAAAAGTCAGACTTAGTTTGGCCAATCCACTCAGGAGGTGAGACATTGTGGTGTACGTTCGGTGTGGGGAGGTGTGACTCGGTGCATGGACCGAAGCTCGAGTTGCTCCGTGCCAGGTCTTGCTGGGCTTGAGCGTGCTGGTTTTCAAGGAACGCTCCAATCAATCCTGGGATAGGGCGAATCAATGGGAGAGAGTGAAGAGCGCATAACTCTGGAGAACATGGCCAGGGCTGGTCAAGGCAGGCAGTGCAATTCTTGAATTGTTGCGATGGAAAAAGTGTTCGTTAGATATCATTGGTTGTAGTTTCTATTCAAGAGAACAACTTTAATAGCACCATAGGTTTGTAATGATTTCAGCGCCTGTTGGCTGCAGATTGCGGGTGAGAATCCGCATTTGCTTCCTAAGCCTAAATCTATGAGCCAGACGCGCTCGCTGCTTGCGTGGCAGTGGTCAGGGGTCCCTTTATTTTCTTGTCCAGCCCGATCACTTTACTGGCCCTTAGGTGAGTTTCCTCTAAGGGAAAGCATAGAGAGCCCTGATGCCCATTGCGAATTGCTGCAATTGTAAAGCTTGCATGTACATTTAAATTACCATCGCGGAGATGACTGGCCTGACACGGGAAAGCGCCCAAAATTCGATCCGTCGGCAAGCCTTTGATCCAGTTGAACAACAAGTCAGCAAGAGGGTGCAGGACCGTGTCGGCCAGTGCCGTCTAAGGCACTTTGCACTTGGCAATGTGTCTCTCAAACAACTGAAGCAAAAGGCCCCGGCCGGCTTAGGGCCCAGCATGTGCTGCCAGTGATTCGGCTATTTGGGCCGGAAAGCGAGCTTGTAGCTTTTAGGGACTGCTGGGCCAAGAGCAAGCACAGGGGGCAGATCGTGGCTCCCAGCCATCCCCTCAGCCTTTCAGCTTTGTAGTATTTAGTGGTAGTTTCCATTTGTCCCATTAAAAGTTAGTCACTTTTCGCGGGGGATCTGAGGGGAGCCCACAGATATCAAAGCGCGGAGCCCTGTGGTGCTCAGGGTTCTCTGGCTTTTTTTATTTCAAAAAGCTGATGTCCACCAGCTTAGCGGGGTCACACGCAAAGTATCTTGGGTTGCAAGCTTCCCACGGAAAGCCCCCCCTGCAACTTGGCTCACCCATCAGCCAATGGTGGACTATGGGGATCTTGAGCAGGTGACGTGCCAAGCTTCACAAAATGTTTTTGTGGGGTCCTACCAATGCCAAGTTGCCGCCGCCTTGGTTTTGTCGACACAACCTTTTGGGCTTTTCCCATTTATGGCATTCGTACCAATGTTAATTTTTCTATATAGGACGTGAGGAAGACAGTCTTCAGCTTGCGACGGTGGACGCAGCCGCCATCGTAGGATCCCTGGCGTTTGGATCTCTTTTCCGCTTAAACCACCCCAGCCAATGCGCGCGAAGCCGTGGGTTTTGAGGGCGGCGAGTCGGAGCACTTAAAAAGCAAGGTGCGCGCTGCAAGACCTCTTTCATGAGACAAATTCTAATTGGTGATTGGTGGTTTGGGGATTTGAGCCGCTGGTTCTTGTAGAGGGTGAATGGGAAACTACCCTAAACCACCAAACCACAGGGCTCCAAACCACCAATTGGAAGGAAGCGGATTTCAGGTGGTGTGGGTCACCGAGAAGTTTTGCATGCTTTGCCCTTTGACCCTGCATGCGGCTCATGGATTTTATTGTCTCAAGCCAGCACAGAATTCAGCCAGCGCGGAACAAGGCCTAAAAGCCAAGCATCCGGCCATGAGTGAAACTTGGATGTCAAGCATCTCAGGGATGAGTGCACGCATGCACAGTGGCATACCTGGTTCGCCCAACCAACCAGAACCAACCAGACATTCACAATCAAATTGTAAGTGGCATCACTTCATTGTGCTTTCAGCAGGCCTCCTGGCTGAGTGCAATTGCTTGCTTGGCGGGCTTTTTGTCACACGCGCTTACTCGACCAAGCTTCGCTCGACCCGGTAAAGCCTTTCCCAATCAGTTGTCCTCCTTGTTTGCCAATCGTTTCATGCCTCTCCCTGGGCATGACGAATCAAGCATTGGTTCCATTTCTTCAACTTGGCGGGCTTTTGTCGGGGGGGCCAAGGGGTTGCTGCGCTGGGGTTCAGAACGCCGCGCAGGTGTCCATGGCATGGCTCTGGGGTGTGGGGTAGCCAAGAGAAACGATCGCAGAGGAGTAGCCGGAAGGAACCTGTTTGGCTCTGAGGGATTCCCAAAGTTTGCAGCTTTGAGTTCCTTTCAAACTACCCCCCAAAAGGGTACCTCAAAAAAAGTCACACCCAGTTGTTAGAACCCATTCAACTTTTCAACGCATTGGTCGCCCAAAGACGTGCTCTTCAGAACGCCGGGCAGTCAGCCAGTCAGCTGTTGTGGAGGCTGCCGCACTGCTGGCACTTGAATTTCATGCCGCAAAGTATGCCTCAAAGTATGCCAAAGTATTTTATGCACTTGAATTTCATGCCTTCCAATCCTGCTGAATTTCATGCCGCACTGCTGGCACTAGACGTCTATTCAGCAGGAAGGCATAGAAGCGGGCAAGCGGGCAAGCCAACCCAAGGCGGGCTATCCGCCAATTTGTTTTTGCGAGCTCGCCTGAGAGTATAATTATTTAAGCTCACCGTCCTTTGCATGGGGATGCCTGAATTCCTTATTCAGGTTTTGGACGTATTGCAAATTTTGCAGATGGTTCCCACCAAACCGGGTACTCCTGGTTCGCCTTCAAAAGCTCGGCAGTCAGCTAGCGGCTCCCTCAATTCAGGTTGTGGATTTGTTTCGTAAGATTTGCAGATGGCCATTGCTTGCCGAACGTTTGCTCACTGGTCCCCAGAAACAAGGATTGGAGTGAAACCGGGCCCATCGCCCGGCTTGACTCTGAGGGCGGCAGGCTCATGTTTGCATGTTGAGCAGGCCATGCACGTTTGCGTCCCGAGATGTGAAGCACGAAACAAAGAAGAATTAACTGTAGGCCTGAGGAGAGCGCAGGGACAAAATGCCTCCCAGTTCTTGTGAGTCTTTCTGTGCCGATGCTTCATCTCAGATATGGAGCGCCTTTCGTTGGCCAGCGAAGAAGGCAATCTGGCTGTGGTTCCAGCCAAACAGCCTGCTCAGGCGAGCTGCCGCTTTACAGTCGCTGGCCGAGAGGCTGTGATCTCCGCCCTTGCGCGGGGTTGCGCCTCTTAAATTCCTTGGCAGAGGCGTCCTGTTCATCGGTGAATGTGGTTAGAAACAGATGGGTTTCACTGGATTATTGGCTTCATTCCCTTTACCAGGGCCACCTGTAAGCAAGCGAATGATGTGCATGTGCTGCAGGTCATCCAAGAAAGTCTTATTGCAGATGGCGGCTTTGCCTACGTGTGCGCCCTTTGATCATGTGACATTACGAGTTAAGATGGAAGTTATTTAATGAATCAATCATGTATACACATGTGATATATATAGATTGTGTGTGTGTGTGCATGTGTGCGTGTTGGTCCAGCAGTTATTCCGCATGCCTGAAGTCGGCTTGCAGGTGATGGTGCATGAGATCAAGTGAAGTGTCATGAGATGCATTGGATATGTCATCAGGTACAGGGGCCAGCAACCAAGTTTGACTCGCTCGCATAGCATTGATGGTGATGCCCACAAATGATTCATCTGGCTATGCCCAGACCGGGGTTACACGAGCTCACGATGTGTGTGTGGGGCTTCTTTGCCTCAGCGTTTGGAAGGTGAGTTATGTTGATTTCTCGTTTGGTGCATTTTGCCAAGGGATGTTAGGACTTTACCTGTTTGCCAACCAATAGTTTTCCATTAAACCAGTAAAAGTTAAACTTTTGGCAGGGGAGCAGATTTCGCAACCGAGACTCCTGAAGCTCACAAAAGCGGCAACCCCCAAAGAAAACTCGTCAAGGCCGCGATGCCCAGACTGGAGAAGCCCTCGCCATCCGTCGGGCGCTGCTGCAGGATGCAGAGGCCGCCCCACGCTAGAGGTCCACAACTAGGTCTCCCAGTAGTGCCCTTTTACCAACTTTTTTTGGGGGGAGTTCCCCTACTAAAATAGACTGCAGAGAAAAAAGGTACCCTTATTCTAACGGCGGTTGAACAGGTTCCTCCAAAAAGCCACATCCATAAAGTCCACAGGCTCCTGAAGGATTTGGATCCTCTCAATCAGCTGTTGTTGTTTTTGTGTGTTTGTGCTGGGCTGTGTGTGTGTGTGTGTCTGTGTGTGTTGTGTTGCGCTATTTTCGCTGTGGCCAGAATGTGTCCTCTAACCGGAACTCAGCCCGATCTTTCCCTCAATCAGCTTCCCTGTTCGATGTGTTGCTTTTTTGGGGCCCCCTTTGTTTTCCGCTCACTAGGCAAATATATGTATCTATATATATATATATATTTGATATATATTTTGCTGGGGCTCTAATTCCAGCCAAGGAATGGAATGGGAGCTGTGCCTCGTTGCCCGGGCCAGTGAACCCCACACCGACGCTTCGACTTATGGCCGCGTGGCTCGAGAAGTGCCCTCCGCGGAGCACCCCGCAGCCCCCCCTCAGAAGAAAGGCCAACAGCAGCAGCAGAAGCAACCACAGCAAAAAACAGCAGCAGCAGCAGCAGCAGCAACAACAACTACTACTACAACTACTACTACTACTACTACTACTACTACTACTACTACTACTACTACTACTACTACTACCACACCAACAACCAACAACCGACAAGCAAAACAACAAAAAACATGTCATACCCCGGACATCCTTTGGCCAAGCAACCTGGACTATCGGAAACTGGGAATTGGATTTTTGGCATTAGCCAAAGATGGGATTGAGCCATGAAAGTCCGGAAGTGCAAATGCCATCCAGAATCTTTGTTTGGCGCTCCTTGGCTGCACTTTTCGACGCTTCTTCTCGCCCTAAAAAGAAAGCGCCACAGCAGGCGAAACATGGCTCAGACTTGTTGCAGAGTCTGTGCGTGCGAGGGGCAAACAGTTGCCATTTGCTGGTGAACAGGTTTGAGCAACACACACACACACATGCACCAAGAGGGACTTTACATGTTGCCTCATGTTGCCTTGTGAACCACTTTCACGTTGGCATGGGTTTAGCTTTGCCGCAGTAGGGCTAGCCAAGATTCAGATGCGTCCAGCCACAGCTGCAGAGTGCCATTCTCATGCAACAAATTGTCTAGGTTACTTACCGTAGAGAAGACGCCAGAGATGCTAAGCCTCCCTCAAGCAATCATAGAAGCTGACAGCAGGGGTTCGGAACACTGCTTTCTCTTGGATGGTTCCCAGCCATCCCCTTCGGCCCTTCAGCTGTTAGGCTTTTTGGGGTTCAGCGTCCATTTCACCCACCCAAAGTTCGTCACTTTTCGCAGGAGCGGGGCCCAGGCGCAGAAGACTTGCGCGCTTTGGTTTCGAGGGGCGCGGGGGGATCTCGCTAGGTGGCCTTTGGTTGCGGCATCTTCAGCTTGCAGCTCGGTCGCGGTGTTTTTAATTATTTTAGTATTGTCCGCAGCCCGTTGGGTCGGGAAGAAGATGAGACCGGTGGGTGCGAAATCCGGAAAATGCCGCACCACGAAATGACACCACGGTCGAAACCAGAACGTTCATGGGTATTTGAGACAGACCCTTGGGTTTCTCAACGATGCGAGAGATGGATTTTGCAAACATCCGCATGTCGCAAGTGGCGCATTGCGCAAGGTACACCCAGCTGCAGGGGCCAGGCTCGCTTCCGTCAGGCTGGCCTGGTCAAAACGTCTTGGCCGTTTTTTTTTGTTTTGTTTTTTTTGTTTTTTTGCGGAACCTCTTGCTGGGCTTCCTCTATGTCGCTTTTGGAACCTGCAAAAGTGGTGATTTCAATGGATAAACCACGTGTAAATTGATTAACTCCTGTGGACATTCACTTTTGGAGCCTCTAAAAGTGGCGATTTCAAGGAACACCCGGAAAAAGTTCTCTTGCCCAAAGCGAATCGACAACTTCGACCTTTCGGGTTTCCAAAGTTGGTCACCTTTTTTTTTTGGGCCCGCAAAGGTGATCACTGTTTATTTCCGGGTCCTTCAAAGGGGGCAGAGAAATTGATCAACTTTTCTAGGGGTACCTTCCCCATTCTTTCCAGGGATCCGAATCTTTCTAGAAAACCTCCGGAAACCCAGGGAAAACGGATCCGGTTTTTGGAAAGAGCGATGATTGAAAAGCATGGACAAGGAATCAACCTCTACAACTTTTGCTTTTGGGAACCCCAGTAACTCCAGCTCAGCTGAGGAGTGCCAACTGAGCCACCGCTCAAAGTCTTCATCTACCAACTCAACGACTCCTTTCGGGATGAAGGCCGCGGATGCAACCTGCTACAAAGCGCTCACCTCAGTTTTCTTGGCTCTCCCTTTTTTTCTAGTTGTGGCGCACAAAGTGTACACTGTTTGTGGCTGGTCACTGGCCAAGAGAGTTTCTCATCCGCGGCACAGACACCCAGCGTTTCTCCCACTCACCCAAAAAAAGCCAGTGATCTATGGCCACATGAGCGTGAAGCTAACCTTTTCTCTGCGCATGTGGTACTTCATGACCCCCATTGTGAGGAGATTGCGCCTTCGGCGGTCCAGTTGAGCATCGTGATGGCATTGAGATTTGGAATTCTGGCCAATTCGAATGGCCTCGTATGATTTACTACCGCCTGCAGCACGCGACATACAGCACCTGAGCCAGATCATTCATGTTTGTTTTCTTCTTGTGCTGTGCTCTGTGTAAGTTGGCACTTGGCACTCGCAGATAGGTAATTGGAAACTCCTACAAAATGATAGATGGCGTTTCCCTTGCAGCCGACAAGTACGTATCGCTGTTTGCTGAGTATTGCGGTCAAGCAATTTGTCGTCCAATTCGATGAAGCCCAAGGAACAAAGAGCGTGAAGGACGCCGATGTATTTTTCATCCCTGCTTTTCGCACTGGACTGGAGGCAAAGTGCAGTGACAAAGAGGCGGTTCTTGCAGCGGATGCTCGGCACCGATGATATTGCTACGTTTTTCGCGGTTTTGCACTCGCGGGATTGGATTCAACTCATGTGCATGCGTTTGTGTTTGGGTGGTTTTTGAGTGTATTTTTAGGAGGGTGGGAAGCGCCCAGACTTCTGGATGGAGTAAGAATGGACTCATTGTAAAGTAATGTTGGCCCCGGATTAACAAGCCCCTGTTTATTAATTTGGGGGGGTTCCCCTCCAAAAGTGATATTTCCCCACTAAAACCGGGGACACCCCCATATCAATAAACAGGGGTTGATTAATCCGGGGTCAACATTAGCAGTTTGACGGAAAAGGAGATGAGAAGGGGAAACTTTGGCTCCGACCTTGGAAACTGCACAAGGTCTTCAGCCAGAACCCCCTGCTGGCAGGCGGTGCTGTTGCAAGATCTCGCCAGGGACTCTTAACATGTGACTATGATTTGTTTATAGAAAGCACCCTAAAACATGATTACTTGGACATCAGTTCCCACCTAAATGATAAACAGATCCTCAAACATGGTTGCTGAACATCAATTCGCACCATGATGTCCACCAAAGAGCCCCAGAGGACCAAAGGATTCTGTGCTTGTTGGTTGTGCTTCAACGGCCTTGTCTCCTTTCAACCTGCACCTTGTGGCCACAGTGAAGCGCCGTGACGGGCGAAATCCATTTCGCACCACCAAATAAACCCTGGAATGATTCGATTCCCGTGTACGTACCAACAAGTGGCGGCTTCCAATGGTTTCATGGGGCAAGATTTCGTCCATCGGAGCATTATGTGATTAATTACCGGCCCTGCACATTCCAACAAAGCATGATTTCAACCACGGTTTCAAAGCGGTGCGAGATGTTTTCGCCCATCCACAGTAGCTCCAGCTTGTGAGAGAGAGGTTTCTAAGTAGATAGCTGAATCGGCGTGGCTGTAAATCTCTGCCCTTCAGGTCCACAGATGGAGGCAGTGGCTAAAAGGCATTTCTTCATTGACAGCCGCGCTGGCTGGGGTGAGGAGATGTGTTTCCTGGCGCGCAGTGAATGATTCGGCACTTCCTAGCGCTTTGACTTGGTTGACATTTGAGGCGCCTACATGTGGAGTGATCAGGGGGCACCGCGTTTCTTCAAACGCCTGCCGGCTGCATGCAGCGCACATGGGCCACCCGTTGAGCGCTGGCGTAGCGTAGGATTGGCTGGCGCCGAATCAGTAGAGGCTGTCGACTTTGTCAGCTAGAAAGTCTTGACTATGTGTCAAAATGGAGGAACCTCGCAAATGGTGGCTTTTCCTTTTGGTTTGCCTCTAGACACCAAAAGGGGGGTGTTCCCACAGCCCCACACCCTTCTTCTTAAAGGGTGAAGATGCGGCAGCGCGGGCCACTGTTGTCTTCTCCAGCTTCTGGACAGCCACTGTGTTTGCTTCGCCTCTTGATATGTGGGGCATGGTATGGTACAGGCGGTTGCTTCGGATGGAGCGCTTTGATTCGGCTGAGGTGTTGTGTTGGAGATCGGGGACTGGGCGCCGCAGCACCCAGTGGCTGACTATACCTACGGCCGGCCTTGGAAATGGCTGGCTTTCCCATACCCGCCGGGAACCCGGCGAAGCGCGCAGATCTCCCGGCGAAATGTGCGACCTTTGAAGTCTCGGCCACATGGATAGCGGGTATTTGAGAGGTGGGACGCTGATCAGGTTGTTCAATGCATCGTTGCCTGCAAGTTCAGGTCCTTCTACCACGGCCCAGTAGCACAGCTGCCGGCACGTCAAAGGAAGCGAGGCCCTGCAAAGGTCCTGTGGTCCTTCTTTGGGAGCCGCTTGGAGCAACAGAACTGTAAGGGTTTGCGCACTGCTTGCAATGCGTGGAACATGGCATGTTTGTTTGGCTGGGCTTAAAACCTGTACGGGTTCTCCAACAGACGGGGGGCTTCCTTTCGGTATCCTGACACCAAGAAGGGGTCCCCAGAATCAGTTCCCCCTTTTTTTGGTGCTTTTTGGAGGGTCCCCAGTGTTTTCCACGAACCAAGCCAAACAAAGTTGCTTTTTGCTGGGGTCCTATTTCCAGCCAAGGAAGGGGACCACCAACCCTACACCCACAAACCCCTTTTGCCGCTCGCTCGCGCAACCTAGCTGGCCGGGGGGCTGCCGCTGGACTTCGACACGCGTTGAAGCAGGAGCGATGGGACTCATACCCACCAACTCGCCCAATCCAACCCACCCAACCAGCCACCGCCATTGCTAGGCACGTTTTGCAAGTGTCAGGAAATAGTCGTTGAGCTCCGAACTTGCCAAACAGCTGCCACACGTTGAAAGCGCCACAAAGACATGCGAAACTGAACTTGCCAAGCCAGCAAAAATGCCGTGCCAACAAACATGTATGTATGTATGTATGTATGTATATATATATATATATCACAAGATGTGGGTATTATTATTCACGGCACGGCGTTGGCATGATACGGTCTGACCTTCAGCGGAGAGGCGCAAGACGTTCTTGTTTGGATCGTTTCCAACAATACTCAAATCTACTTTTTCCCAAAGTATTGGGGGGGGGTCCCTTCAGGCCTTAAGTTATGGGGTTTTGTCCGGTGGAAGCGGCCCGATTGAAACGTTTGGCATGTCGAGGCACGCCCTGCAAGTTAAGGCAGAACTCTTGGCAAAACTTGCTGGTGCAAAAGGTAGGGAATGTGGGAAAGACCTCAAGAAAAACCATCCCCGATGTGTTTTTCTCTAAGGGAATTCCCAGGTCTGTTCCATGTCTCATTCCCTAGCTATCGCAACATCCAGCCCGAAAGGAGTGCGCTGCAGTGGGAAGGAAGATTTGCTTCGAGCCAAGAGAGCCGAGCAGCACACACTACGACGCTGCCACCATGAAGGACATGACCATTCTGGAGGAGACGGAAGAATGAAGGGCTCAAAACCGGGGGACCTCAGAACATGGTGGTGGCCCTTTTGGCTTCCCCTTACTTCAAAAAGGGCACATCCTCACATGCGCGGTTGAGAGGTGCAACGCAAGAGGTCGGCCAGCGAAAGCTCGCAAATGGACAAGGCCAATATTGTTCCGAAGCTTGTGGTCAATAGCACTCGGTTTTAGCACTGACATTGTTGACCTGACTGAACTTGTGGATTGTCGGCTCCGCATTTTCAACATGATGCCGGCAGTCATTGTACCCCGCTATCTGAGATTTGTTTTATGCCACCTGCTTGCGCGCAGATTGAATGCTACTGTGAATGGACAATTTCACACCAGGTTGAAGCCAGTTTTTGTCGATATTTACAGGGGACTCATCATTCCAGGGTTTCTTAATTAGGTGGCGCAGGATTACGTCCATCCACAGCAGGGATAGGTTGCTTACAGTTGCTTGGTGCTGGATTTTGGCTACAGGACCCAGACATGATGCGACGCTCATTGCACAGTTTCATGAACGCGACGTTCTGTGCGCAGCCTCCTGGCGACACCATCTCTAGGAAAGGTCGCTTGGCATTGCTTCTCCTCACTTGTGTCGTTTGGGATTTCAAGTGTTTGCGTTGATTCGATCCGGCGCTAGCGTGCCCCATCCCAGGCATTGTTGATTCCATCATCTCTGGCTGCATTCCTGTTGTATTCGTGCCCCAGCAGCTGAATATTTGGGAGGCAAGCTGGAGACGAGTGTGGGTGGCAATGTAAGTGTGGAGAGCTAATCAAAAGACATGTTTCGGACAGGTAGGCGAGAAAACGTTTAAGCTGATTGGACAGTACACCTGATGCACAGACGCACCTCACGAAGCAAGAGTTTGAGTCAATGGCAGCGGGGCACTCAGCATTTTGCTCAGGTTGTGCATGTCCCCACAGCCATGTCTTTGCAAGGAGTTTCCAAACAAACACAAAAATGCGGCCAGGTGTTCGTGCCAGAAATCTTCATTCTCGGGACCCAGAACAAGGAGGAGCGTCGGAGCTGAAGGTTGGCAGGCAAGGGAAACCGAAAGACAAACCGAAGCCGTTGGGATCCCTTGAAGACACACCCAGATTTGTCGCACGTCATGTTACACCATTTCCGTGGCAAAGTTCATTGGCCACTGTGATCAGCGTTGCTAAAGGTACAATTACTTTCGTGGTGGAGGTTAGGCATGCGCGTTTCGATGTTATCATTGTAAGTGCAGTGGTTGAGGCAGTGATGAACTAATGAACAGGCATGCACATGAGGACCCCCCCTCTTTGTGGGCAAAGCTGAACTTGGGCGTGAAGACCGAGTATGAAGAGGATGTGCCTCGCGTCAAATGAATGAACCATGCCACACGAAGGCTGCTTGCAGACTCACTCAGAATGAGCTGCGGCCAGCTTCGGCAAGTTGATGGCTCGTGCTGAGGAAGTGTCGCCAGCGAAGTTTGCTCATGACACTGGGCTGAATTGGCGTTGGCATAGCGTACTGCGAATCGGTTCCTGCTCAATGAATCTGACAGGTAAGCTTGCTGGTGCGATATGTCGGGAATGACCGGACCCCGGGTTTTGGGAATGAGCCGTTTGGGGGGTTCCCTTAATGAAAACCAGATAGTTGTTTTTTTCTTGTTGTGTGTTTTGCAGGGGCCATTCCAATTCTCATTCCCTGCCTATCGAACCAGCAAGCAGCCGCTTGGCATGTTCAACTTGCAGACTAGGCATGGGAGAGCTTGGGCTACAACAGCCCGCCTTGGTTTGCCTGGCTGCTTTCTACACGCGGTTCGGTCGGCTTCAAAAGTCCTGTGTTGCCGATGCAGGCAAGCCCGCATTCACTGGTCGTTGATGGGTTGATCTTGATTGCTATTGGGTTGAACAGACTTCAACTTGTGGGTTGAAATCTGTCGGGTTTTCCCTATTGAGCCCACAAAAAGTCAAACGTACATATTTTTTCCCAGAAACCTCGGTGCAACCAAGCGATGGGCAGAACGCCAGGGCGAGCTTCTTGGAGAATGCCAGCTACCAAGTGCCGCACCGTTTGACCCAGGCGAACGACTGTTGGCCATGCCTTTAGGATCCTTTCATTTGGGCCCACAAAAGTGGTTGATTTTGAGGGGAGACCAAGGGGAAACCAAACTTGGTGGCTCCCAGCCATCCGGTTCCTTAGCTTTTTAGCCTTTCAGTGTTTAGTGGCAGTTTCCGAATTTAACCCACTAAAAGTTAGTCACTTCAGCGGGGGATCTGAAAACGGGCAGCAAAGATTCAAGGGGACCCCCTCCCCCCAATTTTGAGGAGAGCATGCCATCTCACCTTCCATTTGTTTAAGATTTTGTTTTTGTTAATCCCTTGTTGGTTTGAAAAGGAATTTATCACTATATACTAAAAATATTTGTATTTTTTTCGGGGTCTTAACCAAATGGAAGTCACCCGTTGAATTGACTCACCGGGAGATCGGGTTTATGAGACTTCCAGTGATCGCCAGGTGCTGCAGCGGATCTCAGAGGCTGAGATCAGACGCGCGCTGCTTCAAGCCTTGCGGTTTGCCGTTTGAGCTTTTCGTTTTGGGTGTTTTTTTGTCCGTCAAGGGGAGATACACCAACCATGGATGCACTGTTCTGGCGAATCATCACTTTTGCCAGGAAGCATGTTGTTGCATTCACTTCTGCCTATGCCCTTCAACCTTTGGGGGGGAGAAATGGGCGACAATGTCCCAGCGCAAAGGCCAGCTGGCGCGGGATGGCCAAGTCTCTGCATGGGTATGGGTCAAGATGAAACCACCAGGAATTGCACCACAGATTTTAGTTTACATGTTTCCATTTACCAGGGCAAGCCATTGTGGGTACCTTTTTTTGACCCACAGCCATTTTGGTGGGGCTCTTTTTTTCAAGGGGAGATACACCAATGGATGCACCAACATGGTTGGTTGGTTGGTGGGTTGGTGGGTTGGTTGGTTGGTTGGTTGGTTGGTTGGTTGGTCGGTTGGTCGGTTGGTTGTTTGGTCGTGTCGTTTGATGCCCAAAGTGAAGAAGTGATGTCAAGATGGCTGAAAAGAAGGGGAATCAACCCCTATAAAAGTATGTCTTTTTGTGGACCCTGGTGCTGTGCCGCCTATGAAAGTATGGATGCTCGACAAGGTTCCTAATTATGACAACCTTCATTTGGAAGAAGGCCGGAACAAAATTAATTACTCAGCAAAGGACAACGCACTTGTCCTTTGCAAGAAAAAACGGGAAGATCATGTTTCACCACCTCGTAGCCACTCTTGAGCCTGTCCGTTCCTCCTCCGTTCTTTTAAGCAACCAGCCATTTCTTCTGGGGTTTTGCCTAGAAAGAATGGAAATGGGAGGTAGCCCTAGAACTTTTGGCTCCCCACCCCGTTATCTCAGGCAAGCAAGACCTGCTGGCCACGTACGCCTGGCGCCTACATTTGGGCTACGCGGAGGAGCAGGATGCCCTCACGTTGCTGCTAAACCGTGGCTTGGCTGCGTCTCGCTTTGGTTTTAAACATCACCTTTTTGGTCCATGAAAGGCGAGTGAGTGTCCTTTGGTGAGCGTGATGTTTTAAGGGGAAATGTAGCGAGCCCTGATTTGAGTGGCAAAGTGCAAGAGTCACGAAGCATCAACTGGAACAGCACACCCATGTCGGGTGTTCTCAGAAAGAAAACACCGATGCCAATTGGATGACCCAAATCTCGGGAAAGAAGCCAGCCTCCCTTTGGGCTTCCATGATGTTCCATGTTAATCATGTTGATTTGGAGCGGAGAAAGGTTAGGCCCATTCGGCCGCATGCAACCCACTGAGGCATATCCAAGGGCTGAAGCATTTGGAGAACGACCCATAGCTCGCCAAGCCACCACTCGACTCCGTCGACTTCACGACTCCGCGAAGATCCCGTCCCTTCGCCCCTGAGAGCAACGCGCGCCAAAGGTCAGCGGAAAAAAACAACAAACACAACAAGTCGAGTTGCTGGCATTTGTAGGCACCTTGCCTGCACCGCCGGCCGGGATTTCATTATTATTTTTTTGCGCGCGCAGGCGCACCAGGCCGCGCAACTGGAGATGACGCTTTTGCTACGCTTGCAGTGGACCCGGGCTTTGCGGATTCGAAGGGAAGTCGCTTGGTCGGTTGGTCAGTGACCGACTTTCCGTGAATGCTCAATTCCGGAAGCCGCCAAGATGCTCGGATTCAGTTTTCCGAGGCCACACCATGACCACGTCGTCCGCTTTCTCGGCGCAGACGTTGTGGAAGGAACAGGCAAAAGGGGGGTTGGGCGGGAATCCATCGACAGGAATGCTTCGTGCAGTTCGGATGCTTTGCAAGATGTTCCAAGATGTTTTCAGCATGTGCTGTTTAAAGGCAATCCCTAATCCTTACCTTGGGTTACGCAAGGGGTCCGTTTTGTGGTGGCTTGCGAATAGGAATGATGGGCTTTCCAATATGGATTGTGGATTAGGATTGACCGACACTCCGTTTTAAACAGGTCAAGACATTCTCCACCCGTACCGTCGTACTGATGCCTTGACGCAGGCGCCCCAGGCCCGTCCAAGACGCAGGCGTGCTGGGTTTTGCCAAGGTACCCGCTTAGATGAAGGTTAGAAAGGGACAGTCCCAGCCAGAAACAGCCGCGGCCGCCGTTCTTTTCCTTACGTGGTTCTGGGTCAACCATTTTGATACCGGGTTTTGATTGTCACTCGGGTGCTCTCCATGCCAAAGAATTGGATCGCGAGTGTCCTCCTAACGTGGCCCGCAGACATGGCAGCTTGTCCGAATTGCACTCTTTACTTCCATTTGCTTGAGAACATATATGTTTGTATATTATTCTCCCCGGTTGGTTTTAAAGGGAACCTATCACTACTGGAAATATGTTGTTGTTTCCTGGGATTCTTTTTAGCAAACGGAGGCTTAGCCAGCAGGCTGAGGCAACCTTGAGGTGAGTCTGTCCCAGGCGGTGTCGCTTTTCGAGCTGTGCGCGGTCCTGAGTTTGCGCTTAGCTGATGGCAGGAGGAGTACAGATGTCTCTCACCCAGGCTTGAAGATGGGTGGAACGTTTCCCCTTGTTGGTTGGTTAGTGGGGTGGCTGGTTGGTTGGTTCGTTGGGCCGAAATGGTAGTTGTTCCCTCCGCGCTTTTGTTGCAACGACTGACAAGGCACCGGCGGCACGCTGTTTGCAAGGCTGTGGCGGGTATGACGGGTGATTGGCATGGCCCATGGCCCCTGGCTGCCACGTCGAGTTGTTGGCGTTGCACCCACAACCGGCAACCAGGGCTGGCTACCGCCTTAATTCCTGGCATAGGCACCTTGTTTTGAACAACCCCATGTGTTCAGCGTAAACGCCACAGCTGCACAGTCATTCTTGGACATGGACATGCAGGTTGGAGGGCTTGAGACGGAAAGGGCTTCAAGCCAGCAATTTGAGGGAGACTGTTTTGTGTAAAAGAGAAGGTCGACCGGGCAATTTCTGAAAGCCAACACTTTTTGAAGCTAGGCTCCAGGGTTTCCCGTGTTGGCGTTTATTTGGGCTTGTGTTTTCTTAGCCGAGCGCCGAGCCCCACAGCTGTGGTTGTCCCTTTGGTATTCCTTTCAACCCCCCCCAAAGCACATTTTACGGGCCTGCCATGCTTGCCAGGGTGGAAGCTGTAGTAGAGAGAGCACGTGCAGGCGCCGGCATGCGCTCTTTGGGGGCATAGGATCCAAAGCCAGCCCTCCCCAAACCCTAACCCCCCCATGTGCCGGTCTACCTATCAAAACCCTAGAGCTATTTGCTAACGGATCTTTGGACGTTGGCTTTTTGCTTGAAACTGGCAGTTTTTTTGTTTTTCCATATTTTGGACCCACAAGTCAAAGACTGTTTGCCGAGGGGTCAACCAAGAAAAGGCCTGAATATAAGGCCTTGTTTGGAGGAGGGGGAGGGGGTGGGCATGTGTGGTATGACTTATGCATCAGCTTGGAAGGACCGCACATGCGGTACTGCTGCCCGGAGCTCGGAAAGCTTCCGCTGGGTCATATTTTGACACATGTCTTGCTGGCCGGAGCACATTGGGATTCGCGAACCGGGAGGTCCGTGCCTGCCAGAGGCAGAAGCACTTGCTGCGCCAGCAACTCAGCGCTTGAGGGCTGGTGCTCGAGATTTGCTTGCTGGTGCTCGGTAGGGGATGACCGAGTCCGGGTGTTGGGAATGAACTGTTTGGGGGATTCCCGAATAAAGGAAACAAATCGGGGATGTTTTTTCTTGGCGTCTTTCCAGTTCTCATTCCCTGCCTATCGAATCATCAACAAATGGACAGAGCCATTTTTTTCTTTCGAGCAGGCCAGCTTCTTGCTTCGGTGTTCGGCCAAAGTTAGTAAGTTGGTGGCAATCTAGGTTGTCACCCACGTATACCGGGGTTAACCCGGTCATTCGTGGGTTAGGACACAGGTGCCTAGCCGTTTAACTTGGCCGAACACGGCCCAGGTGCTCGATGTGTTTCGGAATTCCCGAGGTTAAGCGGCACTGCTTCTGCCTTACATCATTTGCATGCGCACAGTCGCAGGCTCAGAGAGCGATAGCCGAGCACATGCAAGCGAATCGCCCCAATCTGACCCATGGGATCATTCGCGGACTTTATCCCCACTTCTGGAAACCTCCTTGTTTGGGGGGTTAGTCTTTGGGAAGCCCTTTCTGTTGTATCACAGAAGTTGTCATTTCCCTGACCTTTTGGTGTTCCCTTTTTGTTGTCCACTTGTAGTAAAGGTCCCAAAAGGTGATCACCTTTTATATGGTTGGGCTCTTTGAGCAAGTGAGTAGCTGCAACGGACATCACAGGAATAATTCACTACGACGTCAAGAGCGAGAATCTAATGCTAGGCGGGGCATATGGCCTGGACCTTCACGACTGCCAGAAGCGTGGTGCTTTCATGAATTGGGGACAGGTGATGTATGACCTTGACACGGTTCTTCACTTTATAGATTTCCCATTGGACCCACAAAAAGTCAAAAGTTTTTGCCGAGTCGTTGCAACCAAGTTCGGAGCCATGTGACATTGCATGCTGTGCACAGGCTCTGATGGGCGTTGGAAGCTTGGAGACTTCGGTTCCGCAAGTGGGGACCTCCAGGTTTTAGATGCCAAAAGGCCAGTGGTTGCTCGTCGCCTTCGAGGCGAACGAAGCTTCGATTTGCAGGGTGCACCTCGGAAGCTCCTCCTTGAGGCTGGGAGGCACAATTTGGCGCCAAAAAATGCGCTGGTCCAATGGTCGTGTAAAGCAGGGCATGGGCAATTCGCGCATTTTTTCGAGATGCGTGTTTGGCTGCTTCCTTTTGGACAAAATCGAAGGCCTGCAATTGAGGAAAGTAGCTCGTGAATAGTGTTTGTCCCACCTTGCCCAAAGCAACCTTTTGGTTTTTCCTGTTTTGGCCCATTTTGCGTCATACCACGAAATGTCGATGTCTGGGTGCCCACAAGCCCAGATCCTCTTTAATGTGACTGTTTTGGGGTCCTCTTTAGTGTCCAACTGGTTTTGAGGGTTGCTGAAAAAACGGTCCTTGGCAATGCGGTACGAAAAATATGTCGTGTTGCAGGCGACTCTGGTTGCCAGGCCGAGGCGTTTGTGCACGGCCGATGCACGCCGATTTTCCGCGCACCAGAGGCGGGAGTGGGTCTTCAGTTCTAGTCAGTGAGAATTGGTGGCCCTGCTGACATGTCGGCTCAACAGGAAATAACATTCTTACATGTCCTACTCTGACGTTTAATATAGGTAGCATATGTTTTTTCCTGTTTGTAGCAACTGCTGTTTGTTTGGAGCAGTTGTTTGGACCATTTTGCCACACCAATTGGCAATTCACTTGGAGAGATAAATACGCCCGTTGTGTTTGATTTAAATCGATTCATTTGTCGGTGGCTTTCGCTTTTCGTGGCCTCAGCTCTAAGACCAACAGCCTACCCCAAGCCAAGGTTTCACCCACACCGAAGCTGCCCATCGCAATCCCACAACAAAAATAACTAAACCGCCAACCGCAGATCGAACCTTTGCACCACAAGCAGATTTTGCATGGGTCAGGTTGCTGATGTCCATCTGAGATGGCCAATCGGTCCTGGCCTGAGAGATGATTTCTCGACCGGATCTTTGAACCCCAAAAGGGGCACCCAGGTAGATGGAAACAACGGCTTAACCACGGCTGGGCACATGGCGGCTTGATTTTTTGCATTTAGCATGTTGTCAAGTGAATGCCGTGCTGAGCAGATGGCTTGCAGATCTACCCACCCATCTGCCAAGCTTGATCTTGATTGCCGTGCAACGTCAATTGGATTGATATGACGCCGCGCTTCCAGACTCTTTGGCACCCGAGGCCCCAAAGCGGACATGTTTTCTTTGGGTCCGGCTCCCGGATGCTTGCAGTGAAGCGGCTGGCCACTGGAGCCAGTGCCAGGCTGTGTCCTTTTTGCTTGCCTCACGGGCATCCATCCCTTCCCCATGGACTCCGCCCTGGCAAACATCCAGGCTCGCCAGTCGCCAGTCGCCCGTCGCCAGTCGGGTCACAAAAGGCTCAGGCCTCGTGTCAGGCCAAATATCACCTGCCTCCAGAATCAGACGCAGCAGTCCTAGAGGCCAAATGGCTTGCATTTTCCATGGGAATTTTGAGAGTCGGCGGCGTTCAATTTTGGACAAAACACAACTGAGGCATATTCTGAGGTCATCCTCAGGCAGGATCTTCATCATTGAAAGGACATTGGCTGTGATGGCATGACCTCTGTTTGGGCATGTTGGGCAGAAGGCTTTGCCCACGTACTTGCTGTTGTGCACTGACTCCGAGGGTCTTCGCCTCACGCCGGTTCCAGGGCGCTTTTTGATTTGAAGACTTCCATGGTTCTAGGGGTTGATTCCCCATTCTTTTCAACATCATTCTTTGCAAAACCCGGCTGTTTCCCCTGGGTTTTTGATGATTTCCTGAAAAGAAGGACCCCTGCGACAGACGCGTCGCGCTGCCACTGCCTGGCTTAGAAGCTGTGGGTATGGAAGGTTTAAAAAAACCTTCCTTCGAGAACCAAGCAGGTGCTCACAAACACCCAGTTGCTCAGTGGCGACCTTTTTTCCTTCTTGTTTGGGAAGGCTTTCCTTTAAACTCAACCAACCAAAAAAAGGATGCCCTTTTGTTCCCATGGCCACTGGGCATCTATGAACACTGAGGGCCCACTTGAACACGAGTTTGTGTTTGTTTTTGAGGGCCTTCTCAGGCTATAAAGGTGAAAAAGGACACCTTTGGTGTTTTTCAGGTTTTCCATGAGTTCAGCATCCACCAGGTGGCTACGGCAGCTTCTTCAACGCGAGCCTCAACACCGACCTGATGCAACTACGCTGGCCCGTCAGGCCAGGGGGCGGCCATGAGTGCCACCCAAAGTTTCAGCAAGAGTCCCATGCCTGAGGTGGAGGCCTTTGTTTCTGGAGGAAGCGTGCCGGCGGAGAAGGCAGGAAAGTTCTGAAGAGCCCCTCTGCTTTCTTCACTTCTTGTTTTGCTTGCGAATCAGAGCAGGTGGACGTGGAAGCTGCGGTTGTGGAAGATTGGGTGTGGAGCTGAGGCAAAGCTGAGCGTTGCCTGTCTTTCGCGGGTAAGCCAATCAAAAACAATAAACCAAAAGTGGATGTTAGGAAGGGGCAAACCCAACCGCAAGTAGATGCGGCCTTCTATTTGTTTGATGTTGGGTGGGCTCAGGTTGCCGACTTCAGCCAGCTCCCAAGCGCTGACTTAGCTGTGGAGGCAGGCGTCAACTAGTGGCATTCAGGAGAGGCCTTGTTATCTCGGGCGAGGAGGTAGTACTGCCTTGTTGCCATTGAAGAGTGGCGCAAATTATCATCTAGCTCCCCCAGTAGTGCCCTTCTTGACCCCATTTTTGGTTGGGAGGGTTCCCCTACTAAAATAGACTACAGAAAAAAACGGGTACCCTTATTCTAACCTCTCTACTGGAGGACCTAGTCATGCAACTTTTGAGTTGCTCAGTACATGCATGATTGTTAGGAGCTTCCCACCACTTCGGGCACCCCTCGTATGCATCCTTGAAACACAGCTTGGGTCACTTGCCACATGCTCGCGTGTCTTCAACCCAGAGGACTTTGATAATTAATTACGTAGCCTGTTTGGACATGTTCTGGCTACTCTGTGGGCAGGTAGGGCTGATTGACGTGCGTCTTGACTGCAATATCTTGGACCGAAGGACAGAGGATGTCTGGGATGTTGCTGGCCGTCATGCCAAGCACAAAATTAGTCCCGACTTAAATTGGTTTTTAAGTCACCTGTCGCTTCACATCTTGAGGCCATACTGCGATCGAGAAGGTGCAGCACGCGAGAATGCAAAGCAAGCACTGGATGGGCGTACCTTTTGTCGGGTCTCATGTTTTGCGGCCTTGCAGCTCTTCATGAAGCGCATGCCTTCGCAGCCATTTGCCATTGCTTATGGCAGAGACGCAAAGCTATTCAAAGTGACAACATGTGAGCAAAAGCGAGCGTGCGCTTCAGCCCTTCCCAGCGAAACAGGGCAAAAGCTGGTGGACGCCAAAAAATGGCTTCGGCAGTGGGTTTCCCGCACCGCCCTTGACCTTCCAACGCACCCAATGCACTTCCAACACCCATGGCATGGCTCGCCCCTGCGGTGCCCATGTGCCGCAGACGCCAGAGCTTGATACGGAGGGCGCCCTGGCGAGGCCCGGTGATCGGGGTCAAACAGAACCTTGCGATCGGAGCGAGAGATGCAGGGAATGAGACTTGGAGCCGCGAAAACCAACATCCAACTAATGTTTTCCTTGAAGGGGGCCCCTTCCGGTTCATTCCTTGGTCATTCACTTGGATTTGAACGCCTGCTCTTTGGTGTGGGTGAACGCGAAGCCCAGGTCCATGGGACCTCCTAAAAAACGCAAACCCCGGATTCGGCCCGCTCCAAAGCCCCCAAGAAGGCCTTCCGAGGGGATTTGGATTTGAACGCCTGCTATCAAAGGGTGGGAGTACATACCCCTTGTTCATACCCCTTTGCTTCCCTGGTTTCCAAGCCACTTTATAAGGGCTATATACCCGTGTTGGGGAGAGGGCTATGAACATCCGCAGGCCTTTTGGATCCTTCTGGGTTCATTTGCCCAAGAAATATGTAAAAGGGGTAATGTTAGACCTCCTTTAGTAATAGTACCCTCTAGTGTAGGGGTCCAGCTGACTGATTCCACTGTTCAGGGGGGGGTCCGTGTAAAGAGGCTCCCACATTATGTACATGTTGGATCCTTTTGGGTTCATTTGCCCAAGGGGCATGTAGAAGGGGCATGTACATCCGCCTTGCCAGGGCCTGTCACCGTCGAGGGCTCCCGGCGCCGGAGCAATCTGCCGGCGGCTGCCTGCACTTGCGGGAGGCGGCATGCGCCATGGCGAGAGCCAGGATGTGCCACCAGGCTCACTTCCAAGGAGGTTTTACTGTACTGCTATTGGATCTTTAGACACTAACTTTTGGGATTCCCCTCATGTTTCCATTTTTTTAACCAGCAAAAGTTAAACTTTGTTTGCTGGGGGGTCTATTTCCGGGGAGTTTGTGGTTCAAGCCCCCCCAGTAGTGCCCTTTTACCGTTTCTTTTTTGGGAGAGGGTTCCCTACTAACATAGACTACAGAGAAAAGGGTACCCTTCTTCTAATCTCTCTCCTGGAGGACCTAGGGTTGAGTTCGGCGGTGCATTTTGCTTGGATGTTAGGACTTTAACGTTTTGCCAACAAATGGGTTTTCCATTAAACCACTAAAAGTTAAACTTTTAGCAGGGGAGCAGAATGCAACCGAGAGTTTATGGTTGCTTTCGTCACCTTTTTGGGTTGATCAAGAGGCCCTTAACGTGAAATTACCCGGGGAACCACCAAAAAATGCAATTTTGCCGCTGACCTGGAAGAGTTACCCAGGTCATTCGGGGCCAGGAACTTGATCAACCCCCATATTTTGGTCACTTTGTGGGCTTAATGTCCATTTTAGGGGTAAATAACAAGTTTGGATCACTTCTTTTTCCCATCAACACGGGAGTGGGGGACTCCTCATGGGTATTTGGCTGGAGTCTCTCAAGACACCAAACAAAAGGAAGCCCTGAAGACAAGCCCAAGGCGGGTGTTCGCTCGCAGGACAAGCATGGCCCTCATAGAATGCGGTACTTGCACCCAAAAAATGGACAAACCCACATTTGCTGGGCGCGAAGACGATTGCTGCTAGACTTCACTCAGCTTGAACAGCGCTACAAGGTCAGTACTGGCAGGGGATGAGCCGTTTACAGCGTTCCATGTAATTACCCTGTTGCTTTCTATTGGCTTCACTTCCGGTGCGAGACGATACGGAAAGGCACCAAAGATGACTTCAGCTTGTTCCACACGCTGTCGAAGGAGATTGAGGCTGGATTCCTGCAGCCGAATTGAGAGGGGCCACGTTTCAGTCCACTGCTGGGCCCAGCCATCCTTCTCCAGTGCTCGGCCCAACGGTCCCGGCACTTTCGCGGTGGAACACGCTCGGCCAATGCAAGCTGAGAAGCTGAGAGGATTCCGGATCCATCACAAGCCCAGATTGCCTGTTGCACCACCCATTTTAGTCTACTAGGGATTGGGATGTTCACTTGGGGTGGGGGATTTTGACCCCCATTTTGGTGGTTTTCGGTGCACCACCCATTTTAGTCTAGTAGGGATTGGGATGTTCACTGGGGGGGATTTTGACCCGTGGCCACGTAAATCAATGGTAGTGCTGAGCTGTGTAAACTCGCGTTCCGGACGAGGTGGCCGCCTACCGGGAAAGAGGAGATGCACTGGGCCTGCACAGGACACCAAACAAATCAGACTGGAGATGAGCAGCAAGCATTGGCCACTTCCATTTGCTTAAGACTATCCCCTGTTGGTTGTAAAGGGACCTATCACTACTGGAAAGAGTTTTATCTTTTCCAGGGGTCAGAAAACCAAATGGAAGGCCAGCGTTTCAATGAAGTGAGGAGCCGGAAGCACCTGCAGATCTGGGGGGATGCTATGCCGCTTGGTTCTCATGTATCAGCTTGCCGCTTGCAAAAGCTCATACGCACCCCAAGCGGGATGTGCCAAAATTGGGGGGACGCCCGAAATGGCTGTGGTTCAAAATTAAACAGGGGGGGTTAAGCAGGTTTTGGTCCATGTTTCCACTTACCAGGGTCCCATTTTGGTGCCGGTTTTTTGAGCCACACCCGAAACATCTTTGGGCCTTGGGTTTTGGGCTTAGGCCTTGCCGACCCTCCGGGCCCGGCGGTTTCGCTTCGGTGTTGCCGAAGCTGAGGTCCGGCTCCCGGCCCTTCGCTTCCTTGACGCTCGGAAATACATTCTGCAACCATTTGAAACATGTGGCTTTTTCAACGCCAACATAAAGGGTGAAACCACCATGAAAACAAGGCAATGTTCAGGTGTATAATGTAAGGATCCCTGTTGCAGGAAGGCGATCATCTCGCGGCTTAGCGCGTGTGGCTCCTCCAGAAACTCCGTCCTATCACGCCTCTGCCACAGAAACTCCATGTCGGCAAGGCAATATATATATATATATTTATAGTGACCCGTGACCCATTTGGAGTTGGGAAATGTGGGTAAATAAGCCCATGCAGTGTGTGGCTCTTGACATGCTTCGGGAGCTGAGGATTACCAGGGCCTTGGGAATGTTTGACCTCACCTTGGTGGATTGCTGGGCCAACCTCTATCGCTCAGAGGAGGATTACAAGTCCTGGCACCATGACAACTACCAAGACTGGATGCCCAGGCCGCGCTGAGCGCCCCAAAACCGCCCAAAACCGCCACCTGTAGTGGGACTTGGTGTAGGGTGAGGCCTAAAACAGAAGCCTTTACTATCTCGGTACCAGAACTCAACAGCCTTTCCCTAAAGTTCCAAACACAGACTATTTTACATATGTTCCGTGAAAGGCGGTTTCTTGCCCGGCGCATTTTTGTCCAGGGCTTTGATACGTTTTGATTTCCGCCGCCTTCCGATCGATTTCGGGAGGCCCACGGCGACCATCGGCATCAGCCTCGGCTCAGGGAGGGCCTTGGCGTTCCAGAACGCGCAGACCAAGCGCCCCTTTGCCGCAAGCGGCAAAGCAATACGCGGGATCCAGTCAAGACCTCGTGTGATGCGTGGCGTCGTTTTTTGAGATTGCCCGGTGACTAGGGGTAGTTTCAAGAGAGAAGCACAAAGGGAAGCCACAATTTTTGTTGCGGGTTCCTGTATTTTGAGACATGCCCATTGCAGCCGCTTTGGCTGAAGCCTGTCCTTAGCTGAGATATCCTTGGGCTGAGGCGAGCACCAAGTGTGGCAGGAGAACGGTGATATCTTCGCCTTCGATGAGACCCCGGGCCGCAAAAAAAAGCCACCCGTGAGAGAAAAACTCAGCCCAGACACACACACACACACACACACACACACACACACACACACACACACACACACACACACACACACACACACACCCACACACACCCACACACACACACACACACACACACACACACACACACACACACACAACACACAACACACAACACACAACACACAACACACAACACACAACACACAACACACAACACACACAACACACAACACACAACACACAACACACAACACACAACACACAACACACAACACACAACACACAACACACAACACACAACACAACACACAACACACAACACACAACACACAACACACAACACACAACACACAACACACACACACACAACACACAACACACACACACACACACACACACACACACACACACACACACACACACACACACACAACACACAACACACAACACACAACACACAACACACAACACACAACACACAACACACACACACACACACACACACACACAACACACAACACACAACACACAACACACACACACACACACACACACACCACACACCACACAACACACACACACACACACAACACACAACACACAACACACAACACACAACACACAACACACAACACACAACACACAACACACAACACACAACACACAACACACAACACACAACACACAACACACAACACACAACACACAACACACAACACACAACACACAACACACAACACACAACACACAACACACAACACACAACACACAACACACACACCTAGAGCGAGGGCGGCTTTTGCTTTTTGCCAGATTTGTTTGAGGCCGTTCAACAACTTCTACAAGCATTCCGTGCCAGCCGGATCTGGAGCAGGAAAGCGGATCTCCGTGATTCTCTTCGTCAACGAGTCACTCGGCGTGGCGTGGCTGCCTGTACCTATTCGCAGATGCCAGAAGGGACGGCAAGGGGGCAAGACTCGTAGCACCCGAGATTCAACACCTTCTACCAGGGTTCTACTTTTTGACTATTCCAGGGTAGACTTAAACGGAGAGCTTTGGGGTAGTCAAAACGTAACACCCTGCTTTCTACCGTATCATTCTTAGCTGCACTGAGGCAACTACATGTTCCGCGAACCTTGCGAGTGACGCTTGGCCGGAGTGGTTCTTTGCCTTTTTTGTGCGTAAGCGAGGCAAAAGTCGGAACATTTGCCTGCTGGAAAGCAGAGCTTGGAGAAGAGCTGAGCCACAATCAAAGCCCGGGTAGATGAAGGGTAGAAAGAGCCAATCCCAGCCATAAATAGCTGCGGATATCCGCCGTCTTAATTCTTGAAGCATGGTTCTGGGTTCACCATTTCAATACCGGGTTTTGATTGCGGCTCAGCTGGTGACCAGTTTCTGGTGTTCAGGAAGCCTCCCGGGACCCGGGACTGCGTTCCTTCAGAAGTTTGCTGGGACGACTGGGACACCTGTGGATGTGGCAGCCTTTGCAGACAGCACAGGCCGGGTTGCCTTTTGTTTTCAGTGGCTGCGGCCCATTTGGCGAAAGCTGACCAGGACTCCGGGCGGGAAGGTGATGGAAGCCTGGCACAGCGGTGAGGCTCGATGTTCGATGAATTGCGACAAATGGGTTCTCTTGGCATACGTTGTCCTCGCACTTGCGATCGGAACCCATTTTTGGAGAACCTTCGGCTCGGGTATGATCTCGGCGCGTGAGCTCGACATGTGGCCCAGGCAACCCAGTCCTGGTACCAAGCATCAAAGTGGGTTGATGCAGATGAAAGGCGGGGCAGGTGCCAGCAGGGGGGGCAGCAGGCACGCAGGCAGCGCACGCAAATTGAGGCCAGACAGGCAAAAAATACGGTACTGTATTCGACAAGCGCTGGTCAAGCAATGCTAGGGCAAGATAAGAAGCGAATGACCTCCAGTAGTGCCCTTAGTGCCCTTTTACCCTGTTTTTGGGGAGTGTTTACTAAAATAGACGTCCAGAGAAAAGTTGGTACCCTTATTAGGTCCTCTCTGCTGGAGGACCTAGGACCTTAGGAAGCGAATGACCCCTCCAGGTGCACATCCGAGATCTACAAAGTCTTGGCCAAGGCCAAGGATGGCCAAAGTGCCGTCACTTTCTACGACCCCACGCCGCGAAGCTGGGCCATCAAAGCGGAGTTTTTTCTGCCTGGCGTGGTGTTGTTTTTCACCCGGGCTGTGGGAATCAGTTTTTTTTTGCCTCCAGGATGCAGTTTGGCCATGTTGACCGACCCATTTTCCAGTTTCAACATTGTTTTCCGCATTTGCCAGGTGGTTTCTTCGGTGTATCCTTCAGAGAGCCTGAGTTAAATTCCTGCTTTTCCGACTGACATGGCTCACTTGCATTTTGCAACAGCCCGAGGACCGGAACAGATGAGGCCAGAGAGGCGACCAGCTAGAGAGGAGCCGTGGCCAAGCCAAGCCCCCTCGTCAGCCTTTAAAGGGAAACCAAAAGAAAGCCATGGCCAAGAACAGGGGGCCGCGGTTCTGAGAAGCCGCGTTTAATGGGCGGCGTTCCATGCGCGCCTCTATTGATTCACATGTTTGATGTAGAAACCGAGCATCAAGATTCATAGTGCAGCCCACTGCGAGCCATCAAGCCATACTGTTAAAATTTTGTCATCTTCGTCACCTTAGGGCACCATATTTGAGAGGCTCAAACTTAGCATGACTTTGCACATGTTCTCACTTCCTGAGTTCTTGGCCTTCAAACTTTTCGGGAATGCCATTTTAGTGGTGTCCCAAAAAGTTGGACGAAGTGGTGGGTTCATAGTTGCCCATTTGCCCTCTAGGGCTTCAACTCATTCCGAGCAACTTGGGTTACCTGACTCTCAACGAACATGGAACCTGACAGGAAGGTCCTGGTTTGGACCATTTTCCAACGCCAGGTTCCCATGTGAAGAGGGGGGAGGGTACCCTTACCAAACTTCGGGGGAGGGCGCTTCGCTTTAGGAGTCACATGTTTTGCCCATTGAAGGTCAGCTTCCCGTCATACTGTTGATGCAAGACATCCTGCATCAGCTGGTATGTATGCTTTATCCCAGTATTTATAGGGTTTTAACCATCATTCATAGGTCTAGGGCTACCTTCCCCATTCTTTCCAGGGATCCTTCTTTTCAGGAAACCATCAACACCCAGGGAAAACGGATCCGGTTTTTTGAAAAGAACGAGGGTTGAAAAGAATGGACAAAGAATCCACCCCTAGAAATCCCTCGGCAGCCCCGTGGTTCCGCAGGACCCCGAGCTGCTCGGGGCGCGGCAGGCGCTGACGCTGCAGGGCGCCCAGCAGGTCTTGGCCATCCTTCGCGGCAAGAAGCTGAGCCTCGGAACCGAGGGGAGTTGCGAGAGGGTGAATGAGAATTCTTGGCTCCCAGCCATCCGGTGGCTTCCATGTAACCCACCAATAGTTAAGCTTTGGGCAAGGGATCTGAGGGCAGCCCAGAATTGGTATGACCCCGAACAAAGACCAATTGCCTTCTGGTTTCCTTTAAGGAGACTGGGTTTCCCACATGCACTGAGCACCAGCAAGTCGAAGGAGCCAACCCATTTCTCAGGTGTTTCTGAAAAAGGTGCCCGGGTTCGTTTCGATTGTTGTTTGTTTTGCCCTTCTTGCTGAGGGTAAATGGGAAACCTGCCAAACTCAGTTGCCCACAGCGAATCCACCGAATTCTGACCTCGTCCCTGATGTGGCCCATGTTGAGTCAAGGTTCCCAAAGGTGAACCTTGCCTTTCTGAGTCAAACGGCAGCTGACTTTGGGTTTTCCATAATCCAGTCAAGGTCCCGAAAAGTGACCACCTTGTAACTTCCAAGTGCGACAAGGGCAAGTGAGTTGAAGAGCACGCAACATGTCCAAAGAGGAGGTTTGGCACCTTGAACAATTCATGAAATTCCGGATTTCCTTGTCTTGCTCTTGACACCGGCCTGAAACGGGCACCCGAAAAGAGCACACGCCAAAGTTGCCGAGCTGCTGGCCGAATGACAAGGCATTGCCAGTCAATAGCCCTGAGAAATTCAAGTTCTTCGGTAGATCCAGGACTTGCACCGCCAACAGCGATGGCAACTCAACAGGAAGCTGAGCGAACATGAAACGCCAGAGGTTTGTTGCTGGAAGTAGCTTGGTGTTGTTCAAAGGTTTCACCTGGTGCATGAGAGGAGATGCTGGCGGCAGTCGCATTCAAGACGTTCAAACATAGACACTAATGCGGTTAAATCCTGCGCCACCCAAGAAACCCTGGAAGGATGTTTCCCCTGTAAATGCCAACAAACCCATGGTTCCCATGGTTTCTTAGGTGCAGGATTTTGTCCACCCACCATGAGGGGCGTGTCTTGCAAAGCAAGTGCAACTTGCACTCGGCCGCTTGCAGCGATGCTCTGGCCTCATGATAGTTGAGTTGGGAGCTTTCAAGGCTGGCTTTGAACATGTCAAGCTGCAATGAGCCCCTGGGACACGGTGCGCCATTGGTTCAGCGATGCACTTGACACTTTTTGAGACTTGGTGCAGCACGTTGCTGTGGCGGAACAAAGTGTCAGAACGCGGTGGTGCAGCTGTTTGTGTGTGGGTGTGTTTTGGTGGGTCCATTGTTGAGGGACCCCCCTTTGAATTGGGCGTAAGGGGAAACAAAAAGTCACCTGCACGTGGTGTTGCAAAGTTTTGAGACCTGCTCTCGCATCCTCACCCCGTTAAAAGTTGGATTGGGGGAGGGGTGACCCTTGGAAATTCAGTACTTAGTGGAGACTCCCCACCCCTCTCCCCCTGCTCTCGCACACCAAGGATTGAGAATCGCGCTTGGAGGCGGGTCGACTGCTTTGCCGGGTTGGGTTTATTGCCACCGCAGTGTCGGTGGCTTCAGTGACGGAGGAATTTGAACGAGATCCAAGAAGAATCCGAATGGGTTTGTTTAACACCCCTAACTCAACCGTGAAACCCGTTTTGATTTCCCTTTAAGACCAATCCGAAGAACAGTCACCACATCGTGAGACCTGTGGCAGGATTCCCGTGGGTTGGTACGCCATCCACGCTGGAGCCCAGCAGATCAACGACGAACGAGCCGCCCGAGTTCGAGAAGTATGGCCTGACGCACCGCCCGAGGAGACGCTTCCTCACAGCGCCATACTCGGCAACTCGGTTTTTACGCTCGTGTTGAAGAAAGCGAGAGGTTACCAACACTTTGATCAGGCTTCACTCTATATGCATGAATTCACTCTAGCATGAAGTATACATATACTATGAGCGAATATGAGCATCTATATGTGTATAAGTTGTTTGTTTGCATATATATATATATATGTACACATACACATACACATAAATGTACATATATAATATACGTATGAATGCCCCCCTGCGTCCCCGAAGGGGTGATGTTTAAGAGGGGAATAGGGAGTGCTGTGGGCCCCAAACTTCTGCCTTGCGCTGCGAGGCCTATTTTACGTCCATGGCCACGTGACGCCCCAGGCGCGGAATACGGATCCAGAGGGTACGGAGCAATGGGCAAGGACTAGGTGTGCCTTAAGCCCTACATCTAACCCTGGCAACCATTTCATGTTGGCAACTGGGGCGTTGGGATTGGGCGGATATATTGACAACACAGGGGCCATGTCATGTTCGGCGCTATTTTGAACGGGGCAGCTTGCGTACTTGGAGATCGAACAGGTTTTTTGAGGGTGTGTTTAAAGTGTTTTCGTTGTTTCTAAGGGTACCTTCCCCATTCTTTCCAGGGATCCTTCCTTCTAGAAACCTCCAGAAACCAGGGAAAACGGATCCGGTTTTTGAAAAGAACGATGGTGAACAAGAATGGACGAGGAATCAACCCCTGGAGAATTGACAAATTCCATAGATTTTTTTTGTGAAAACAACCCTGGCGGTTTGAAAGTGAATCTATCACCACTGGAATCTATCAACCCCTAGATTGTTCTCTGGATTTTGGGGTGGTCTTGTACCTTTTGGAAATGCTCCAGCTTGGCGTTCCTGGCGAGGGCGACCTGTCTAGGTTTGGGGTTCTTGGCCGCGTTGGCTTGTTGGCTTGTGCTTCCGGTTGTTCTGGTTTCGGGGCCTTGTCACAAGCCCAAACCAAGCCTCCACCTTGAGCCTTGAGCCCGCCCAACCCGAAAACCCGAAGCCAACCCCAAACCTTGGGCGAGTAACGCCAAAGCATCGGAAACCCATAGCGAAAATACTTAGAGAGCCCCTATGGTAGCGAGGCTACCACCAATTCACGTGACGTTCGGGGTGCGAGTTTGGACCACTTGGCTTTTTTCAGGGACCGGGTCACGAAGGTGAGGTTGTGAAAAGGCTGGCAGGGGAGTCCTCCAGTGGACCTGGCGGGCCATGCTCCCCTTTTCAACTGCAGAGCTGGCTAGGAGTGTCGACCCTACATTTGGGCCCGCGGCCCGCAGCTGAACAGCATTTAGAGGCTCCAGGGAATCAAATTTAGAAACCGGCAGGTTGCATTGCGACTTGACCATGTTTTTGTTTCACTAGAGGATCCGAGTTGGACCTCAAGGTTAGGTTTTGGGCACGCTAAGGATTTGCCACGTGATCTCGAAGGCTGTTGAGCTGTCTCGACCAGTACACTGTCGTGGCGGCAAGGCCCTCTGGGACCTTGAGGCCCGAGATCGATGATCCGCTCACCGCCCGCTTTGGCACAAGCCGCCCGTTATCTCATGCCCTTGGGATCGCAAGCCCAGCCATCCGGTTCAACTTCGCTTTTTAGATCCTTTTGGTGTTTAATGGTGGCTTCCGAATTTAACCCACTAAAAGTTAGGCTTTTAGCATGGGGATCTGAGGGCAGCCCAGATGCCTGGCTGTGATAAAAGGCGCCGGCGTTTGAAGGCCCGGCCTTTTGTCGGTTTGGGACCTCAAGTGGAAAGTGTTTAGGAAAATGTGTGAGTGTCATGCCTGTCCCGGTGGCCTGCTGGCTCCGGAATCGGCAAATCACCTTACCACGTTGCCTGCGGTTTGCCCTGTGCTCCATGACTTCATGCTTGGGGGCGCTGTGTGAGGAAGTCTTTGGCCACATGTTCAGAACCATAGAAAATGCAGGTCTGACTTTGAAGGGAGTAAGCCGTCGCTGCAGCAACATGCAGCAAACCCTGCCTGCAAGTTCAACACATTGACCTGTGAATATGATTTTGGGATTGGACCAGTGCAACTGGCTGATGGCATACCTCTACATACCTCTGCAAATTATTGAGATGCTTCCATTTTTTTTTCACAACCCTGGTTGGCTTTAAAGGGAATCGATTTCACTACTGGAAATATTGTATTTTTTCCAGGGGTCAAACCGCAAATGGAAAGCTTTGTCTCTCACAATCAGGGAACCCCCAAAATTAGGGGGTCTCTTTTGAGGTGACCCAGCAAAACGGATTTCGGGTTTCCTCTTGGAAGCAAATAGAATGGAGGCAGAGGAATGGTGCCTTCAGACAGCAAACCGGGACCTTCCTGCGAGGTGCCATGTTTGTGGATGGAAATTGGGTGTGGTTCCCTGGTCCCTTTTTTTGGAACTGAAACTTTTGGGTTGGATGCCGAGTTTCCGAACCCGACGGATCCTTCCCATGGAATTCTTCGCAGGTTTGGCAGCTGCAGCAGATCCACCAACAGCTCGCGGAAGTGTCGGTGCGACATCATGACCTCTCGGAGGCAGGTGCCGGTGATGCGCTTTTTGTTTTGTTTGCGCACTTTTCGGGCTGGTGTTGTCTTCCACCTTCCCCAGTCCCCTTTGTTTTCCACTAACCAGGCATCTATACATATATATACATATATATATATATATTGCTGGGGTCCTAGTTCCAGCCAAGCCACGTGGAATCTGGGAGAGATATAACAATCCAAGGTTTATTCATACCATTTGGAGAGATGCAAGCGTGATGATGTAGAAATGGGGACATGACGTAGAGCCAGTCGGATTTGGAGAATAGACAAGAACATGTATGTAAAGCTTATCTGAGCAAGCTTATAAACTTACACGTGCATATACAAGACATACTATCGTTTTGGAACACTCAGCTGGCGAAGAAGCGTGTTTTGATTGTTTAGTGTTTTTTGGTCGGATCTTTGCATGGAATGGACGTTCACACGGAATCCATGGATGCAGCAGCATCCATTTAAGATCGTAAGTGCTACAGCGCGTATTTGTTTCCTGCTGTCTTAGAGGGACCGCCCACTGCCCATCAAACATGGCTCCTCAGTTGCTTTCAACTTGGCCTGAACCTCAATCTCATTCATGCCACACACTAGCTTTGGGGCACAATGTCACATATCCCGCCGTTTCCCCTTGAGAAACATCTTGACATACGGCCCAAATCCTGCGTTGCTAAAGCTAAGCATCGTATTGGCTGACTGGTACTGGGCCAAGTCACTTGTCCCATGACTTTGTTGCCAAGGTGCTGGCAGATGTGCTGGCAGATTGAAGTCGTCTGAGCCAGTCAGCTGCGTTAGTCGATTACTTCAAGCATGCAAATGAAAAGGTGCTTGACCCATGCGCAGGGCCTGCAGTGCATGGTGCATTGGAATCAAGCTACAATTACCTCTGCTCCATCAGTTTGAGATTGCAATCGCATCTCTCGGGCCCCGTGGGGTCGACGCTTGGGCGGATCCCCACTGCACTTTTCAGGTGCTGCCTCGATCGCGTGCGAGACGAGCAAGTCGGAGAGGCACCGATCTTCGGACATGTCAGACATGATCACATTCTGGCGCTTGGGTCGGAAGTCTTCTGATGGAGCTTCGCGAGCGGTCCGCACGCCGGCTCTTTGACGCAGGCCTGCTGAGGCCTTGCCTGGGAAGCAGGATCCGAAGCCAGCGTGTCAGCAGCAATGGAGTCTGCGCACTGGTAGTCTCCAGACTCACTCCTCGAGTTCATGGACTTCAGTCACTTTTTGGGTTTGGACCATTTGGTGGGGGAACAAGGGGGGGTTTGGACCATTTGGTGGGGGAACAAGGGGTTTTGCCGCCCATTTTGGTGGTAAACAAGGGGTGCCGCTAAGAATCCCGGCAACGCCTGCACGAAGGCGCTCGTGTCAATGGCCGCTTACATGGTCTGTGCTCTCTCAGCTGTTCCGGTCTTAAATGTCAGCTGAAAGCCGTCCTTGCCATGGACGGCTTCGAATGGCGCGAGTCCAGTCGCCTGACACATCCGTCCAGACGAACATGGATCGCAGCTGGGCTGTGCATCGCGCTACTCGGGATGATGATGACACTTGTCTTCTGGGATTCCCATGACAAAGTTCCGAGAAGCGGACACAACCGCTTTGAGGCCAAGTACGAGGAACACGGGAAGTCACTGCGGGACTGCACGGCATACCTGCTGAAGGATCCTCATTGCCGGCAGCCCTGGGCCCTCTGCATCGCTTTTGCCGTTGCGGTTCTGTTTCTGCTGGTGTTGCTGGAGTTGTTCTGCTTTTGCGGCAGGGGGCACACTGCACAGAGTCCGGGGTGCTGCTGCGGCAGGGGTGGGCCCACACAGAGTCCTGCTTATCAGCTGCTGAAGGGCCGTGAAGAGTTGCAAAGCCTCCTGGAGAAGCACACGATCAGCTACAATGACTACAAGTGGCAAAATGGGGATCCTCAGGAAGACATCGAGAAGAAGATGATGAAGGCATGGAATGCGGCGGACAGAGAAGACAACTTGGTGATATTGGAGGAGGTGGCACGCATTATGAAGGTTTACCCGAGCCTCAGCCTGCACCTCAAGGGGATTTCAAGTGGCAAGGGCCAGAATAATCACGTGACAGAGTCGGCCTTCAGCAAAGACTTCGCGTCACACTTTCCACAAGAAGGGATGGACAAACGAGAGCCGTATGCTCATGGCCGCACTCTTAGCATCAAGCGTTTGCTTGGCAGGCAAGGCGTGCCATACAGTCGCATGACAACAAGTATTGAAATCGGCCCTCGCAGCCAAGTCATCTTGACCTTAGACTAGCTGCCATGCGTTTGTCTTGTCTATTTGTTATGTAGTACTTAGGAGTGGGATAACTTTGCAGCGTGCAAAGTTGCGTGATTTCAGCTTTGCAAGCATGAGTTGCCAGGCACGACTTGTTTAACTCCCTTCTCTTTATGTCGGGCAGGGAGCCTGTATTTCCACCTTGGGCACAAAGTCTGACCCAAGACCAAGATTTGGGCAGCTTTTCCGTTTCGCGTGGGACACTGCCGGCTTTGGCATGCCAAGCATGCCAAGCTCGCCACGCACACGTCTCCTTACTTGTCACAAAGCCTGACCGATAGCGTACGCAACAAATGCAGCACCGGGGAGCTTCAAGCTGCATGTAAGCGCCATGGGGCAAATTGTGACTTGTGACGATTGTTCTGACGATGCGGCTGTCAGATAGGCATGCGACTGGGAAAGGTTCAGCTTCTGGGCCTACGAGCTGACAGTATAAAATAGTGCGCCATGTGTTCGGAGTGACCCAACCCTCGGGCCTCATGACTTCGCAATCGCGACTAGGTGTCAAATCAAACGGCTGGCAGCCAAATGCTAGGAGCGCAGCTCGACGCCGGCCAACTGCTGAGCTAGATCGCTGAAGCATCAGTTCATTTCAGCAACCCTGGCCCGAAGCTTTGATTGGACAGAGCCCAAGATGTTTTGCTCATCCGCCCAAATGATATGATGACAGCTTGAACTTCTGACAAGTTCGCAGGCAGGCCAAAATCACCTGCACTCAGTGTGTGTCATGGAATTGCAAAGGCAGACAGTGGGCTGTTTGATGCTACCCTTTTCGGCTTGGTTCAACGAGAAATGAGAAGCACCACCACCATCTTTGGGGTTGACACATCGGTTGGTTCGAATATCGGGTCCTGAGGCTCCAACAGATGTGCCAGTCAGCCCAAGGCACGGATGATCAAGGTTCTTGACTTGAGGATCCGAAGAATCGCTCCAATGCCTGGTGCAGTTGCCCCTATGCCTGCAACTGCTGGAAGTAGTGTAATAGGAGATGAAATAACAGGACCAATACCTCAAGCAGCTCCCATACCTGGTGCAATACCTGCCCCTATACCTACCCCTATACCTGCCCCTATACCTGCTCCTATACCTACATGTGATTAATGTGTCCAGCATAAAAAACAATATAATCATTAGTTTCAATATTTAAATATTCATTGAAATTTAGCGAGCCACCACAATAGCGATTAGCATAATTCATTGTAATTGCATGTCCGTTCTTTCTCAAGATATACTCTGCTATACCATGAGTAAAGGGATATTACAATATTATTCTAAGGGATGAATGATATGAGTTTAGTAAAAACTCACTAAATGTAAAACGTGTAGGAAACACAATTATTGTTAATTTAATTGGAATTTATTTCAGTGTTAGGGAAACACTATATAATTTATTACAATCGAGGGATATTTGTAATTTATCACAAATCAGCTTTTGGAGTTATAGCGCAATTTGCAGGTTGTAGAAGTGTGCTGACATTGCTTCCACCTGGCTTTGCTACCCAGCTGAGACGAGCACGAAATTCAGCGTTTGGAGCCGCAAAAAGTTGAAGAGAAGTTGATTCCATCTCTTGGAGTTTCTGGTGCTCGAGCCCTGGGCAAAGCAGACAAGGGATGACCAGGGTGTTACTTTTTGACTACCCCAAGATAGAATTAAAATCAGGGGTTCTCCTTTTGCGGGGAATGAACCACCACCGGTAGTCGGTCTACCCTGGGGTAGTCACAAGTAGAACCCTGAAGCAGACAATGTATGACATGTTTCTTGTGCGCGCAGGCCGGAACCGGAAAACAATGGCACGCTGCCTCATTCCGAGGCGCGGGTGGTTGGTCAGGATTGACATGGACGCCCGTTGTAGAACTTTGCCCATTTTCTGCGCCGCCTGTCATGGACGAATTGAAGCTTCCATTTGCTTAAGTTGTTTTCTTTGTTTCCCCTTGTTGGTTTTAAAAGGACTTTATCACTGGAAATATGTTTTTTCTTTTTTGCAGGGGTCTTAACCAAATGGAAGCAAGCACTCGCATTGCATGTTTGCGGCAATGCTTTGTTAAATCGAGATTTCCTTGTCTTCCTGGAGGCCTGCGTGCGGCGTAAAGTAGCGGCGCGAGTTTGCTGTGGGCTCAACTGATCCTTTGGGAATTTGACCAGTGCTTTTCAGTTCGCATGACGCTGCCCTCAAATGGAACACGGGCGTGCTGAAGTTAAAAAGACCATTCGGTCCCGTTTCATCCCTTCTTTGGGCCCAATGTGAGTTTTGTTTACATGCGGTGATGCTTCAGGCAGAACATAGGTAGGGGACCCTGTTGTTTAAGAAAACTGTGTTGCATGTTGAAATTCGGTTGACCCAAACCCGCAGGTGCCGCAAGTCACAGACGCAGAGCTCGGGCCCCATGCGAGACTAGCCTGGCGAGTCATGAAAAGAGCAAGGAGCAGGAGGAAAAGGTAGACGGGATCAAATGTGGTGCCTGTTTGAACCGGAAAAGTTGCCGACGGCTCATTCCAGAGGTGTGACGCTGGAGACATTCCTGATGATGCCGCTCGCCCACCGGAGCTTTCCTTCGCGCGGGGAGCATCGTGTTTTGCGAATAGTGGGTCCTTTTTTTTAGGGGGGCGCCCCATTTTTTTTAATGTTTTTTTTTAATGGGCGCCCCCCAAAATGCGTCGTTGTCCTTTTTGGTGTCCCCTTGAAAACTTCCACCAACAACAGGTAGCTCGAAAAAGACCGAGCCATGTCCAAGGAAGCATCGCATCCCATTCCTCGAGTGCCCGGCGCCTTAGTCGGTGCTTGGATTGGTGGCGTGGGGAGGTGCCCCGAAACACGTCTAAACCACCAAACCTTTTACCACCAATTATCACAGGATCTCAGAATTTGGATCTTAGAATTTGGGGGGGGAGCTTTGGGGGGGGAAGCATCCTTTGATTTGGGGAGAAAATAAAGTTTAATATTTAAGCAGCAGGAATGTTGAGGCGGGGCGATTGACATGTGCCCCCAATATTCCCCAATGATAGACACTTCGCTTTGCAGATTCCCTCGCACAATTGAGCGACGTTCTAAAACCGCTGCTTTTGAAAGCAGAATTCGCGAGAACGTACAGCTTTCAAGACATGTTTTTTTTTTGTTTTTTCTCTTTCGGCTGGGAAAGGCCAGGAAAGGGTTCGCGAAAGGGGTTTATCGTATATACCTGCTCGCGAACACTTTTGCCCGTGTTTGCGACGAGTCTGCGAAAGCGCAAACGAACTTCAACCCCGTTTCTGAATCCGTTTTTCGCGACGTGAATGCAATTGCCTCATCAAGACCTCTCGCGAAAGGAACCTCTGTCGCGACAGCTCCGCTAAACCCAGCCGCCGCTGGGTTTACAACACCGCTTCATTGTGAGCAATTGCCCAGGAAAGCGTGGCCAACATGAAGGAAGACAATTGACACATTCTGGCTCGGGTTGCAAGATGCAACGGGGACGTCACTCCTTGTCGACCAGTCTAATGATTTAAGTCGTCCGGTTTGACTCTGCGAACTGTCACCGGTAGACGAATTGGGGCGCATCTAAGATGGACGCGCATAGTTCGGACAATTTGTGAAATCGGGCACCACACCACACTTCCGGGGTTGGACTTTAGTCACTTTTGGGAAGAAACCCACGTCAGACTTTGGGAAGACACCGTGAAAATTGTGCACTCTTGCTAGTTCCCTTCAATGTGGCCATGTCCTATGTGAACCCATCCGAGGTCCAACTCTGGCCTGGCGCGCGAGGTGCAAACAGAGGCGAGTCACGCAGTTCAGCGATGCACGCGTATAGCGATGCACGAAGTTTGGTGCAAGCCATGCCTGGGTTTGCTGTTAGAACACATAGGTGTCCTGTTTGGTTGGTTTGCTTTAAAATAATAGAGGGCCCTGGATTAGAAGGGGTTTATTCCATTTACCAGGGCCATCTAGATTTCCAAAAGGCCACCTATGTTACAACATGGTTGGTTGACTTGAGCAGGGCACCATTGGTGGTTCCCAGCCATCCGGTTCCTTAGGTTTTTGTGTGTGTGTGTGTTTAGTTGACTCAAGTTCGTCACGTTGAGCAAATCAGAAACGGACAGGCAAGCATCATCATGTTTGCAGCGTACATCGTGGACACCTAGGGGTTTAGGGCATGGGGGGGCGGGGACTTCCCAGGATAAGCCAAAGAAAAGCTTCTAATAAGGCCTTAATTAATGGGTTGATAAGGGAGTTGCGCCCCGCTCCCCGGTTCCCCCCCTTGAGGGTCCATGAATATAGATTATCATGCTTCAACCTTTGAGCTGGATGGAAAAACTGAGATCGGATTGGACTTTCCGATTTCGGCACGGCGAGTTGCGGACACTGGATTCACTTCATTCTTTTGGTTCCACTCCGAACTCCGAGGCTCGTGTCAAAGTCCCTCGCCGTGAGCTCGGGTTGAAGGACCTGCTTCCCTTTTTTTTTCCCGAAAGCCGATGAGCTGGTACCACCATATTTTTTGTACAAGCCGTGGCTGGCAACGTGAAACGGGAAACAGGAAGCGCCGGGGATTAGGACTTGTCGGCTTTTAATCTTTGCTTCAATGCTGAGGCAAGAGGAGGCCGGTTCCTTGCCTGTGCGCTTCTATACGCACGCGTGACTGAGCTGGCAAGTAGGAGTGCCGGCAAGGAGCTCGCAAGAAAGCGAGGCTGAGTGACCCCGCATGTACAGATCATCTATGGATTGTTTCGAAACCGATACGAGGGAAGAGAGAGATCGAGATGCTGACAGCATGAGATCCTCAGGGTGCAAGTGGATTGCAGCATGATGCATGATACAGTTGAGCATGCGCCATTTAACTTCCACATCATGTATGTGCACAAACGCTTAGCGACAGCTTCGCAACAGATCAACAGAGCATGTCGGGAAAGCCAACAACACGAAGTGTTTGAGCATCAGTGGTAAACTGAAGTTCACTTAAGTGCTTACAGATCCTGCCAGGTGAAATGTCACTGTATCAACTATATCATATCCTTCATGTGGGCGGTGATGGCGTCGACCACAATCAAATCAATCATTGACATGGCAAGCTCCAGCCGCGTCTTCCGGGTTCGAAAATTGGTCTGGCAATGTTGTTTAGCAGTTTGGCACGCCATGGATGGAATCAGGGGATGCAGGATGCCCCAGTTGCCCAGTGGCGCCCTTTTTTCTATTTGTTTGGGGGAAGGTTCCCCCTTTAAAGTCAACAAACCAAAAACGGATGCCGATCCTTTTTCCTCATGGAAATCCACTGGGCATCTGAGAAACGGACGCTTCTCCGGCTTGGCTGTGATGCCATGGCTTCGAACTGCGATCCACGAGATCAGCATGGGAAATGGGAGCATTTGCCGCCTGCCGCCCTGCACTTAGCACCTGACTGAAGCAGCAAGTTGCGTTGCCATAACAAGTCCTGCTTAGGCTAGAAATCGATGGGTTCCACTGGATCAGACTGGATGTGTTCCACTGGATCAGATTAGATGGGTTTTACTGGATCAGATTGGATGGGTTCCACTGGATCAGATTGGTTTGCCCCATGTTCAAGGGCCATGGGCCATGGACTTGCCCATCAGGTCAGCCACGGGCCTTGCCATCGTTTTTCTATCCCCCCGTTCTTTGGATCGAAGTTGTACGCCTTTGGGACTTCCACGCAGTTTCCGAGAATGGCGAAAGTTGCGAACCGCCCTTCGCCTGAGGCGATTCCCGTCATCTCCCGCTCCAACGTCGAGTCCGAGGGCATCTTGGAGCGGCGAGAGCGGCTGAACGCCGAAGCTGCCCGACGAGAGGTCGCGAAACTGCAGTTTTTGCCAGTCATGGCATCCCCCCCCCGGCGTCGCACTTTGCTCGCAAGTCACGTTCCATTGGGCACGTTACTTGTTGTCAAATGAGATGAGCAGGTTCCGAACGCTTGCGCCACGGGACGCACATCTGCATTTTTCGTGGAACCCGTTTAGAATTCCATCAACAGGTCACCCAGACGCTAGTTTTCTTTGCTTGCGAGGTGCTGAGAGAGCGCCGCAGGGCTCAGCAGGTCCAAGATGTGCTGGCCGACCGGCTCCATCAGCGGCCCTTGGCGCAAGTTTCCGCTTCTTCGCAACCAGTGCCGGCATGGATGCAGAAGGACTGGCCGAGAAAAGCCTGTCAGAGTTTTTTTTTTTTTTTTAATCAACGCTCAAGCCAGCCTTTCAAATTCTCATGGCGCAGGTTGTCATGAGACCATGTTGTCGGCTCTTTTTGCAATCGTCATGCCATTTCTCCACGGGGTCCGACCTGCGGGCATGACATGTCTCTCTCCAGGATGCGGCCAGCAGCGGATCGGACGCCAGGCGGCCGAAAAAATGGTTCTGGCATTGGTTGGCCCATTGATCTGAATTGTTGTTTTTTTCCCATGTTTCCACTTTTGGCACAGGTCCCAAGAGCTTCATCGCTTTGTCCAAGTCCCTTGGGCCACCGAGTTTGCAAGGCATGTCCCTTGCGCAGAAAAAATCTGTGCGCCGAACCTCTCGGGTCGGCGCTTCTGGGGTCTCGGGTAGAGTCGTCGCAGGCCTGGCTGGGCCCGGCCAAAGCAGTCGATCCGCATGCCGCGGTCCCTGGAAGTGCTGCCTCCCAGCAGCATCCCGCAGTGGCCAGCTGGAAGCTCCAGCCGCACTTCGAGCCGCGCGCGCGGATGGGCCATGGGCGAAATTTACCACTAGCGGTGTAAAACTTGCCACTAGCGGCGTCAGACTTGTCTGCTCACTAGGGAATGATCCCTACAATCAACAGCATATGGTTTTCTTGAAGGGATCCCGCACTCATTGGATCGCGCCTGCCACTGGCCAAATTGGTCCAAAAAACAATAGCGAGGTAAAGCTTGCCGGTGCTCGGGGAGTCAGGGAATAGGGAATGACCCCGACAATCAATCCCGTATTGTGTCCGATCAGGGGATCCCCTTCCGGTTCATTCCCGAAACCCGGACTCCGTCATTCCCTACCTACTGAGCACCAGACTGTGGGCGTTGGGCAGTGGCTCTTGCATTTTCCAGGGGCACCGTTGATCTGAATTCAATGAACTCGTAAGCAGGTTTTGAGGTTCAATGCCATACACGCAATCATGAGGCGTGCGTTGCGCAAAAGAGGCAGTCCCAGAATCAACGGAAGTTTAGCTGCAGAACTCCTTTCAAACGAAAGGTTCAATCCGAGCTAGTTGACCGTATACCGAAAAAAACGCAGCTCTGCCGTGTTGTTCAGAGGCACTGCAGTTCCGTTGGGCAATAGGAAAGCCATGACACTACATTTTAGATCAGCAGCATTTACAAGTCACGGCGGATCAAAAATGACCAGTAAATAGAATGCGCATGGCAGTGAAACAAAGACCGCCGGGGATCGAAACAGCAGGTGCACATTGGCGCGAGAACGCGTTCAGAACCGCCCGCAACAGCAAACCGTCCTGCTGTAAGGAGGCCCATCGTCGAGCAACGCCTTCAACGACATGAAGTCCAGCGAGACGGCTGATGGCCAGGCTGAGGCCGCGGGGCCCTTACTTGGAGTGACTCAATCAGGGCTCCTTAAAAGATACAATTTGCCCATTTGAAACCTGGCTTTTTCAACACCAAAATAAAGGGAAACCACAATGGCCAGCTGTATAATGTAAGGATCCCTGTCAATAGTTGTGCGTGTGTATTTGTTTGAGGGCGCCCTTTTCAGAATGGCTTTAAAGCGAAAACAAAAAGAAAACCACCGTTTTGGGGTCCCCCCATTTTGACACACGCCCTGTAGTAGAACCCTGGAGATACCTTGAGCATTGTTCAATTTGAGAGGCGCGCTGTGTGAGTGTAGATCACAACTGATTTTGTTGTCAAGTTGGCGTTTCTGTGCTAAACGCATGTGTGCAACCAATCCGAGCATTCATGCTTACTGATGCTCTCATAAAGCAGTTTGAATGCAGCAGGGAATGAGGAAATTATCCTTATAAACTGTGGTTTCCTTTAAGGGGACCCCTAGGTTCATTCCCACATTCCTTATTGAGCGCCAGGTTTGGGAGTACGATCCTTGTGCCCAGGCGAAGGGCTATGCCGAGTCATCACCAGCGCCCGCAAGATCCAGGTCGTCGCCTTTCTCCACGTGGCAGGTGGCTGGAACTCCCACGTATGCCTTGTGCAGGGGTCCCTATATTGTGAGTGATGTTTTGAGGGGAAATATAGGGAGCCCTGTTGTAGATGCGGGTGATCTAGTGTATCCCAATTCTTCAAACGGCCCAAGGAGGAAGGCCTTTCTATATCAGAAAGGCTCTCCCTGCAGGTGTCGTCTTCATCGCGGGCACCAGCCAAGGCGTGGCTGAAAACGCTTCGCATTGATTTTTTGCGCAGTCACCACGGCTGCGACTAGTTGGGCCGACCCCCTATCCGGTTATCCGTACACATCTAGGAATCAACACGCCAACCCTTCCCTTTGCAGATCTTGATTTAAGGCGTAGGTGTTGAAGCTTAAGGCTTTCAAGAGGCCTCAGGTGTCGGTTTTCGGTCATTGCTGCTGGGCAAGTCCCACACAATCCATATAGGAAAAAAATACCAACAGTTCTTGGCGTGAAGTAATGCCCGCCCTTTCCAGCAATTTGGTAACAGATCCTTTGGGACAAATCCGAGAGGCTCGAAGAGTAAGAAGGCTATATCTTTATGGTGATTTGGTAACAGATCTTTGGACTTTATAACTTGTTGGTGGAAACATTGGCCAGGTTTTCCGTAT